>JAPPVO010000029.1:31135738-31629889 GCA_030407325.1 Camellia japonica | reverse complement strand
CAAGTTTCATCAATTGTATGTGACAATGAAACAAGCAAGACTGCCACTGCCTGCGCACAAATATTACTAACGTACCCATCCATTCTCATTCTGCACGAAGGTCATAAAAAACTTACACTTGAAAGTACGCATTTCATGAACTCGCTCAATAAAGTCCAGACAGCCCGCAACTCATGAATGACAGCTACCTTCCTCTTGAAATGTAACTGCTATATATATGTGCAAGATGATAACTTCAAGAGAAAGGTAACGGTCATTCAAAAGTTGCGTGCAATGACAGGCAAGGTTGTCCATTTCTACGAATGAGATTTTCTTCGTGAATTGCTTGGGCTTCTTGACTCTTCTGAATTTCTTCACCTCCCCCTTACGACAGTTCGTGAACTTGAAGAACTGAACAACTTAGTTAAGAAGTTGAGCATCACCTGGGATGAGAGCACATTGTATGTGCACGCACAGTTGAGATCCCTCCTAAAGAGTTCACCTACAGACACGTCAACCACAGAAACAGAGGGCATTGACGATGCTCGGATGGACCATATCTTAGAAAAGTTGGATATTAGAGAAGGACTGAAGGCAAACTTCTTCCTTAATCTGTTAGGCTTGTCCGAGTCAGGTGGGGAGAAGGTATTGGTTTTCAGCCATCGTCTCCGGCCGCTTAAGTTGTTGGAAAGGCCAGCCATCAAGTTGAGGGCTTCAATTTCCTACTGAGCAACTTGGTTGCAGAGAATCGAGGTGGCTGCATCCTAGCCCATGCTCCATTACCTTCGGGTGCTCAGACAGTGGCCAGATCAGAGAAGAATACTTTTCCGGGCGTACAAGCAAGTTTCATCAATTGTATGTGACAATGAAACAAGCAAGACTGCCACTGCCTGCCAACAAATATTACTAACGTACCCATCCATTCTCATTCTGCACGAATGTCATAAAAACGACAAATGAGAGTACGCATTTCATGAACTCGCTCAATAAAGTCCAGACAGCCCGCAACTCATGAATGACAGCTACCTTCCTCTTCAAATGTAACTGCTATATATATATGCAAGATGATAACTTCAAGACAAAGGTAACCGTCATTCAAAAGTTGCGTGCAATGACAGGCAAGGTTATCCATTTCGAACGAGATTTTCTTCGTGAATTGCCTGGGCTTCTTGACTTTTCTGAATTTCTTCACCTCCTTACGACAGTTCGTGAACTTGAAGAACTGAACAACTTCATTAAGAAGTTGAGCATCACCTGGGATGGGAGCACACTGTATGTGCACGCACAGTTGAGATCCCTCCTAAAGAGTTCACCTACAGACACGTCAACCACAAAAATAGAGGGCATTGACGATGCCTGGATGGACCACATCTTAGAAAAGTTGGATATTAGAGAAGGACTGAAGGCAAACTTCTTCCTTAATCTGTTAGGCTTGTCCGAGTCAGGTGGGGAGAAGGTATTGGTTTTCAGCCATCGTCTCCGGCCGCTTAAGTTGTTGGAAAGGCCAGCCATCAAGTTGAGGGCTTCAATTTCCTACTGAGCAACTTTGTTGCAGAGAATCGAGGTGGCTGCATCCTGGCCCATGCTCCATTACCTTCGGGTGCTCAGACAGTGGCCAGATCAGAGAAGAATACTTTTCCGGGCGTACAAGCAAGTTTCATCAATTGTATGTGACAATGAAACAAACAAGACTGCCACTGCCTGCCAACAAATATTACTAACGTACCCATTCATTCTCATTCTGCACAAATGTCATAAAAAAGACAAATGAGAGTACGCATTTCATGAACTCGCTTAATAAAGTCCAGACAGCCCGCAACTCATGAATGACAGCTACCTTCCTGTAGAAATGTAACTGCTATATATATATGCAAGATGATAACTTCAAGAGAAAGGTAACCGTCATTCAAAAGTTGCGTGCAATGACAGGCAAGGTTATCCATTTCTACGAAGGAGATTTTCTTCGTGAATTGCCTGGGCTTCTTGACTTTTCTGAATTTCTTAACCTCACCGTTACAACAGTTCGTGAAGTTGAAGAACTGAACAACTTCGTTAAGCAGTTGAACATCACTTGGGATGGGAGCACACTGTATGTGCACACGCAGTTCAGATACCTCCTAAAGAGTTCACCTACAGACACGTCAACCACAGAAACAGAGGGCATTGACGATGCCCGGATGGACCACATCTTAGAAAAGTTGGATATTAGAGAAGGACTGAAGGCAAACTTCTTCCTTAATCTGTTACGGTTGTCCGACTCAGGTGGGGAGAAGGTATTGGTTTTCCGCCATCGTCTCTGGCCGCTTAAGTTGTTGGAAAGGCTAGCCATAAAAGTGAACGCTTCAACTCTTGATTCAGAATTGGGTGTGGGAACGAATAGCTCTCTACAAAATTTGGAAAGCGTCATCCTCATTTCAACTCTTTCAATTGGCTTTCCTATGTTTTAAGTTGAATACCGTCAACTATGCATGAAATTCAGCACTGAAAGAAAGAGTTGTTTACTGTGTTACACGGACTCGGGTACGGGTGCCGGGTGCGGTATGTATGTACAGGTCCGACTCATTAAATCTTAACCCTACATTCAATGGTACGCGGTGTGGGGAAAAAATATCATATTTTTAGTCTAATATGTGACTAAAATGGTACTATATGTAACTCACAGTGTCGAAATCACATTTATAGTAATTTCACAATAATTTGCACATATAATAATTGTGTTATATACAATTATATAAGAAATGTCCGTTGAAAAGTATCCGACACATATCCCATACCCTTGTCCGACTCTCAGGTGTCCGACACAGGTATTTGATCTATTTCGAAGAGTCCGTGTAACACAGATTGTTTCTGAACATAAGTTCCAGCAATATAAAATCAGCGAGTAGTACAAAATTGAAAGCAGAATTCAACCGAGTGTGCTACCCGTTGCGGAAACAAGATTAGTCATTGTTTGTTTATCGAGTTTCTTATTTTTCCTTTTTTGGCTACTCGAAAAAAAAAAAATTTGTTTTTCCCGTGCCAACATTACACAAATTTTTTTTCAAGTCTTCTTTCGTTATATATAACCCAACGTAACAAGTTCGCCATGTAAATGCAGAACACCTTTTATGCTTGTTGCTAACTACTATGATACCTATGTTCAACTTGCAGCACTGATAGCAGAGGGAAGACTTCCTATTCGAAAGGGAGAAAATACAAAAATCGAGTACAGAACAGTTCCTATTGGGTCCATTTCGGTTAGCAGAGGGAAGAGTTCCTATTCGAATAGCACAAAATACGAAAATGGAGTACAGAACAGTTCCTATGGGGTCGATTTCGGGTTGGGTGTGAACGTATATGCGAATGATAGAAGACAAACAAGGAGACAGATAATGTACCAGCACGAAATAAAGGAAATACCAACCGGATCAGACGAACCGACGGTGGTGCTCGATTAACCCTTGCGGTTGTGCTCCACCGACAAAAATCAACTTAAAAAAAGTATTTATGCATCCACTTACATGGCTAGCCTTCCTAAGAACTTAAGCTCGGCCGTCAAATATTTTTCTCTGTAAAACCCTACAGCTACGGGAAAATAGAACAACGGAGAGACGGGCAGAGAGAAAGACAAACAAAGAGAGGTCCGAGATGGAAGAGAGACGGACGGGCCGACGGAACTTACACCTCTTCTGAACACTTCGGCATTTTTTATACTTGTTCTGACAACTTACACCTTTTAATGAAAACTGACATCATTTATAAATTATTTTTCTTCATAAAAGTTACACCTTGGAACTTATATCTTTAAATTAATTTTCTTAATAAAAGTTACACCTTGGAACTTATATCTTTTCTAAAAACGAAACATTCACCTTTATTGGGATTGGTCTACTTTGGGAACTTATATCTTTTGTAAAAACGAAACATTCAGCTTTGATGATTGGTCTTCTTTGGGAACATATAGCTTTTGTAAAAACTCACAAAGTTTACAACCATTAAATTAATTTTACGCCTTTCCTAAAAATTTACACCATCTCTCGGAAATATTTACAACTTCTTGAAAAATTACACATTTTGTGGAAAAACCTTTTTCATAAAATTTACACTTATTATTTCAAGTTACACCTTTAGTGAAAAACAAAACTTACATCTTTTCTATGGTAATTTACACCTTCTTCGGACAAACATACACCATATTTGAAAAGGTTATACCTTTTCTCAAATAATTCCTTTTCACAAACTTTATGAAAAGCTTATTTTCCATAAAACGTGTAAATTTTCAAAAAAGGTCTAACTGTCTTCACCAAAGATGTAACTCCTATTTAGAAGGTGTAAATTTTTTTAAACATGTTTGCTTCACGAAAGGAGTACCTTTTTAGAAGAGGTGTAAGCTTTTAAAATAAGGTGTAAACTTGATGAAAACATATTTTCCATAGAAGGTGTAAATTTAATAAAAAGGTGTAAGTTTTGCTGGCAGAAAAGTTGTAATATCCCCTAAAAAGTTATTCACAAAAGCAATAACCATTCATAAATGGTGTAAGCATACCCACAAAAAGGTGTAATCATTCAGAAAAGGTTTATGTTTTTAACAAAAGGTATAAATTTTATTCAAATACTCATTCCATGAAAGGTGTATATTTTCAAAAACATGTATGTAGTTTTCACAAAACATGGAAGTTATGTCACAAATGGTGTAACTTCCCATTGAAGGTTTAAATTTTAGGCAACTATAATTCAGATTTCCATAAAAGGTCTAAGCATGTTTAGAAAAGATGTAACTTATTTCAAAAAAGGTGTAAGTTCTGTTCTCAGAAAAAATGTAAGTTCCAATAAAACGTGTAAATTTTTTAATAGACATGATTTTTAATAAAGTAGTAACTTCTCACAAAAGGTTTAAGTAGTTCAACGAAAAAGGTCTAAATTTTATAAAATAAAATATTTCACAAATGTGTAACCTTTCACAAATAGTGTAAGTTTTTTCACAAGAGATGTGAGTAAATTCGCAAAACGTGTAAGTTCCGTTTTTTGCCCCCAAAACCTGGAAGTTCCTAAAATCCAATCACACTGTATTTGTCTTGTTCAAATAATGGCAATGTCAGAGAGAAGGGCGTTTCGGAGGGGTTGGCCTTTCTCTCAGTAGAACTCCGTTTCAGAGACGACGAGTCTGGGAGGGCTTGGAATAGCGACTCCAAGTCCAAATCCAACCAACTATGTCAATGTAAAAGAGAACCATTTTTAATATAGAGCAACGGACACAAAGAGGGAGAGAGAGAGAGATAGACTGAGATCAACAGACATAGAGACCTAGATGGACACTGATCGACAGAGCAGCCACTTCGAGATCGACAGAGAAGAGACCCACACGGACACAGACAGACCAAGATCGCTGGAGACAGACCGAGATAAACAGGGATCGACAGAGAGAGACTGACATCGACAGAGAATAGGCCGACATCGACACAGAGAGACCAAGATCGATAGCCAGAGAGAAAAAAACCTTTGATTTGCGGCGGCAGTGCCAGTGGACGTGCCGATCTCAGAAGGCTGTGAGCACCGGAGGCCACCGATGCTTGGGTGGTCAGCGGGGGTCACGAACCCTTTGATTTGTTCAGTGGTTGTCCCAATTTGTTTATGAACACTTCGAAATGTTACTCCTTTTGTGTTTACTACGAATACTTTCAAATGAACACCCCTTGATGTTACTCCTTCTGTGTTTACGAACATTTTAAAATGAACGCCTTGTTACTCCATTTGTGGTTATGAACACTTTGAAATGTTACTCCTTCATACTTTTCGTGAAAATAGTTACACCATTTTTGAAAAGTTACTTCTTCTGTTCAAGAATTTTTACCGTTTGTGAAAGCCCAACTCAAAGCTTCGTCGGAAGTCAGTTATACCATTTGTGAAAAAATAAATTCTTCAAATTTACACATTTTGCTTAAGCTTACACCTTTTCGTGGAAGTGCTTACACCATTTTTGAAAAGTTACTCCTTTTGTGTAAGAAATTTTGGCATAAGATTTACACTTTTTCGTCGAACTTACACCATTTGTGAAGGCCCAACTTAAAGCTATTTCGGAAGTCACTTATACCTTTTGTGCAAAATAAATTTCATTCGTTTACACCTTCTGCTGACGGTTACACCTTTTCATGAAAATACTTAGACCATTTTTGAAAAGTTACTCCTTTTGTGTAAGAATTTTTGGCATAACATTTATACTATTGTGCTTATATACTCTTTCAGAAAAGGTGTAAGTTTGAAGAAAAAGTATAAATATTATGACAAAAATTATTTCACAAAAGGAGTAACTTTTCAAAAAAAAATATAAGCACTTCCACGAAAAGGTATAAGCTTAAGCAAAAGGTGTAAATTTAATGAATTTATTTTTTCACAAAGGGTATAAGTGACTTCCGAAAAAGCTTTAAGTTGGGCTTCCACAAAAGGTGTAAGTTCGAAGAAAATGTATAAATGTTATGCCAAAAATTCTTACAGAAAAGGAGTAACTTTTCAAAAAAAAATATAGGCACTTCCACGAAAAGGTATAAGCTTAACCAGAAGGTGTAAATTTGATGAATTTATTTTTCCACAAAATGTATAACTTACTTCCCAAAAAAGCTTTAAGTTGGGCTTCCACAAAAGGTGTAAGATCGAAGAAAAGGTATAAATGTTATGCCAAAAATTCTTACAGAAAAAGAGTAACTTTTCAAAAAAAAATATAGGCATTTCCACGAAAAGGTATAAGCTTAAGCAAAAGGTGTAAATTTGATGAATTTATTTTTCCACAAAAGGTATAAGTTACTTCCGAAAAAGCTTTAAGTTGCGCTTCCACAAAAGGTGTAAGTTCGAAGAAAAGTTATAAATGTTATGCCAAAAATTCTTACAGAAAAGGAGTAGCTTGTCAAGAAAAATATAAGCACTTCCACGAAAAGGTATAAGCTTAAGCAAAAGCTGTAAATTTGATGAATTTATTTTTCCACAAAAGGTATAAGTTACTTCCGAAAAGCTTTAAGTTTGGCTTCCACAAAAGGTGTAAGTTCGAAGAAAAGGTATAAATGTTATGCCAAAAATTCTTACACAAAAGGAGTAACTTTTCAAAAAAAATGTAAGCACTTCCTCGAAAAGGTATAAGCTTAAACAAAAGGTGTAAATTTGATGAATTTATTTTTCAACAAAAGGTATAAGTTACTTTCGAAAAGCTTTAAGTTGGGCTTCCACAAAAAGTGTAAGTTCGAAGAAAATGTATAAATGTTATGCCAAAAATTCTTACACAAAAGGAGTAACTTTTCAAAAAAAATGTAAGCAGTTCCACGAAAAGGTATAAGCTTAAGCAAAAGGTGTAAATTTGATGAAATTATTTTTTCACAAAAGGTATAAGTTACTTCCGAAAAGCTTTAAGTTTGGCTTCCACAAAAGGTGTAAGTTCGAAGAAAAGGTATAAATGTTATGCCAAAAATTCTTACACAAAAGGAGTAACTTTTCAAAAAAAATGTAAGCACTTCCACGAAAAGGTATAAGCTTAAACAAAAGGTGTAAATTTGATGAATTTATTTTTCAACAAAAGGTATAAGTTACTTTCGAAAAGCTTTAAGTTGGGCTTCCACAAAAGGTGTAAGTTCGAAGAAAATGTATAAATGTTATGCCAAAAATTCTTACACAAAAGGAGTAACTTTTCAAAAAAAATGTAAGCAGTTCCACGAAAAGGTATAAGCTTAAGCAAAAGGTGTAAATTTGATGAAATTATTTTTTCACAAAAGGTATAAGTGACTTCCGAAAAAGCTTTAAGTTGGGCTTCCACAAAAGGTGTAAGTTCGAAAATAAGCTATAAATGTTATGCCAAAAATTCCTACACAAAATGAGTAACTTTTCAGAAATAGTATAAGGACTTCCACGAAAAGGTGTAACCTTAAGCAAATTGTGTAAATTTGATGAATTTTTTTTTTTCACAAAAGGTATAAGTGACTTCCGAAAAACCTTTAAAGTTGGGCTTTCACAAACGGTGTAAGTTCGAAGAAAAAGTATAAATCTTATGCGACAAACAGATGTAAGTAACTTCGCAAAACGTCTAAGTTCCGTTTTTTCCCCGAAAACTTGTAAGTTCCTAAAATCCAATCACACTATTTTTGTCTTGTGGCAATGTGAGAGAGAAGGGCGTTTCGGAGGGCTTGGCCTTTCTCCCAGTACAACTCCATTTCAGAGAAGACGAGTCTGGGAGGGCTTCGAATAGCGACTCCGAGTCTAAATCCAACCAAGTATGTCAATGTAAAAGAGAACCGTTTTTAATATAGAGCAACGGACAGAGAGAGAGAGAGAGAGAGAGAGAGATAGACTGAGATCAACGGACATAGAGACCTAGATGGACAATGATCGACAGAAGGACCAAAATCGACAGAGATCGACAGAGAAGAACCCACATGGACACGGACAGACCAAGATCGCTGGAGACAGACCATGATAAACAGGGATCGATAGAGAGAGACCGACATCGACGGAGAATAGGCCGACATCGACACAGAGAGACCAAGATCGATAGCCAATCTTTCAAAAAACCTTTGATTTGCGGCGGCAGTGCCGTGGAGGAGCCGATCTCAGAAGCCTGTGAGCACCGGATCCCACCAATGCTTGGGTGGTCAGCGCGGGTCACGAACCCTTTGATTTGTTCAGTGGTTGTCTCAATTTGTTTATGAACACTTCGAAATGTTACTCCTTTTGTGTTTACTACTTTGAAATGAACATATGTTACTCCTTCTGTGTTTACGAACATTTTGAAATGAACCCTTTGTTACTCCTTTTGTGGTTATGAACACTTTGAAATGTTTCTCCTTCATACTTTTCGTCAAAATATTTACACCATTTTTGAAAAGTTACTCCTTTTGTGTAAGAATTTTTGGCATAAGATTTACACTTTTTCCTCGAACTTACACCATTTGTGAAGGCCCAACTTAAAGCTATTTCGGAAGTCACTTATACCTTTTGTGAAAAATAAATTTCATTCGTTTACACCTTCGGCTTAAGCTTACACCTTTTCATGAAAATACTTACACCATTTTTGAAAAGTTACTCATTTTGTGTAAGAATTTTTGGCATAACATTTATACTATTGTGCTTATATACTCTTTCACAAAAGGTGTAAGTTTGAAGAAAAAGTATAAATCTTATGACAAAAATTATTTCACAAAAGGAGTAACTTTTTAAAAAAAATAAAAGCACTTCCACGAAAAGGTATAAGCTTAAGCAAAAGGTGTAAATTTGATGAATTTATTTTTTCACAAAGTGTATATGTGACTTCTGAAAAAGCTTTAAGTTGGGCTTCCACAAAAGGTGTAAGTTCGAAGAAAATGTATAAATGTTATGCCAAAAATTCTTACAGAAAAGGAGTAACTTTTCAAAAAAAATATAGGCACTTCCACGAAAAGGTATAAGCTTAACCAAAAGGTGTAAATTTGATGAATTTATTTTTCCACAAAAGGTATAAGTTACTTCCGAAAAAGCTTTAACTTGAGCTTCCACAAAAGGTGTAAATTCGAAGAAAATGTATAAATGTTATGCCAAAAATTCTTACAGAAAATGAGTAACTTTTCAAAAAAAATATAAGCAGTTCCACGAAAAGGTATAAGCTTAAGCAAAATGTGTAAATTTGATGAAATTATTTTTTCACAAAAGGTATAAGTGACTTCCGAAAAAGCTTTAAGTTGGGCTTCCACAAAAGGTGTAAGTTTGAAAATAAGCTATAAATGTTATGCCAAAAATTCCTACACAAAAGGAGTAACTTTTCAGAAATAGTATAAGCACTTCCACGAAAAGGTGTAACCTTAAGGAAATTGTGTAAATTTGATGAATTTTTTTTTTTTCACAAAAGGTATAAGTGACTTCCGAAAAACCTTTAAAGTTGGGCTTTCACAAACGGTGTAAGTTCGAAGAAAAAGTATAAATCTTATGCGACAAACAGATGTAAGTAACTTCGCAAAACGTCTAAGTTCCGTTTTTTCCCCCGAAAACCTGTAAGTTCCTAAAATCCAATCACACTGTTTTTGTCTTGTGGCAATGTGAGAGAGAAGGGCGTTTCGGAGGGCTTGGCCTTTCTCCCAGTACAACTCCGTTTCAGAGAAGACGAGACTGGGAGGGCTTCGAATAGCGACTCCGAGTCCAAATCCAACCAAGTATGTCAATGTAAAAGAGAACCGTTTTTAATATAGAGCAACGGATAGAGAGAGAGAGAGAGAGAGAGAGATAGACTGAGATCAACGGACATAGAGACCTAGATGGACAATGATCGACAGAAGGACCGAAATCGACAGAGATCGACAGAGAAGAACCCACATGGACACGGACAGACCAAGATCGCTGGAGACAGATCGAGATAAACAGGGATCGACAGAGAGAGACCGACATCGACGGAGAATAGGCCGACATCGACACAGAGAGACCAAGATCGATAGCCAATCTTTCAAAAAACCTTTGATTTGCGGCGGCGGTGCCGTGGAGGTGCCGATCTCAGAAGCCTGTGAGCACCGGATCCCACCGACGCTTGGGTGGTCAGCGGGGGTCACGAACCCTTTGATTTGTTCAGTGGTTGTCTCAATTTGTTTATGAACACTTCGAAATGTTACTCCTTTTGTGTTTACTACTTTGAAATGAACATATGTTACTCCTTCTGTGTTTACGAACATTTTGAAATGAACCCTTTGTTACTCCTTTTGTGGTTATGAACACTTTGAAATGTTTCTCTTTCATACTTTTCGTCAAAATATTTACACCATTTTTTAAAAGTTACTCCTTTTGTGTAAGAATTTTTGGCATAAGATTTACACTTTTTCCTCGAACTTACACCATTTGTGAAGGCCCAACTTAAAGCTATTTTGGAAGTCACTTATACCTTTTGTGAAAAATAAATTTCATTCGTTTACACCTTCAGCTTAAGCTTACACCTTTTCATGAAAATACTTACACCATTTTTGAAAAGTTACTCCTTTTGTGTAAGAATTTTTGGCATAACATTTATACTATTGTGCTTATATACTCTTTCACAAAAGGTGTAAGTTTGAAGAAAAAGTATAAATCTTATGACAAAAATTATTTCACAAAAGGAGTAACTTTTCAAAAAAAATATAAGCACTTCCACGAAAAGGTATAAGCTTAAGCAAAAGGTGTAAATTTGATGAATTTATTTTTTCACAAAGTGTATATGTGACTTCCGAAAAAGCTTTAAGTTGGGCTTCCACAAAAGGTGTAAGTTCGAAGAAAAGGTATAAATGTTATGCCAAAAATTCTTACAGAAAAGGAGTAACTTTTCAAAAAAAATATAGGCACTTCCACGAAAAGGTATAAGCTTAACCAAAAGGTGTAAATTTGATGAATTTATTTTTCCACAAAAGGAATAAGTTACTTCCGAAAAAGCTTTAACTTGAGCTTCCACAAAAGGTGTAAGTTCGAAGAAAATGTATAAATGTTATGCCAAAAATTCTTACAGAAAAGGAGTAACTTTTCAAAAAAAATATAAGCAGTTCCACGAAAAGGTATAAGCTTAAGCAAAAGGTGTAAATTTGATGAAATTATTTTTTCACAAAAGGTATAAGTGACTTCCGAAAAAGCTTTAAGTTGGGCTTCCACAAAAGGTGTAAGTTCGAAAATAAGCTATAAATGTTATGCCAAAAATTCCTACACAAAAGGAGTAACTTTTCAGAAATAGTATAAGCACTTCCACGAAAAGGTGTAACCTTAAGCAAATTTTGTAAACTTGATGAATTTTTTTTTTCACAAAAGGTATAAGTGACTTCCGAAAAGTTAAATTAGATGGACAATGATCGACAGAAGGACCGAAATCGACAGAGATCGACAGAGAAGAACCCACATGGACACAGACAGACCAAGATCGCTGGAGACAGACCGAGATAAACAGGGATCGACAGAGAGAGACCGACATCGACGGAGAATAGGCCGACATCGACACAGAGAGACCAAGATCGATAGCCAATCTTTCAAAAAAACCTTTGATTTGCGGCGGCGGTGCCGTAGAGGTGCCGATCTCAAAAGCCTGTGAGCACCGGAGCCCACCGACGCTTGGGTGGTCAGCGGAGGTCACGAACCCTTTGATTTGTTCAGTGGTTGTCTCAATTTGTT
This sequence comes from Camellia japonica, assembly GCA_030407325.1. Classification (NCBI taxonomy): domain Eukaryota; kingdom Viridiplantae; phylum Streptophyta; class Magnoliopsida; order Ericales; family Theaceae; genus Camellia; species Camellia japonica. The sequence continues at coordinate 31,617,814 of JAPPVO010000029.1, read as the reverse complement.
TATGAACACTTCGATGTTACTCCTTTTGTGTTTACTACTTTGAAATGAACATATGTTACTCCTTCTGTGTTTACGAACATTTTGAAATGAACCCTTTGTTACTCCTTTTGTGGTTATGAACACTTTGAAATGTTTCTCCTTCATACTTTTCGTCAAAATATGTATACCATTTTTGAAAAGTTACTCCTTTTGTGTAAGAATTTTTGGCATAAGATTTACACTTTTTCCTCGAACTTACACTATTTGTGAAGGCCCAACTTAAAGCTATTTCGGAAGTCAGTTATACCTTTTGTGAAAAAAAAATTCATCCAATTTACACCTTTTGCTTAGGCTTACACCTTCTCGTGAAAATACTTACACCATTTTTGAAAAGTTACTCCTTTTGTGTAAGAATTTTTGGCATAACATTTGTACTTTTGTGCTTATATACTCTTTCACAAAAGGTGTAAGTTTGAAGAAAAAGTATAAATCTTATGACAAAAATTATTTCACAAAATGAGTAACTTTCCAAAAAAAATATAAGCACTTCCACGAAAAGGTATAAGCTTAAGCAGAAGGTGTAAATTTGATGAATTTATTTTTTCACAAAAGATATAAGTGATGTCCGAAAAAGCAGTTGGGCTTCCACAAAAGGTGTAAGTTCGAAGAAAATGTATAAATGTTATGCCAAAAATTCTTACACAAAAGGAGTAACTTTTCAAAAAAAATATAAGCACTTCCACGAAAAGGTATAAGCTTAAGCAAAAGGTGTAAATTTGATGAATTTATTTTTTCACAAAAGGTATAAGTGACTTCCGAAAAAGCTTTAAATTGGGCTTCCACAAAAGGTGTAAGTTCGACGAAAAAGTATAAATGTTATACCAAAAATTCTTACACAAAAGGAGTAACTTTTTAAAAAAAATATAAGCACTTCCACGAAAATGTATAAGCTTAAGCAAAAGGTGTAAGTTTTCGTTTGTTTACACCTTTGGTAAGTCAACTCACAAAAGGAGTAAGTGTTCATAAAAGGTGTAAATTATTTCACAGAAGGCGTAAGTACTCATAAAAAGGTGTAAGTTTTCAGAAAAGGTGTAAGTTTTTACAAAAGGCGTAAGTTTTCAGAAATCAGTTACGCCTTTTTCTGAAATTCCTTACGCCTTTCTTGAAAATATACGGCTTTTGTGAAAACTTATACATTTTTTGCGACCATTTACACCTTTAGTCATATAATATATTATTTTATTAATTTACCTGGAAAGTGACCTGCCTAGCAGGTCACCAATGTGTAAATTTTCAAATATTTTGATATAACCCAATACATTCAAATGTGTAAATGCAAAATACAAGGGTGTAAGTGCCTTGCATACCATATGCAAGGCACACTTAAGAAAAGTCCCTCAAAAAAATATGTATTTATACAATTTTTATAATTAAGAGAATTAATATGTTCGGATTCATAGATAAAAGGGAATTAATTGATATTTACTAATAATTAGGGTTCTTAATGTCATTAACCCTAAAATTTTTTAGAAAATACATAAATTGCAATAATGACGCAGCAATCATGCCGCAACACGTGTCAAGCTTTCAATATCCATTTCATCCCTAAAACTTTCCTTTCCCAAAATGAACCACATAACAATTTGACTAAAAATCTGTGCCAGCCGTTGATCTGGTGGTGGTAATCCTACTTGAGCCGCTAGCCAGTACATGTACCCAAACTGCCATTCATCATATCACAAAAAAAAATCACCGAAAGTATTTTTTTTATAATTATAACAGTTAATTATTTATATTTTAAGTTCAATTATAATGTCACTTTTTGTTTATAGTTTTAATGAAGTTTACCAAAATGAATATACGTATTACATGTGACATTTTTTGAAGACATAATTAGAAGTAAAGAGATTAAAATAAATTTTTAATAAAAATATAAAGAATTAGAATGGTATAAAAAATATAAGAGGTGATAATTAATGCGTAACACTCCTCCTTGGGCATGATTAAAGGAGTTCCTACTCATTGAGATACCTAGATCCCCTCTCTCACCTTGCATAAATTTTTCTGCCCTGCTCATATGGGTAGGGCAGGTTTTCCTCTCATCATCATCCTGTTTTATCCCACCCAAACTTATATTCTCATTTTTATTTTACATATTTTAAGTCACTCACATATAAATTATTATTTCTAATACCATCTCTTATTTGTGTTAGTGTGCATATTTTTTTAATTAAGCAAGAATTTGGAAAAATGATAAGTAGAAACTAGGATGAGAATTAACCTCAAATGGATTAAGAAGATGGGTATGATGCTTGGGAATTTGAGATTCCTCCATTTGGAGGTAATGTTGTTGAACATCAGCTAGCATCTCCTCTTCAGATGGCAAAAGCAACTTACCAGATAAAACCCCTGCTATCCACTTTGATTGTAACTCCATAAGAAGAAAAGTTATACCCTGATTCACATTGCGAAAAAAGTTTGCAATTTGCTTTTAACACTATGAATTAAAATATGTAAAAAGAGTGTGCGAAAATAGAGTGATTGAAGTGAAATTTAACGAAAATCATATGGATCACTTGTTCTAAAAGAAAAAATTTCATGCTTACCTCCTATTTTTCAAAAATAAATCAGACTCTTGTCTTTTTAGTTATATCAATTTTACAATTAAGCTATTCGAATAATGATAAATATTTGACTCATGTTGTCACTTGCTGTGAACAATTGGAAAAAATTTGCTAATCACAAGTGAAAAACAACTCTAATTACGATTTGGAACCTTAATATAACCCACACTTGTGGTTGTCTCTCATGTGTAGAGTTGATGGTCATAAGCAAGACTTCATTATCCCTTCAAAGAATAGTTTTGGGCCTAGGTCAACAGATTTTATTTGATTGTAGAAAACAGATAACAGCATGAGTCAAATTAATATTAGTTCAAATAGTTCATGTGTAAAATTGATGTAATTAGAAAGTGATAAGTCTAATTGATTTTTCAAGAATAATTTGAGAAATAAATGAAATTTTCTCTTTTTATAATTCTAACATGAGAAAAATGCCAAGGACTATTGATGAAGGGATCACATTAAAACTCAATTATATCAGATTTAAATTGATAATATAATTTATTCAATTACTACGGGAACCAATTACTTTGTTCAAAGCTAGCAATATAATTTATTCTTAACAATATTTTGAATTGTGAACTAAAGTACAACAAAGCATATAAATTGAAGACCATCATGTAATTAATCCAAAAAATACTATAATTTAAACAAAAAAATATTTTGTGCATAATTATAGGGATCAAAATAGAATTCAAAAAAAACTATAGGACCACTAGTATAATGACTAAATTACATTGGTTGTCCATATAATTTTTTTTAAATTTCACTTTGATTTCTCTAGTTTTGCATGTGATCTTTTTTCAGTTTAAAATTATAACTATAAATTCACATTGTAATAAAATTGAAAGTGTAGAGTTTAAATTGTTCAAATTAAAACTATGAGAACCAAAATAAAATTTCACTCAAAATACAGGGATCAACAATATAATTTACCCGATAAAAATGAGGCCTTTTTACAAGACTTTTGAAAAATTGGGAATTTCATGTAATAAGAAATCATTTTAAAAAATGACAACAATAAAAATATAAAAAACAATAGAGATTTTAACTAACCCTTTCTGGAATTCCAATGAAAGAGAGTGAAGGAGCAAGCTTCGGTGGGAAAACATGTTTGTATAAAGGTCCAACACGTTTATCCTCGACAACACTTACAATTCCATTTGTTTTCAAAAATGGAAAATTGTACTTGTACCTGCACAAAAATGAAGCAAAAAATAAAAAATAATAAAAAGTTCAATTACAATTTTCACCATCCAACTTTTGTTCAAATTTCACTTCACTTTCTTATATTATAATAGTAATGATTAGGTCTCCAAACTTTCACTCTTATTTTAAAGTAGTCCTCTCATGATTCACCGTTAAAAAGCTCGACAAAATGTATCTCACTTAATGGTTAGGTGAGCAAGTTCTTAAGGTGTTAAAGGAAAAATATTATGAAACAAATTTACACTTTTATCTTCGAGCTTTTACTCCCATTTTATTTTGGGTAAATTACAGTATCATTTTTTATAGTTTAAACACGGTGTCACTTTAATCCCGCTAATTTTTAATTTGAATAATTTGAACCCTATACTTTTGAGTTTATTGCAATGTAATACTTTCATCACTTACCGTTATAATTTTGAAGGAATAAAAACCTCGTGCAAAATAGGACTAAAGTAGAATACAAAACAAATTTTAAAGATCATACTTTAAGGGCTACCATAAAGTTTGTTTTGAATTTCATTTTAATTCCTATAGTTTTGTATGCAATTTTTTATTTTTTATTTTTTATTTTTTTTTATTAAAAGAGACCAATGGTTTAATTTACCCTTTTAGTTTTGTGCTTCATGTTTCAATTTTTACTTAAATAAAAGAAGGATTACATTGAAACTCAAATTGAAATTTAAAATTTTAATGGTTGTAATTAAAAGATAAAGAACCAAAGTAAAGGAGGAGAGTCAAGAAGAATGATGGATCATACCCAGTGCAGTGGAAAATGGTATCTGCATGAACAGAGGATCCATCTTCAAAGGCTACTGTCCCATCTTCACAAACATTCACTATCTGTAATGAAGTTCAAAATCAGTTGGACCATAACCAGTTCAGTGGAAAATGTTTTATGAGGCATGCATGGTAAATGTTTCTTTGGAAAATTAAAATAAAAAAAAAACTTCAAAATTTGACTATTGTAACAAAATAAATTTTCAATTTTTAATTTTATCAATTTGAATCTTAATTTTTTGATTTATTTTCAATGTAAACTATTTGCTTATTTTCATTAAGTAAAACTGACAAGAAAATGATATTTTAGCCACTAAACTCAATATAAGATGTACATAAAATGTCTAAAAAAAATTATCGTTGAGTTTAATGACTAAAATACCATTTTTTGGGTCAATTTTACTTAATAAAAATAGGAAAATGGTTTAGATTAAAAACAAATTAAAAAATATGATTTAAATTGATAAAATTAAAATTTAAGGTTTATTTTATTGCAAGGGATAAACTTTGAATTTTTTAAAATTTTTCTATTTTTTAAAAACAAAAGTTGGTATATGTTTCCAAAAATATATAACCCAAAAAAAAAAATAAAAATAAAAAAAGAATCCATGATTAATGAGGTAGCTGTAGGGGTGGGCGGCTGGTAGTGGTGGTTGATGAGGGAGGCAAAAACAGAGAACGAAAACTTGTTTTCAAAATAAGTATTCAGTATGATTGGTTTTAGTTTTTTGAATTTAATTTTTTGAAAATTGAGTTTCTTGTTTTTCGTATATTTTTTGTTTTTAGTAAATTTTTTAAAATTTTAAGTAATTTTTTTACTTTTTTAGATGCACCTTACTTAGATGTATCTAAAATAGTAAAATATTTGTGAAAAAATATTTTAAAAAATTAACAAATACACAAAAATAAGAAAATGTACTGAATTTTTATATTTATTTATTTATTTATATTTTTTGGTATTTAGTGTATCTTTTAAAGATTTTTTTCACAAATATTATATTTTTTAAGTGTATTTATATTAGATGTGTCTAAAAATTTTAAAAAATGCTTAAAATATTTTAAAAATTTGTTGAAAACATTAAAATACGAAAAATAAAAAAGTAGAATTTTCTGAAAACTGTTTTATGAAAACTGGAACCAAACAAGCTGTTTTTTTTTTTTTCTTGATTTCTAATTTTTAAAAAATTGTCATCAATTTATTTATTATTTATTATTTTTTGGAATTGAAAACAGTTTCCAAATCTTTTTTCTTTTTTTTTTTATTTTTGTTTACAATTTTTAATTTAATAATAAAACCCCCATTACCAAACATGGCTTTCATTGGATGTCTAAGAGAGACCTACCTACCTTTGAATGCTGCCATATGTTGTGATGATTGTCAAGCTTTGAGACTTGAAGATGTTCAGGTGATCTTGATGAAAGGTGAACTTCTTTGGCAACCGTTGCAATTTCTCTTGATATATCAAATGCACTTGGTCCATTTCCAATCATAACCAACACCTATTATTATTAGATGGAGATTAAAATATTTAGTAAGTGCTTGTTGATCAATTGAATTCATAGGAACTACCAACTAAGGCCTCGTTTGGGAATATATAGGTAGTAATCTTTTAGCTTGTTCAAAAAAAAAAAAAATGTGAAGAAAAGTAGAGAGAGTAATGTGACAACTTATAATGACTTTTTAATTTTTGGCTAAAATATTTAATCCCCAAATGAGACCTAAGTAGTTCAAGGGTTCCTTCATAAAGGGAAATTCCATTATTAAAAAATTAAAAATTAAAATATATAATATTATATTTTTTAAATATTAGCTTTTTTAAATATGAGCTATAATGAGGTGTGTTTTGTTTTAAGAAAACGGCTTCTATTCAGTTTGGGTTTGAATTAGGCTAAGAAGTTTAAGTATCAAGATTGTCATACATAAGCAGTTTATAGCAGATATTAGTCATCACATTATATCATACAATCAATGAGAGATTATCCACCAGTTGTCCTATTAAAAAAAAATACAAAATCATGAAAAAGTTTATAATTTTAATTATTAATATATATATATATATATATATAAAGTTTACCACTTATATGTATTTAAAAAAAAATAATAATAATACTGATTTAAATTTCCCCTACAATCAAAAGCATATTAGTCATCACATACCTGATTTTGATATGGTTTTGGATGACGATAGTTATGACTATGCACTTGCTTACCAGGCCATTTCTCGATACCTGTCCAGTAATTTAGTTATATATATATTATCAAATTTATAATGAGAGATAAATAAATCATCACAAAGGATATCAAACTCTTCCATAGGAGTTGAATCTGATACATCACACTACAAAGTGTGTTACAGAATCACTAAACCAAATGTCTTGATTGTAGTTTAAATAATTTGAATAATTTATTTTGTAAAATTAGATAAATTTGATATAATCATATAATGATTAATTTTTGATTAACTTGATCTTACATATGGATCATTGTCAAAATATGATACATGTTTGATTGTTGGATAAAGATGAGAGATAAGGTCCGGGTACAACATGTTTTTTAGTTGGATGTTTTGTTTACCAAGTATTAAAAGTTTGGATAAATTCGGTCCTACTATGGAAGATTAAATGAAAAAAATGAAGTATTACAAGAAATTGAATGAAGTATTCGGTTCTATATAATTAAATAATTCTGTAGAAATTTAAGTATTACAACTCACATATACATGAAAAGGTTTAGAAATTTAATTATTAATATATATAAATTTTACCATTTATGGATAATTTATTTTCTACACATACACCGAATAATATTTTCTCCAAAAAAATAATTATATATTTTTATCTCATTCTAGTCAAACATAATATTTCATTACCTTTATTAAATTATTTCATCTATCACCTAATTTCATAATATAATTTATCCCAACAATTCTATTAATAATCTCATTTATATAAAATAAAAACATTTTGTAAAATATTAAAAGAAATATTAAAGAATATTTTGTTCGGTTGACATTTTCCATATGTAAAATAAATACTAAAGGCACAAATATGTTCTCAATTTTTTCTGTCCGTTTGTCTTACTATAGTCATTTACTGAGTTTTTTCCCCTCTAAATCAATTAAATCATGCTTTAAAATTCACCAGTTTTAAATTTTTTACAAAATTAAATATCGAGATTTTGATATTATGAAATTCTAAGATGACCTTTGGGACAATAATTAACAACGTTAAGTATCTAAAAATTTACTCAGAAAAATACGCAAATTACATCATAGAGATTGATTTCAAATATGAGTCTCACTTCAGTTCACAAAATAATTTTCTCAGTAAATTTCTAAATAAATTTTCTTGTTTACAAGTTTTTTTTTTTTTTTTTGGGAAAATAATTTTGGTAAGAAAATTATCTAAGGGGTACTTACCAATTAGTCCTATTCACTAGACTTATTTACCTACAGGTCCTAATTAATAAATTTAACACTATAAAAATAAGATAGTGATAAATTTATCACTAAAAAATTATTCATAAAAAAAGAGATTGATAAATTTATCACTATAAAATTATTCATAAAAAAAAAAGACTGATAAAATTTGTCTTTATCACTTAATAAATTATATCAAATAGGACTTAATGGGTAATAAGTCTCAAAGTAGGACCTATTGGGTAATAAGTCTCCCAAGTAGGACCTATTGGTAGTTTACCCATTATCTAACCTGGAAGATTGGCCGCTCGAGGTTGCGTGTTGTGACCATTGCAAACCACTACTGCCTCAAACACCTCTTCCCGATTCGACTCATTCGTCCTTGACTCAACAACCCACTCGTCATTCCTCAAGTCAACCCTCTCAACTCGGACGACTTCAGTTCGAAACCGAATCAACTCAGTGATTCCGAATTCCCTCGCAAAGTCGTTGAGAAATCTCAACACCTCTTCGTGCCTGGGAAAATTCCTTCGATCTCCATTTTCTCGGATGCCAAACGGGTAATCCGAGAAACCCATGAGCTGTCGAGGGAGATTGGTGCGAAGCGAAAAGTAGAGACTGCTGTGAACGATCTCTCTGTTTGAGTCGAGACCGAGTTGATCAGCCTCGACTTGTGGGTCGTAGACCCATGTTCCACCGAGTTGGTCGGCCTTTTCGAAGATCGTGACTCGGTGGTTTTCTCTTTGAAGTTCACGGGCGGCGATGAGCCCCGCCGCACCGGCTCCGATCACCGCCACCTTCAGACACGGTCCCATATTATATATTGTGTATCTCTATGTTTTGTCAAAGAAAGTGACAAGGAATGAGAATGCTTATGGAAAATTATTGAAGTATTCGGGAGTGGGTTGTTTAGCATGTGAAATTTTGGGATAGTTATTTATTAGGGTGAAGTTATGGATGTCATATTTTTTATTAAATAAATAATTAAATATTTGGGATCCGTAATTTTATTAACACCACATTTATGTGAGATCTTTGATTATTTATTTGGTACAAAATTTGGGATGTATAATATTTTCCTATTTATTATATTGTATTATGATCTCAATTATTAGTGTACAGGGAAATTTGACGGGAGATGATTTTTTTTAGTCTATAATTTAGATTGGAGGGTGTTGTTTGTATTATAAAGTCTATTACGTGTCTTGTTTCAATTAATTGAATTATTTATTTTGTTGAGTAAGTCAGGTGTTTTGTTCACCAAAAAAAAAAAGTTAGAATAATCCGTTAATTTTCGTTTATTTAATTTATCGCGTTTGTCACTAAAAAAATATATCACAATTGTGTTTTTAAAATTAAATTATTCATATTTTTTTTGACAAACGCAATAAATTGAATAAGTTACGATTATCAAATCGATTTAATTTTTTATATAAATAAAATACAAAGTGCATAACAAAAATAAATGATTCGAATTATCGATATGGGAACAAAATCATCCAATCTAGATTTGGACTTAAGGGATTCCACCTCCAATTTGATTTATTGTTATTAGGTGGTTAAGAAATAAAACATGACACATTTAATAAATTGTAAAATTTTTAATTGTCAGGATAACTACATAGATGATATTAAGGGTGTTCAACGGATATTTTGATTCGCTCAAACCGATTAAATCGAATCGATCTGATCCGCTGCATTTTGAACGGATGCGTGATGATGAGCAGACAATTGCGGATTGATTTTTTCAATCCACCTAGTTTTGGACGGATAGCAGATTCAAGATTTCTTTAGCCGCAACCAAACCGCCAAACCGCGAGCACCCCTAGTAATTTGTAAGATTTCATTTTTTCAATTTGTTTAGATATTCTATTTGTGTTTTCGATTGAAAAGGAGTTTAGATATTCTGTTATGTTTTCAATTTAGAAATCTTTTTATCAAATGACAAGTGTTGATATTTGGTATTTTTGTGTAAAAAATATAAGGTCTAATTTTGTCGTTTTTTAAAAAAAAAAACAAATTAAATAGTTTTTGAAAAAAAAAAAAGTAATGAATTAATTTTAATAACGCATGATTTTCTTATATGTATTTATTATTGGTATTTGACAATTTACTTCATAATCTTTTAGTTATGTTGAGTTGGATTGTTATCCACAAAAAAAAATAAAAAATAATAAATAAATAAATAAATAAATAAAATTTGACAAATTATTGTATTATGTTCAAAATTTGTAAAAGTTTAAACCGTCAAACCGATTCGCATCTATCTGCCAATCTGTCAATCCGCTCAATCTGCATTCGCCAATCCAATGGACGAATGTGGATTGATTTTTTCTAATCCGGCAATCCAACGGATGGATGGCGGATTGGAGGTTCCCTAGCCACAACTGAACCGCGAAAACCCCTAGATGACACCCTAGGGAACTAGAGGACTAATTAATAATTTTTCAATATTGTGGTTGTTTGGTTTACAAGCTTTATGGTTGTAAAATTGTCTCGACTTGGCCTGGTCTACCTGAGTCCGAGCTTCGGCCGGCCTACTGTTGAGTCACTTGAGCAAAGGCCAAAATTTAGGTCGAATCGGCTCATGGGCTAGAAAATTAGGCCCAGACCCACTCAAAATAGGGCCTGGGCTTGGCTCGGGCTGCAGTCTGGGCCTAGGGGGCTTTTTTTTCTTTTTTTTTTTTTTTTTTGCAAAAAATAATTTATGATAATATATAGATTATTTATGAGGTATAAAAAAAATTGTATTGTAGTATTTTAGTTAAGATTAATGAGATGTTTGATTATATTTCATGTGGTGGTGGTATTTAGTAATAGTTATGTATGACTTATGGTTTTTTAGTTATAACTAAAAAAAAAAAGTATGAAATTATGTAATTTTCTTCTTTTGTTATGACATTATTTTAGTTATTATGATTCATGAAAATTATTTGGTATGATTCGTGTGGTGTTTAGTTATAACTTTTTCTTTTTTTGTTTTGTTTTGTTTATAGTTATGACTAAGTATCAAGTTATGTCATTTTCTACTATAATTATAACTAATTTTCTTTTTAATTTATGACATTATTTTAGATATGATTAATGATATATTTGGTTATTATGTTATGTTTTGTAGTTACGACTCAAAAAATATAAAATTATACTATTTTCTTATTTAATTGTAAGGTGCTTATAGAGTCTTTCCCGAAATAAATTGAAATGAAATGAATAATGTTATATATATTAAAATGAAACAAAATATTACAATTATTAAATTAAATAGATAACATTTAATGAATAATTTTTATATTAAAATGTTGGAGAGGTAAAATGTTGGGCCAAATCCAAAAGCAATTAGGCAGAGCAGCCCAAAGGAAATAACAGACTCAAATAAGTTTCTAAGAAGCTCATTAGAGACAGTTGGCAGAATAAAGGCACATTGTTGAGCTCATGAGGAGCAAGGAAAATGTGAGATTTCCTTCTAGAAGGAGATCAACAGAATGTTAGAGGATTGTTGGATTCATTTTCATCCAACAGTGGAGACATCAAGCAACAAATACAAAGACATAAGTCAGGCCTACTAAGCGACATAACCATCCGATCAGCTTGATCTGATGAACATAGCACTTGGCAAGTTGGCTACTGGCATCTAACACAATCTAAGCTATCCAAGAGAGGTCGACCCAACAATCAAAGGCAAAGACGACATAAACACTAGCTCGACCAGGCCTAGAAGCGGACAGAACCCTCGGATTGACCATTGATCCAACAGATGGGACTCAAGTTAGGAAAACCATAAAAGGTGAAATAGGTGAAACAAAGAAAGTAGGGGGAGGTAATCTAGAAACCCTCTTTTAAATACAATACTCTTATAGCCGGATGACATTTTGACTTGATTGTCGGAGGTTCTTCCCAACCATCCATGGTCGGGGATGATTACTGATGATTTAGTTTCTCTTTGCAAAATAAAAGAAGGGACAGTTCATTTCGCTTTTCTTGTGGGAATAAATCTACCTTCCACAAAAATGAAATAAAATATGGTAAATTATACTTAACTTTATTGAGATTTCTGACAATCACAAAGATCTCCCCTGAGGTTTCGAAAATTATACTGACCTCCTATACTTTATGTGACAATATACAAATAGCTCACTTCTGTTAATTTTTTCCTAGACACCGTTAACTTTTGCAATGAAATGCCAAAAATACTCTCTATTTTCTTTTTTCTTATCCCTTTTCCTTCACCAACCATACCTATTTTCCCTTCCACTTTATAGTTATCTTGGGCACTAGGCCTGTAGCACAATTTCTAAAGTTAAATTATTGTATTTAAAAAAAAAAAAAAATTAATGATACAAGTATGTATTTTTATGATAATTTTACGCTTTTTTACCGAAATATTACTAATAATTTGGACTATGATATAATCTATTATAATCGAGTAACATTTTGATAAAAAATAATATTATCATAAATACAAAATTGTGTCACAATTGTTATAACAAACAATATCTAATAATAAATTATCAACGCACTATCAAAAAAGTAGATAACAATTACTACAAAAATTTGTAATATTTATTAGAAAAATACATAATAAAATAGTGTGGTAGTTATGGTAAGTGTATCAACCAATTTCTATCTCCAAACCAACTGATACAAAAAATGAAAAATTAACATGATTTAATTTTATAGCAGGTTGAATAATGATTTTGAAATCAAACCCATTTGGGTTTAGTGTTCTTGATAGAGCATGAATGTTTGATTGCAAATAAAAAAAATAAAAAATTAGGAATGATGAATCTCTAAATGAATAAGAAATTAAAAAATAGGAATTGAATTGATCAAATTTTTATGATGGATCTAGTATTTGGGTGAAAGAAGTTGCATGCTCATCTTTTGTAAATGTTAGAATTTTGCCAATGTGTGTGTGTGTATATATATGTGTGTGTGAATATGGTAAAAAAATACAAAAAAAGTGTATATTGTATATATTTTATTAGGGAAATTCTATAATACGCTCACTATTTTGGGGTGTATATCATATGCCCAAATTATTACGTTTATAATTTTGGTTATGACCTATTTTTATGTTAATGATGATTTAGTTATGACGTATTGTGGTGTTGGTTACCTATTGTGATTATTATTTTGGTTATTATCGAAAAAGTCTTTGATTATACTTTATGTTGTGTTTTGTTATGACTAGGGGTGTGCGCGGTGCGGGTCGGTGTGGTTTGAGAGAAAAATAGAAACCGTATGGCGGATGGCGGATTGATAAAAGTGTCACTAGAATTTGCCATTTTCCTTATCAAAAACCGGCGGTTTGGTTGGTAAATAATGGCGGATTTGCCTTGGCGGTTCGGGTGAATTGGCGGTTTATAAAAAATATAATTCAAATTACAAAACTTAAATCAAAGAGTAAAAAAAAGACGAGAGATACCGTGATGTTAAGCATCTTGCGAAGCTTTCTTCTGATGTAGCAAGTGTAGCAACAACATGATAATATCAACGACTATGCCATCAGTTCATTACAAGCATCTGTGGAAGCTACAATGATCAAATACAATACATAAAATTAATATCATTCAGGGTTTACAATATATTGAAAATGTTTACTGTTGAAAAGTATTTAGATTGAAAAGTGAGCTGATGCAAGTTTGCAACATGGCCAGAAAAAAGCAAAAAAAGAAAAAAAAAGAAAAAAAGATTGAAAAGTGAATTGGAATCCAACTTTATTTTGGATTATTGACATCTTGAATTCCCCTCAAGCAGTAATGTAATACTATATTCTAAGATATAGAACAACAAGCAAACTTAAGTAAAAAAGAATTTTTAGAATCTTATAAAACATGATTTAATAGTGGTGCGGGTCGGTGCGGTTTGAAAGAAAAATAGAAACCGGCGGATTGATAAAAGTGTCACTAGAATTTGTCATTTTTCTTATCAAAAACCGGCGGTTCGATTGACAAATAATAACGAATTTGCCTTGGCGGTGCGGCTCGGTGTGGTTTTGGCGGTTTCGGCGGTATTATGCACACCCCTAATTATGACTAATTTTTTTTTAGTTCTAACATTGTGATAATCAGCATCATAAGTATCACAATTTGCATAAGCATCACCCATTTTATTATGTAATTTTTTTATATATAAATATTAAAAATTTTTGTAGCAAATATTAATTAATTTTCTAATTGTGTGATGATAATTTGTTATTATATATTGTTTGTTATAACAATTGTGATACAATTATGTATTTTTATAATAGTATTATTATTATTGTTATTTTAATGAAAATGTTACTTAGTCATAATAGATTATATCATATTTCAAATTATTGATAACATTTTCATTACAAAAAAAAAAAAAAGGCATACATTATCATAAAAACACATTAATTTCATTTTAGAAATTGAGCTAGAAGCAGGGAAGCAATGGCTAGAGTAACAAGTTGGGAGAGGGAATAATTAATGGTTGACAGAGGAAAAGATAATAAAAAGAGCTAATAATTGGGCAATTCATTGCAAAAATTAAGAATGTCTAAGGAAAAGTTAACAAAATGGAGAAATTTGTATATTGTCAGCTAAAGTCAGGGAAGTCAGTGTAGTTTTCAAAACCTTAGGGGAGGTTTTTATAATTATCAGAAATCTCAATGGAGATAAGTGTAATTTATCCAATAAAATATTATAAAAATTTATATCATTACATAAAATAGATTTGGATTATTGATAATGGTAGAGAAATTGCATAATTATAGGTCAAGTACATCTCAACTATATTGACACTTACTAGCCTACCAATAATTTATATTATACTCCATCTCAATAATCTAATAAAAACATTACGAAATTAAATAGTGAAAAAAATTATTAATCAATTATTATCGGGAAGCTGGACAATTCACTCGGAGAGCCCAATGATATATCATCTAAATCGCCTTGAATTCTATCATTTTCACTACAGTCTTGTCTTCTTGTAAGCGTATGCATATGATCTCTTGATATCATACTTGCCTCAACTATTTGGGGTGAAAGTCTGCTACGGTAATTGGTTAACACCCGCCCACCTGCACTAAAAGTTGTTTTAGAAACCACTGTAGAAATATGAACGGTTAATATATCACAGGCCACCTATGAAAGCACATGCCACATAGTTTCATTTTGTTTCCACCAATCCAAATATCAAAATCATCATCATCATTCACATGTGAGTTACCCAAATAACGTTATAATTTAGAACTACTTATGATTGCATTTTGAGATATTCTTCTTGTTGGACCATTTTAATATCTTTTTTTTTTTTTTTAATATGACATTTTGTCTTGTTCATGAATCTCATTTTGTTTGGTGAATGGAGATTCATTTGTTTTTTGTGACCTTTTGTTTTGTTCATGAATGGAGATTAATTGGAAGGTCATGGGGTTGGTGGTGAGTTAATGGTCATTATTTATTTATTTATATTTATTTTTTTTTGGTGAAATTTGTAAGGTCCTAGTGGCCTATAAATTGTTCCTCTCATCTACTCTTTTTTACACCAACTTTTTTTTTTTTTTTAATACTTGAGAGATTACTAGCCAAAGAATTGTGTTTTTTTTAAGTGGAGCTTTGGGTTCACTATCTTGTGCAGAGTTGGGCTGAACTATACGACAAGTGAACCATACAATAAGTGGTTGGGTTGTTGTATCCTAGAGGGGACAAATCATAGTTTAGTGACTGCAACATCGGTATTTGGGTTCTTCCTACCGCAGTGGGCTTGATCTCCTTAAAGAAAACGAAATATCCGTGTGTAGCTTGACTTTTTGTGTGATAGCCCTACAGTTCGGACTCCCGTACTTCTGAATCTGATCTCACAAGTGCAATGTGAAATAGATAAATACAAAAAAGTCCAAGTCCAGCGACTCTTTTGAAAAATCGATTTTGAATCAAAATGTCAAAAATAAACTGCTTTGCTAGTTATAGAATCGCCACCTAAATATTTTTAAAAAATTTAGGAAACCCGAGACTCATGCCAAAGGCCACTTATTTATCATCACCAAAGTGTCTCAGCTCGTGAATTTAGGTACGAAAGAGGAAGGTCATGAATTGAGCACCCCACTCGCCCGATCAAAGATCGGCCTTCACTAATCATGATGTGATTCTTATTTATATTATATGCTCCTATTCTGGTTGTTAGGCTATTGTTACTATGTGTTGCACGCAAGTATAGACTAATCTGCAAAAAATGAAAATTTTGATTTCATGTTTTGTTTGAAATTTGTTTTGACTACGCGCCACTTGAAAAAGGTGAGTTTGTATGTACATTAATCAAATTATCCTAATTTGAGCAAGTAGCTTTCATCCATAGATATTCAAACAAGTATAGGTTTAGGTGTGGAGGTGATGGGTTAGTGGTGGCCTGAGGGCTTTTCAGTGGAGCTATGATTTCTTCGTCAATAAGATCCTAAATCTTATGACGGAGGTGGATGCAGCGGTTTGTATCATGACCGTGTTGTTAATGATAGACACAGTATTTAGTGGGGTCATGTCTTGATGGAAGACGATTTTGAAGGGGCCGGGGTTCTAGGAGCTCTAGGAGCCCTTTTTCTAACAGCGTTTTCAAGGCTTGAGAGAGACTCATGTAAAGAGGATGGGAATTTCGAGCTTGGTGCCGAGTTGAAGTGGTTGGTTTTCAACTATTGATGAGAGTGGTGACAGTGTTTACTTCTGAGCATTTCACAGCTGTGCTACCACTGGTAGTAGCATTGGAACTGTGAACAACATTCTTCTTTAAAGGCTCATTATCTTCTATGATGATCCCTTGCCTGATGACATCCTCAATTTGAACGCCCATTTCATAAAGCTCTGTAAAGGTAAATAGAGGTAGAACAATCATCTTCTGCAGCAACTTGCCATGCAAATTCTGAAAAACCATTCTTATCTGATCCTTCTCAGAAGGTCTCGTGGTCATCATTGAGGCTTTGGCCCTCTATCTTGTCACAAACTCAGAGAAACCCTCATTCGACTCTTGTCGTGTTGCCTTAAGATCACGAGTTGTGACCTTAATATGTGTATTGTAAGAGTACTGAGCAATGAATGCTTTGGCCATCTTCTCTTAGTTCTGTTTGACGGAATCTTCCAACTTAGCATACCAAATGGCCGCTATACCCGACATGGTACGACCAAAGAGAGATAACTTCTGTTGTCTAGTTAAGCCTATCAGTTGCAAGATATCATAAAATAATTGCAATTGGACTATCGGATTCCCGGAGCCGTCAAAACGATCAATGTGCGCCATCTAAAATTGATCCAGTAATGTAACTGCAGAATCAGTGTATCCACCCTCTATGTCTGGGATGAAGTTAATCCCTTATGTTCTCTTGAACAACTTCTCTAATGTGTTGACTTTGAGCGCAGTTGGATCGACTTCAAATTTAAATGGTGCCTCGATTTGATAAACCAATGCTTTGGAAGCTTGTGCTAAGATTGGCTCTGTTGGATTGCCCTAGTTTTCTTTGACATTGGCAGTATTAGCTGTGGCACCGGGCACAGGGATAGCTGCAGTGGGTACATGTAATGCAAAGGCCGTTGTTGGTTGCGGTTGTTGTTGTTATAGCTTGGTTATAACCTCAGCCTGACGGGCCGTAACCTCGGCTTGACGGACTGCGTCATGCTGTAGTGTCTCGACTATCTGTTGCGAATGATGTATTAGTTCCTCCATACTGGCCGGGGGATACTGTGCCATTGGAATAAGTGACTGGTCTTGTGCTGGGCTGGAAGTAGATGACTGTTCTGAACCAGACTGGACTGGTGAATTCTATCTAATCCTCATTCTCCTTGTAACCGGCGACAGTGAAGCAAACACTGGTTGCCCCTAAACTAGGTCTGCAACCTTATAAAGTCTATTGACACAAGTCCAGAGTACCCGAGGGATATCAGAGCCTTCTGAAACTATGGTTCCAAGACTACCTAGCAAAAGAGAAATCAAACAGCAAAAGAGAAATCAGACAACACCTTAGCCCAATTTCACTAGAATAGATATGATCACAGCTGAATGAATGTACTCCCCGCTGAATTCTACCCCAAAACAGATATCAACTGTGCCACTAATATGAACATTTCTGTACTGTTTTCACTGTAAAGAACATACCAGTTAAAAAAAAGCCAAAACACCCCTATGAAGGGTAGGGTTAGCCTAGCCTAGTTTTGGCATAAACTAGGGTTTCACTATTTCAATCAAGCAGTTTCACGCAATCCTGCATACGGGTGAGTGTCCTGTCCTAGTTTGAACAATCACTATGGCTTTACTATATGCAACTAGGCCAAATGGTCAAAGAGGGTACCTCAGCAAAACTACTTAATATACCTCTCACACCTAATACCGAGAAGTGAAAGGAGGATCAAGCGGTACAGTTGTAGTCCTGATCTAAGGGTTGTGTTCCCAACATGGTAGAGCCCACGACCAATCAGCTTTTTGGTAAACTTTTAGGCAAGCCTCCAGCAAATCGTCCAAGAATAGTGGATGGCAAATACAGTGACTTAAGTACACCAATGCAAATGCAATGCAAAGAACATATAAGTGTAGATAAAATTTCACATCATGAAGTTCGAGTCAAGTTCTCTAAATTCCCTAGTAGCGTTGCCAGAAACTATGCTTGACTTTTCGTGCTCCTTTCGGATACGAAAGCCCTATAGTTTGAACTACCGTGGTTCTTAATCTGATCTCACAAATGCAATGTGAAATAAATAAATACAAAAGAGTCCAAGTCCAGCAAATCTTTTGAAAAATCGATTTTGAATCAAAACGCCAAAAATGAACTGCTTTGCCAGATACAAAGTCGCTAGAAATTTAGGAAACCCAGGACTCGTGCCAAAGGCCACTTATCCATCATCACCAAAGTATCTTGGCTCGGGAACTTAGGTATGAGAGAGGAAGCTCATGAATTGTGCACTCCACTCGCCTGATCAAAGATCGGCCTCTACTAATCATGATGTGACTCTGCTCCTGTTTTGATTATTAGGCTATTGTTACTATATGTTGCACACAAGTATAGACTAATCTGTAAAAATTGGAACATTTGATTTCATTTTTTGTTTGAAAATTGTTTTGACCATGCGCCACTTGAAAAAAGTGAGTTTGTATGTACATTCATCAAATTATCCCAATTTGAGCAACTAGCCTTCATCCACAGGCATTCAAACAAGTATAGCACTTAAGTCATGACAAGTATGCTAGACATGGCAACAATCACACTCATGCAATATGCTAAAGCAATAACGCTCACCTAGTACTCTAAGCCAAGCCAAAAAAGAAACTCGTTAGAAAAATACATGATCCTAACTATGCAAATGATTAGTGCAACACATGTAATATGCAATTAATAAGCTCGGCTACTAGCATGGCATGTGAATCAATTTGATAGCATACGGTTTAAGAACGTTTTCAAAGAAATATTTTAAATGACAATGCTTGTTAGAATGAGGCGCCGAGCCTAATGCATGCAAGACAATGGATGCAAACATAGAAAATGCTAAACGAAATGTGATGTGCTACACTATCCATCATAAACGGATAAATAAAAGGGAAAAAGACGTGGGATTGGAAGACATACACATTATTACATGTTGACCTTTGCACAAGAGGGTCCAAATAAATGCCCTAACTAATTAAGCTAATTAACTAGCTATTACAAACCAAATAACCAAAAAATGAAAGTAATTAACTATACTAGCTAATTATTTACAAATTGAAGCTAACTAATTAATTACACTAACTAATTAGTTACAAATTAGAATTAACTAACTGTTACAAGCTCAACGGAGTCAACTAATTTAATTAACAAATTAATTAAGTGCATGAATACTAATTGAACTTGAGCGGGAACAATGAACCGAGCGCGCCAATGCGAATATCCTCTCAGAAACACCTCTGTTCTGCTATCAAGACTGTTCTTCCTGCAGAAAAACTCCTGTTTTGCCTCTGCTTCTGCTCTGCCCTATAGGAAAACAACACCACCTGCTGACACAAAAGTGGCCAGCCGACCACTAATGTAAATATGGCCCTGCTGCAACAGAAAATGAACAGAGTAGAAACAGAGTGTTTCTAGGGGATATTCATCCTCTTTATCTCTCTTTATCATGAAATTGCTCAAAAAAAAGGGTAGAATAGAGTCGCAAATCATCAATAATGCAAAGTTGTTGCATGATGATCTATGACTCAATTGGACAAAAGCTGAATGAGGGTAAAATAAATTACCAACAAACCCCCTCCCTATCATGAGATTGATCAAGGGAAGTGATTGACATTGACTCTCAAACCATTATCATCACTAACAAGTATGAAATGGCCTAAGACTCAATGGGTTCAACTAACGTCTGGTTGAACCCCAAACCATTTTTTATCTTATTCTATTTTAGCCCAATTTATTACCTCTTTTAAATTACATTCCATTCATTAGTCAATTAAATTCGAAATGAGCCTTAAGTCCACTAAATGAGGGAAGTGTCAAACCAAGTATTGTTTTAAGCATGAGAGAGACACCATGCCGTTGATAATGAACCCCCAAAAGGATTAAACTATTAAGCACAATACCTCTATCTCAAACTTAAACAATCAATTGGTTTGAAACAACTCTCAAAGTAAAGGAAAAGCCAAGAAATAAGGGAGGTTGCAGAGATGCTTAGAGGTGAACATAAGTATGGAAAGTAAGAAATAAATACTATTAACTCAAATGGATTGGTGGCTAAGGCCTAAACCACCAAGCCTATGAGGACCATTACACTTGAAGCATACCATACAAAGCATAAATGACACAACTAGCCTAAAACAGTCCAATATTAGCTCAAAACAGTGCAGGAATTAAAGTGGAAACGGCTAAAAAAAAGCTAAAATAATGGAGCATTTGAGGTAGTAAACAAGTATAAGGAGGGGTGCCCCTCCATTTTTGGGACCTTAAAGTATGATTTTTGGCCTCTGAAAACATCTGAAAATTAGTGGTAAAAAGCTCAAAAAAATATGAGAAAAGAATGAGAAACACGAGGGCAAAAGCTTAGAGAACAATGTTCAAAGAAGGGCGATTAATCCCTCCACTGTTGGCAGCTTTAAACCACAAGTTTCAACCCATAAAAATAGTGTAAAAACAGTTCAAAATCTGCAAGAAAAGATAGAAAACAAGTAGTGTAAAGATACTCAAAATTATACCTCTTTAAGTAAGGCAACTCTTTTGTTAACAAACCCACAAGTTCTCACTCTCAAGGGCTGAAATTTGGACTCAATAATCTTAGTAAGGAGAGCTCCAATATTAGTTTAGGAAGTGTTCGGGTAAGGTGTGTGTGTTGCAAGATAGAGATAGAGAGAGAATTTCAAGTTTGGGGGTTTTTGGAATTTTTTGTAACCTAAAACCAAGAGGGAAGGTCCCCTATATATAGAAATATATGTTACTATCTCAGAAATATCCATACAGAGATAGCTGGAATTGTGCATGCATCTGTGGAGACAGTTGGCCAAAAATATTCGGGTTTTGTCACAAGTGGCTGGCAGGCCACTAATAGTGAGCGGCCACTATTTGTGGCCGGCAAGCCACTAGTGGGTTTGTGGGTCTCTGGGTGGCCAATCCACTCAAAATGTCCAAATTCACAACTGGCCGGTAGGCCACTAAAAGTGGGCAGCCGGCCACTAGTAGTGGGCGGTCGGCAATAAAAATCTACTTCTAGGCCCGACTTCAAATAGGTATATCTCCCTCATCCGATTTTGGTTTTAGGTCATTCATGAGTCTAAATTGAAGACCCGAAAGTCTACTTTCCAATGGTGGTGGCCTCACATCTAAATTCCAAGTGTGCAAAGAGATATGTCTATTTTAGTGAAGGCTGCTTATTTCTTTCTCAATGGATTGATGCCCAACCTTTTCCCCATCTAGTTTTCTTCCATCCTCTTCTATTTTCTTCAAATCCAAACATATAAATAAAAAGTTTTTAAAGATTTTTCAAAGTGTTCACCTCCCTTCTACTTATGTCCACTTTGTTCTTACACAGTTTACCGAAAAGCGTAATATTTTAAACGAAATGCGTGTCTCGGAACATCATAGAAACATTTGAAAAAATATTTTGATAAACAGGGTTTTAAGGTCTAAAATATTTTGGTCAAAAATTGGGTGTAAGGTTGGGATTTAGAAACTTTTCTTACTGAAGAAATCGAACGTTTGTACAACATAACTTTTCATCATCGAGTGATCAACTTGAGATGCCCAAGTTTAAAGGGCTATCAAAAATGGGGTGTTTACACTGTGCCTCAACTTGATCTAGTTGTATCTCATTTTTTTGTTGCATTATTTATCAATAAAATATAATTATTATGGAATTTTCACTAACAATTTTAAGGAGATCAAACATGGAACAAGTACAAAAAAAAAAACCAACGATGGAATTGAAGATCTCAACAAGCCTTTCAAGTTCAAAGAAGTTCATTTTAAGAGGTGGAAATGAAAGGTTTTTTTTACCTTAACCTTTTAAAAGTTGCTTATGTTTTAACCGAGAAGAACCCAAACAAAATCCTAACCGAGGAGATGAATGATGAAGACTACGAGGCACATGAAGCAAAAGTGGCTTCTTACAATACAGATGAGTATAAATGTCGTTTTTATCTCTTAAATTGCCTTACTAATCAACTTTATGATTACTATGACACCACTTACCCTTCCGCAAAGAAAATTTAGAAAGCTTTACAGACTAAGTATGATAATGAAGAGCTAGGAGAAAAAAAGTATGAAGCTAGCCGATTTTTTCGCTTCCAAATGGTGGGAGAAAAAAAGTATGCAGCTAGCTGATTTTTTCGCTTCCAAATGGTGGATGGAAAATCTGTTGTGGAGCAAGCACAAGATTTCCAAATGATAGTTGCAAAAGTAAGATCTGAAAGCATCAAGATTAGTGACAACATGGTAGTTGCAGAACTTGTTGACAAGTTACCGCCATCTTAGAGAGAATTCTAAAAGAGCATGCGTCACAAACAAAAGGAGACTTCTATAAAGGCGTTGATCACTCGCATCCGAGTCGAAGAGGAGGCTAGAGGCCAAGATGCATTAATAACACAATAGGGTAATGACAATTCCACTACAAAGGTAAACTTTGTTTCCTTTATATGTTATCTTCTATTAATTTTTGACATGCTCGCTTTTGTCATATTAACGATAAATATGTGGGAATCATAAGTAGTTTAGAATTAATTCCTAAAGTGATTTTTTTTTTTTTGAGAAATGTGAAGTTTGCAGTAAAGCAAAAATTACCAAAAGGCCTCATAAAAGTGTTGAGAAAAATACCGAATTGCTAGAATTATTTCATACTGATTTGTGTGAGTTTGAAGGAATTTTAACTCGTGGTGTAACTAATATTTTATCACTTTTATTGATGATTTTTCAAAATACACAAATGTATATTTATTAAAAAATAAAAGTGATGCTTTTGAGAAATTTAAAGAATTCCTTCTTTAAATGGAAAACTAATTCGGTAAAAAGATTAAGAGGATCAGAAGTGATAGAGGCCGGAAATATGAACTTTTAGATTCAACTCTTTCATTTAGTCATTCGAAATTATTCATGAGACTGTTCCACCATATTCACCTTCATCTAATGGCGTAGTTGAAAGAAAAAATAGAACATTAATTGACTTGACGAATGATATGCTTATTGATTCAGGTGCTCCCTTAAATCTTTGGGGCGAGGCTATTTTAACAGCTTGCCATGTGATAAATAGAGTGCCACACAAAAAGACTAAAATTGTACCTTATGAGTTGTGGCGAGGGTATAAACCAAATCTAAGTTATTTGAGGATTTGGGGTTGTTTAGCTTTTGTGAGGCTTGCAGATCCTAAACTACCCAAATTGGGTGAATAAGCTACCACTTGTGCTTTTGTTGGGTATGCATTGCATAGGACAACCTATAAATTTTTTGATATGAAAAATAATATTATTTTTGAATCAGGTGATGCTATTTTTCATGAAAATAAATTTCCTTTCAAATCTAGAAATAGTGGGAGTCAAATAATCTCTGAAAATATTTATCCATTCCTCGCTCTTTTACTCCATCTCAAGTTTTTCAAGAACAAGAAAATTTTCAAATCCAACCAAGAAGGAGTAAACAAGCTAGAGTTGAAAAAATTTTTGGCCTTAACTATTATCTTTACAATGTGGAAGAAATTCCTCTTACAGTGCAAGAAGTTTTATCATCACTTAATGTTATTTTCTAGAGAGAGGCTATAAATAATGAGAGAGATTCACTACTTTCAAATAAAACATGGAAGCTAGTGGATTGACCTCCAGGTTGTAAAACTATTGGGTGTAAATAGGTCCTTCGTAAAAAACTTAAATCGGATGGAACTATAAATAAATATAAAGCAAGGCTTGTCGCTAAAGGTTTTAAGCAACAAGTTGACCTTGATTTCTTTGATACTTTTTCTCCGGTTACTAGAGTTAGATCCATTAAACTGTTGATAGCAGTGGTTGCAATTCATGATTTAAAAATTCATCAAATGGATGTGAAAAAAGTATTTTTAAATGAAGATCTAGATGAAGAGATTTACTTGGACCAACTAGAGGGCTTTGTGGAGCCTGTCCAAGAAAGCAAGGTGTGTAAGCCAACTAAATCCCTTTTATGGTTTAAAATAAGCTCCTAAATAGTGGTATGAGAATTTTGATTCCTGCATGCTTGAGAATGGCTATAAAATTAATGAATGTGATAAGTGCATATATTATAAAACTTGTGAGAATGC
Source organism: Camellia japonica (assembly GCA_030407325.1). Taxonomy (NCBI): domain Eukaryota; kingdom Viridiplantae; phylum Streptophyta; class Magnoliopsida; order Ericales; family Theaceae; genus Camellia; species Camellia japonica. The sequence continues at coordinate 31,593,094 of JAPPVO010000029.1, read as the reverse complement.
ACATGTGATTATTAGCCTATATGTGTATGATCTACTTATCTTTGGCTCTAATTTGCATGTTATAAATGAGACTAAAAATATGCTTAATAGCCACTTTGGTATGAAAGATCTTGGTGAAGCCAATTTTATTTTGGGAATTAAAATTATCAAGACTAATGATGGCATTTTTCTTGATCAGTCGCATTATGTTGAGAAAATTTTAAAGAAATATAACTTTCTAGACTATAAACATGTTGCTACTCCTTCTGATGCAAGCATACATTTATCTGTTGTAACAAATGAAAAAGAAGTGATTAATTAAAAGGAATATGCTAGCATGATTGGTAGTTTGAGATATGCTACTGACTGTACTAGACCTGACATTGCATATGCTGTTGGAGTACCTAGCAAATTTACTAGCAAGCCAAGTCGAAATCATTGGCTAGCCATAGGAAGAATTATGAGAAATTTTTCTAATACCAAAAATTATGGATTATTTTATAATAAGTATCCTGCGGTGCTTGAGGGATATAGTGATGCCGATTGGAACACTTTGTCAGGTGATTCTCTCTCTACCTCGGGTTTTATTTTTAACTTGAGTGGTGGTGCTATATGTTGAAAGTCTAAAAAACATACTATAATTGCTAATTCTACTATGGAAGCTGAGCTTATAGCATTAGCTTCAGCATGTGAGGAAGCGAATTAGTTGAGAGATTTGTTACATGAAATTCTTTTTTAGGAAAAACCAATTCCTCTTATGTTAATTTGTTATGACAACACTGTTGCTATTAGTAGAGTGAACAACCATTTTTATCATGATAAATCCAGACCTATTTGAATGAAATACAGTAATGTGAGATCCTATTTGAGTAAGACATCATAACTGTGAATTATGTAAAATCTTGTGATAATCTTGCAGATCCGTTAACCAAGGTCTTAGCGAGAGATAGGGTCTGGAATACATCGAGAGGGATGGGTTTGAAGCCTATAAAATCATAAACTATGTATAAGGACACCCAACCTCGGGACCAGAGATCCTATAACTAGGTTCAATGGGAAGAACAAATCATAAAGTGGTTATGAAAAATACACTCCTTAATATTTTGGAGGGTTGAGTTTTTATACTCTTAATAAAATTCTGTAACTCTTATTGAGTGGGGTGTGTAAATTACAGGAACATGCTTGACAGATTTCACATATGTAAGCATAAAAATGAGGTCGCTTTCTATAAGAACAAGGCTTATTCTCAAATATGCTCATAAAAACTGGGATAAGCACAAGGCCGTAATGTGCTAGCTATTAAAAGCTCATGTCAACACCTGGATTATTATGTGTGAGCAGTAATACTTTATTTCCCCTAAGTAGTCATAGTTCAAGTCTGAGACGACTACTGACTCTGGAGTAAAGGTTGCTGTTTCATTAATGAAGGTTCAATGCAGAGCATACCTTAATGATGCATACTAATCTATCTTTGTTTGGTAATGTCTCTTGTCCTTGTTGAAATTAAAATAAGTGGAGGATTGTTTGACCATTTTAATATCTTTTATTTATTTATTTATTTATTTATTTATATTTTTTAATATGACATTTTGTCTTGTTCATGAATTTCATTCTGTTTGATAAATAGAGATTCATTTGTTTTTGGTGACCTTTTGTTTTGTTCATGAATGGAAATTAATTGGAAGGTCATGGGGTTGGTGGTGAGTTAATGGTCATTATTTATTTATTTATTTTGGAGTAATTTGCAAGGTCCTAGTGGCCTATAAATTGTTCATCTCATTTACTCTTTTTTGCACCAACTATTTTTTTTATTCTTGAGAGATTACTAGCCAAAGAATGGTGTTTTTTCTTGGTAGAGCTTTGAGTTCACCATCTTGTGCAGAGTTGGCCTGAACCATAAGTGGTCGAGTTGTTGTGTCCTAGAGGGGACAAGTCATAATTTAGTGACTGCTACATTGGTATTTAGGTTCTTCCTACCGCAGTGGGCTTGATCTCCTTAAAGAAAATGAGATATCTGTGCCTTAGCCTGATCTAGCTGTATCTCATTTTCTTGCATTATTTATCAATAAAATATAATTATTCTGGTATTTTCACCAACACGTCTAATTTTTATTACTAAAAAGATACTTAATCTTCCACCTCGAAGTAAGGCCGGTGTAGTGTGTGTAAATTTATTTGTAGGCACAACTTCTTTATACTCTTCAAATAATTTTGTACATGTTTGCATAATAAGGTCAAATTATTTTTCATCAGCAAAAATAAGTTGTAAAAATTCTTGTAAATCAATATCTTTGCACCTAGGATTAACTACGATGGCTATACCTAAAAGATAAGGCAATGGATAAAAATATTTATCAAATTTTTCTTTCATTGCAATAATAATAACGACATAATATTCACTTCCCATATATTTTGTGAAAATTTCATTATTTTCTGCTAACATATGTAAAACAAATGGTGGGGCAGGTATATATATAAAAGAAAATAATTTGTTGTAGTACGAAAAACTTTTAAAAATCTTTATAAAGTTTACATGACGTCAATTATCTTCTGTGGGAGTCAATACTCTTCCTATTGCTGTTGTTGCAAAATAATAAATCTATCACTTTTTTTTTTTTTATTTACAAGTTCTTTTTAACATATTATATGTTAAATTCCACCTAGTGTTTACATATAAAATTAAAATTTTAAATTGCATACCTTCTTGTTGACCAATTTTTCTATATTCTAAAATTCGATTAGGAAAAGACATAATATTAAGAACCATATGTTTTATTACTTGTATAGAAGTGTCATATACATGCATAGCTTTTTTAACAATTAAGTTTAAAATATGAGTATAACAACGAACATGAAATAAAACATCATCAACAAGTAATTATAAACAGTCTAATTGTAATATAATGCATTATCTAAACTAATAATAAATATTTTATTTTGCAAAGCCCACTCATATAATACATTCGTTATTACTACCCCAAGTAAGTGACTATTGTATGGAAGTTCAACTAATCTAAATAAAATGATTCTTTTATCTAATTTCCAATCATTATCAATATAATGTGCAATGATGTATTGATATTCTAAACAATTATTTGACCAGAAATCAAATGTTAAACAAACTTCTTCATTTAAATCTTTAAAAATGTTAAATAATTCAAGTTTAAGATCCTCAAAAAAATTTTAAATCCTATTTGTAGTAGTATTTCTTAAAAAATCTTGATATTGAGGTGTAAAACTTCTATGAATCATTTCTAAAAAATTGAGACATTCGCTAGTAGTAAAATGTTATTCTTTTTTAATAATATAATTAACTATAGAATCTTGCGTACGTACAGGATAGTATGAAAATGTTTGTAAATTACCAGTTGATGAATCCCTTACTTGCATTTGAGTTCTAATATCATATTGTTGACTTCATAAATGTCTTTGAGCATACCTTTTTAGATGACTAGTACCCCCCGCCGAGCACTAAGTAAATTTGCACAATATTTATATTTTGCTTTAAACACAGTTGTACCATCAAGATTAGTTACGAATACCTTTTCAAAATGCTCTCAAATAATACTAGACGTGCCCTTAGATGATGATGTTGCTATTGTTGGAAGAAGAATATTAGATACTATGACGACTCTAAAATGCTAATCATGATTATAATTAATTATGTGTTAAACTTCAATTGTGAAATGAGCCATGTGATTAATTTGAACATATCTGTCTAATTCGAAAATTATATGTACTGATTTATGTTCAAAAATTTAAAATTGATAGCTTAATGACGTCAAAAACCAAAATTAGCTACATGAATGGGCTAATTAGAATTTTAAAACCATTTGGTGAGTTTAATTAAAAATTGATTCAGTTTGATTAATTAAGTTTTGTTTGGCAAACCTAATGTTCTAATTAATGTATTATAGTATCATAACTATATATATATATATGAATCTTAAGTTCATTTGAGCTCAAAACTCTTCATTTCTAAGTGAAAAATTCTGGAGAGAGCTTTTAGAGAGAAATGAAGAAATTGAAGAAGAATTTCAAAGACTTGCTTGAATTTATCAAGACTAAGCTAGAACAAGAGTAATTCAAGACTCCAAGTAAGCTTTTGGTCATCAATTCTTGTAGATTATGTGTTTTAATGTTGAACCCATGGAGTTAACATGATCTCTTGCATGTATTTTGTCATAGAAGGCCAAGATAGAGTTGAATCTACACATGCATATATATATATATATATATATATAAGTGTTAGACTATCATTTTGATTATGAGCTTCATCCTCTATGTTGAAGTTGGAGGATGAAATGAACATGCATGCATATTTGACCAAGTTTTGTGAGTGAATTCCATGTTTATAAAGTTTTGGAAAGGAATTAGGAAGAGAATTCTACATGCATGCGTAAACATGTTGAGTTTTGCCATGTCAAGTTTGATTTTGACCATTCATGTAGAAATTACAAGTAATTGGCACATGCATGTTTGAATCATCACATTTTACCTCTTAAAATCATGTTTTGAAACAGAGTTTGGACATGCATGGAGCTTTTAAGCTCAAGTTTGTTAAAAACATGAGATTTGAAAAAAAAAAAGATTTGTAAAACTTACATGCATTGGAGTTTTGAGCCCAATTTTAGTTAAATTCATGAGTCTTAAGCAAAGGGTTTGTAAAGGATCATGTATTCATATTTATGAAAAAGTTTTCAAGCTTTAAAGACAAGCCATGCATGAATTTGCATTTGGATTTGTAAGTTTGAAACTAAAATTCTGTTCTGGAAAACCCAAAAAATTTGCAAACCGCTCGAGCAATGGATTTAGCACTCGAGCGAAAATAACGAGCATCCAGTAGTTTTGCAGTCTGTTACAGACCGCTCGAGTGACTACTTGGTGGCTCGAGCGAACCCTTGTATATTGTCGGACCGCTCGAGCGAAGGAGTTGTGGCTCGAGTGTATAATGAGGCCATCTGGTACTTTTACAGTCAAAACAGTTAGCTCGAGCGACCGAAGGTGCGCTCAAGCAGTCAAGCCATTTTCAATATATTATAGAAAGACATTATGTGTTCATAATTTTGTTCGCATCTTTTTCTGAGCATATTTAGGCATGAATTATGAGTCAAGAACAACATAAGCAAAGGAAATTAGAAAATATAAGACAAATCTGAATATGTGGTTCACGTGTACAAATTATGAGTAATGGACTGAATAAGAAACCAATGTAAAGAAAGTTAAGTTGTAATGGCCATACAGATGTGTAATGATGAAATATGTTTTGTGCTATGTACATTTGTGTTGTAGGTCAAGACTCGAGGATCGACCAATTATTTCTGGAAGCCCACTATGAGTAATATTATTGTAAAGATATGTTCATATAAATTATGTTCGAAATGTTATATAATAAATTATGATTTCTAAAATGATATTTTGTCAACGTGAATAAATATCTATTTCGAATCTATTATGGCATCCAAAGAAAGTCCCAAGTCATAGAGGACGACATATTGATGCAAGTCCATGACATATATTTGTTTACGAGATCTCGTTAGCCACTTGACAAGTGGTGATATGTTTAATCGGTATTCGGAACTGATTACTCTAGTCAGAAGACGATATGATAAACTATGTTAGATGTACCATTATTGTGTTCTGATCTGAGAATGATTCTGATATGATTTGTGTTATGTTTAAGAAATCTTTTGGAGTTCGTTCACTAATCTCTTTACATTAATGTTATTCACTAGGTTTTAGCTCAATGTTTGTATATATATGTAGGTGAGCGCGTGCAGGACCAGGCCTGAGGGCTTCTGTCTGACTTCTATTTTGTCAAGCCAACCATTGTGCCTCACGTGGAGGTTCTTAATAGTCCATGTGATCAAGATGTTTTGTGATTAAATTTTAAGCTCTTAATGTCTTTTGTTCATTTTGTATACAGGGCTGACTCCCTTTTTGTTTCATATGTATATGGTTGGCGTAAGAATGATGATGTTGTGATATATGTATGTAAATGTATGTTTAAAGTTTTATGTCTCATATAAGTCATCACAGCTCATTTGACAATTATATTTACGTATTTGCTTCCGCTAGTCTCTTATTTTGCTAATCTATTTTAGTGGCCTTCGGTGATCTTAAAATTACTGGCCGGTTACGACGCTAAATCTATAGTGGCGGGTTTGGGTCGTGAAAGGCACAGTGAATCAATAGATTCATATTGTGTATATTAATCAACATTGACATAAACATTAGGAAAATTAAGATCCATAGTAATTTAAAGAAAATAATATATATATATATTAACTAACAATTAATTAAAATAAAAAGAAAAATAATAAATATGAATACCAACAAGTAATATATCTTAACAAACAATTAATGGTAAAAAAATGATTAACTAATAAATATTAATTGAAACGTTTAATATTACCGCCAGACGAGTGCGATACAAAAATTAGTTTCTTCTGGCAAAAGATTCTTCTTGCATAATTGCACTTGTCACTTAAGAATGAGAATTGAAAACTCAACGAAATAGTTGAGAGTTAAGAAAGATATTTAGTTATGATTGTATTTGTGAGAAATAAAATGGGAGAAGGGTGATATTTATAAGAATCAGGAGGAGGGGTCAAAATAAAAATTTTAAAAAAATAGCAGTTGGCTTGCCAACGGTCAAATGACCATTTTTTTTTTACAAATCTGACCGTTGCTGCACAACAGGTTAACGTTGGGGAATTGAGTCGATCTAGGCTGGCCAGGTCGGGTCAACAAGGAGAAAAAAACATTCGAACCTAAAGAGCCAGGCTCACGGGCTGGGTCAGGCCTCAAAACAGACGGCCTAGGCCTAGGTCTATCCAGGTTGTGAACGGGTTTCGAGTGGAATACAAGCCGATGGGCCGAATTTACACTCCTAATAGACTTCTATAATGTTTTGATTTTTTGGGGGGGGGGGGGGGGTTTAGCTTTTAAAAAGGGTAAATTACACTTTGCCCCCTTAAAGTTTCACCCATCTCCCACTTTAGCCCTTTAAATTTGATTTTTATCATTTTGACCCTTCATATTTGCAATCCTTCCCACTTTGGCTTGTCATTTTTGCAATTCTTCTCACTTTAGCCATTTATGTTTGCCATCCTTCTCACTTTACTCTTAGACTAACTTTCATTCAAAAAATAATAGAATCTGCCACATCATCTCCACGTGTGATATAAAAAATTCACTAAATATGCAAAAAATAAAAAACAAAAAAATTAGAATTTTTTTTTTAGTCTTTAGTAGACTTTTTTTCAAAGTTATTTATAAACATTATTACCTTATAAATGTATCTACATTAGATACACCAATAATAATAATAATAATAATAAACTTTTCATTTCAGAATTGACAATACAAGTGTTTGAGTCCATATATTTTCATTTTTTTCGCCTTTAGTAAACTTTTTTCCTTTTTTAGTTAAATTTGTTTTAATTTTTTTAGGTGCATCTAATGTAGATGCATTTATAATGTAATAATGTTTATGAGTAAATTTGAGGAAAAAAATTCACTGAAGACTAAAAAAAATTTCAATTTTTTTTATTTTCTATTTTTCATTTTTTGCATTTTTAATGAATTTTTTACATCACATATAGAGCTAATGTGTCGGTGATACAACAGATTCTATTAGTTTTTTGATTGGAAGTTAGTCTAGAAGTAAAGTGGGAAGATTGCAAACATGAAGGGCCAAAGTGGGATGATTGCGAGCATGAAGGGTCAAAGTGGGAAAAATCAAACTTAAAAGGCCAAAGTGGGAATGATTGCAAGCGTGAAGGGCCAAAGGAAAAAAAATAAAACTTAAAGAGCTAAAGTGAGAAATAAGTGAAACTTTAGGGGGGTAAAATGTAATTTACCCTTTAAAATATAATATGAAAATATTTGGGCGAATTACACTAATAGTCCCTATAGTTTGGGGTCATGTCACTTTGGTCCCTGATTTTTCAATTGTGACACATTTCATTCTGAAGTTTGAATCTTGTTTCAAATAAGGATATTTTAAGATACCATTATTCAATTTCAAGGATAAGGTCATTAATTTGATAAAATATAAACTAATTTAACAAAAATAAATGTCAAAAAAATATTTTTGAATTTTTAAAAATAATTTCTACCCATCAAAAATAAATTTATGTAAAATTGATAAATCTTTCAAGCATTTTTTTAAAAAAATTTTTTACCAAATTAATTTTTATTATGTGTTTGGATGATGATAATGTAATGAGTGGTTGTTAAGCTTTTAATGTGTAATCGATATATTTAATATATAAAATGTTTTTAGTTTTAAATTTTTTGATTTAATAGATTAGTTTAATAATGATATCACAATTGTCGTCATATTTCACATTTGAAAAAATAGACCCACTATGTGATCATTATCCAAACATATAATAAAAATTAATTTGATAAAAAAAGTGTCTAAAAAATTTATCAATTTTACATAATTTTATCTTTAGGGGGTAGAAATAATTTTGAAAATTCAAAAAAAAAATTTGATATTTATTTTTGTCAAATTAGTTTATAAATTATCAAATTGACAATTTTGCCATTGAAATTGATCAATGATATCTTTAATTGTCCTTATTTGGAACAAAATTCAAAATTCAGGATAAAATGTGTCACAATTAAAAAGTCAGAAACTAAAGTGATATAATACCCAAACTATAGAAACTGTTAATATAATTTACTCAAAATAAATGTTTTGTGACTCAAATTTGTGTGACTCGAATAACTCAAATGTGTTAAAACGACATCGTTTTGAGTGTTTCGAGCCATTTAAACCATAAGTTTTTAGGTCACCTATCATTGTTATTTTAATAAATATATATGAGTCTGAAAAGTAAGTTTGTACACATTTATTGAGTCACGTAAATACACTGTCTGTCCCTATTGAGGAAAAGAGTTTTGAAGCGTCTCTCTCCCCAGAGTTCCAATTTGGAAATTGTCTTTTTTTCTAATATATTTTTTCACTTTTAATCAATTAGATTTGAAGACCCTAATTTTTTTTTAAAAATAGTGACAAATAAAGTTCGAAAAGACCTTTTTTTTTTCTTTTTTTTTTTGTAAAAATTCATCTTTACTGAATTTTGTTGGAATTGTTTTTTATTTTTATCTTTATAATTTTTTTTATTTTTATATCCCAAGAACTAAAATACCAAATGAGTAAATTTTTTTACACGACTTTTATGAAAATTCACTAAAATAAAAAAATTTGAAAAAAATCTAACTTTTTTAGTTATGGCCAGAGGTTTAATAATTTTTTCATGTTATACTGTTTATATGGTACTCAATGAACCATAAATTACATTAGGTGAGTATTTTTTTACCTCTCAACTATATAATAAAGGTGACTTAACATTATCTTATGTAGAAATTACTCTGCCATTTATTTAAAATACTACATGAGTAATATGTCAAAGGTTATGGGTTACTATTGGTTCAATAGTTAAGATTTGACCTAATAATCTTGAAGTTATGAATTCAAGTCTTGGGACCACCACATCGTGTATTATACCAAAGGTTAGGTGTATACTCAATTTTTCTCTTTCCAACCATACATTAATGTATACTAATTGAGCGTTATTTTTTTATATGAGTAATATCACATAATATTTCAAATTACTAGTGTTTTACTAACTAGATTTTACAATGAAAATTTAGTTGTCGTCTATTGATCGGTGCCTAAATGTACACATTCAATTTCTTAATATACACTTTATTAGTTTATTAATTTGTATTAATTTATAATTTTGTGCGATTTTTGTATGTTTATATATATTTTAGGTGTTTGTACATAAATTAGTGTAAATAATATTTTTTAATATTTTATATATTATATTATATATATTATAAAATGAATAAAATTAAAGAATTAAAAAAAGAGAAAGAGAACACGCCTCTCACGCCCCTATTTCTCAATTATATATATAATAAAATATTATATTAGCACCGTTATATATATATATATATATTATTTGATTTTTTCAAATTGAAGATTAGGTGGCGTGGATTTAGTATATTAATAGTTGGTAAGAGTAGTCGGATTAATTTTTTAAATATACTATTCTATTAAGATTATTTGATTAGAATTGTTGTTCTAAGTAATTAATTTTATTATTAGTGGTAGTATCTGATTCATGATTAGTAATTATAATATATAATATTAGTAGGGTAAATTACACTGACACCCTTTGAGATTTATATTTATTACAGTTTTCTCCCTCACTTTTTAGAAATTACATCTCCCCTCCTGAAGTTTAAAGTTATATTACAAATTCCGCCCTCAGCCCTTTTAATTTTTTAAATACCAATTTTACCCTTATCGGATAAATTACATTGACACCCCTCACATTTTAAAAATTGCAATCCCCTTCCTAAGGTTTAAAGTAGCATTACCAATTGTCCCCTTGGTTAGTATTAGTTGGAAAAAAAATTAATTGAAAAAAAAATATTGTATGGAAAAAAATTAATTGAAAAAAAAAATTTCTTAATAAATTTTTTTAATTTTTGTTTAAAAACCAACGCAAACTCATTTTTAAATTTACGTTTTTTTCTCAAATTTATAAACTGAGACAACCATTTATAAACTAAAAAAATTATCAAACAAGTTTTAATGGCAATTTTTTTAATTTTTGTAAATATAAATTGAAAACTGAAAATGAAATGTTACCAAACAGGTCTCAGATAGTAAAAATGTCGTAAAATTAACAAATAATTAAATAAGTTACCAACGTAAGAAATGACTTATCAAAAGATTATTAGGTTATGTATGGTTTGATTTTTAGAAAAAAAAATTTAAAAAAATTAAAAATTAATTTGGTTAGGAAATAAAAAATAAAAAATAAAAAATTTTAAACATTTTTTTTTATTTCTTAACCAAATTAATTTTTAATTTAAAAAAAAAATTCTAAAAATCAAACCATACATAGCCTAAGAATCTTTTGATAAGTCATTTCTTACGTTGGTAACTTATTTAATTATTTGTTAATTTTACGACATTTTTACTATCTGAAACCTGTTTGGTAATCATTTCGTTTTCAGTTTTCAATTTTCAATTTATAATTACAAAATTTTTTTAAAAAAAACTGTCATAAAAAATTGTTTGACAATTTTTTTGGTTTATAAATTGTTGTCTCAGTTTGTAAATTTAAAGAAAAAAACGTAAATTCAAAAAATGAGTTTACGTTGGTTTTTAAACAAAAATTTAAAAATTTTACTAACAATTTTTTTTTCCAATTAATTTTTTTTTTCAATGAATTTTTTTTTCCAACTAATGCTAACCGATGGGCAATTGGTAATATTGCTTTAAACCTTAGGGAGGGGATTGTAATTTTTAAAAGATGAGGGGTGTCAATGTAATTTACCCAATGAGGGTAAAATTGATATTTTAAAAAATTAAAAGGGCTGAAGGAGAAATCTGTAATGAAACTTTAAACTTCAAGGGAAGAAATGTAATTTCTAAAAAGTGATAGAAAAAATTATAATAAACATAAATCTCAGAGAGTGTCCGTGTAATTTATCCATATTCATGTTATTTATAAGATTATGTTTTGTTTGTTTTTGTAGGTGATGGTCTGGAATTTGCCTATAAAAGGCATTCGAGGAAGGAATTTTTTGGGAGGAAGGGATTTTTTTTTTTTTTTTTTTTTTGGGGGGGGGGGGGGTTTGTTTTGTTTGTTTTTGCGGGTGATGGTGTGGAATTTTCCTATAAAAGGCATTTAAGGAAGGAATTTTTTTGGGGGGAGGATTTGTTTTTGTAGGTGATGGCGTGGAATTTACCTATAAAAAGCATTCAAGGAAGGATTTTTTTTTTGGGGGGAGGATTTCTTTTTCGTTGGGGGGGGGGGGGGGGGGGGTGTTGGCGGTGGTTTGGGGCGCCTAATAGAAAAAAGAGAAAAGAAAGGAGAGTGAGAAGGTTTAGAATGTACATATTTTATAGTAGTTGTAATATTATTATATGGAATTAATTTTTTTTTTTTTTTAGGGTAGAGATAAAATCCTGACCAAATAATTATGATGAGTTGTATTTAATATTTTTAATTTTGATTTGATTTAGATAAATTAAATAGTTTTTATATCTTTTTGTGTAATAAATGTTTTATTGGGGTTATGTTTTGTTTGTTTTTGCGGGTGATGGTGTGGAATTTTCCTATAAAAGGCATTCAAGGAAGGAATTTTTTTTTTTTTTTGGGTGGGGGGGGGAAGGAGGAGGATTTGTTTTTGTAGGTGATGGCGAGGAAGGAATTTTTTTTGGGGGGAGGATTTCTTTTTCGTTGGGGGGGGGGGTTGGCGGTGGTTTGGGGCGCCTAATAGAAAAAAGAGAAAAGAAAGGAGAGTGAGAAGGTTTAGAATGTACATATTTTATAGTAGTTGTAATATTATTATATGGAATTAATTTTTTTTTTTTTTTAGGGTAGAGATAAAATCCTGACCAAATAATTATGATGAGTTGTATTTAATATTTTTAATTTTGATTTGATTTAGATAAATTATATAGTTTTTATATCTTTTTGTGTAATAAATGTTTTATTGGGGTTATGTTTTGTTTGTTTTTGCGGGTGATGGTGTGGAATTTTCCTATAAAAGGCATTCAAGGAAGGAATTTTTTTTTTTTTTGGGTGGGGGGGGGGGGAAGGAAGGAGGATTTGTTTTTGTAGGTGATGGCGAGGAAGGAATTTTTTTTGGGGGGAGGATTTCTTTTTCGTTGGGGGGGGGGGGGGGGTGTTGTTTTGGGGCGCCTAATAGAAAAAAGAGAAAAGAAAGGAGAGTGAGAAGGTTTAGAATGTACATATTTATAGTAGTTGTAATTTAGTATGTGGAATTAAATTTTTTTTTTTTTTAGGGTAGAGATAAAACCCTAGCCAAATAATTATGATGAGTTGTATTTAATATTTTTAATTTTGATTTGATTTAGATAAATTGTATAGTTTTTATATCTTTTTGTGTAATAAATGTTTTATTCAAATCATGTTATACAATTGTTTTTACTGCTATGTATTAAAATTGTTAGACGAGTCATACCTAATAAGATGGGTCGTACATCAATTTTAGTTTAGTAGTGACAGTTCGTGCTAAGCAAAAATGATTTGTGACTTTCTGAATTTAATATATAAATTCTCTTGACGATTTGTTTTCGATCAACTTACACCATTCTATCCAAATTAATGATTTTCTAAAAACTAATACAATAATTCCTAATTATAAGGTTAGTGGTTGATTCAAAACTCTGAGAAATTTCTTATTTTATTTTATTTATTTTATGTTTTATTTATTTTAGTTTTATTAGTTTCAAAACCAAACTCATTAAATTACTTTAATTATTATTTTTGTATCAAAACAACTCGATTAGTCCCTGAGAATCGATACCTGGTCCTTCAGAGTAGTTATTATTTGGTTATAAATATAATATTTTGGTATGGAAACGACAGCATCATGTATCATAAAAATTATTTGGAAAATAGTCACAATATATATATATATATATATTAAATCTATTTCAGGTATAGTCCATGTCATGTTAAATTTAAATTTATAATATACATTTTATTTTTCAACAACTCTTTACCTAAAAAATAACTTTAAAAAACACATTTATGAATTACATTTTTTGTATTTTAGGAATTAAATATTTTAATTGGTTGACTTTTTACAAAAATACGTAAAAAAAAAAAAAAGGTAGCAAGAAGAGTTGATTTTTTTGTAGTGATTTTTTTGCTATTTTAGTAGATTGCCAAAACAACCAATGTTGACCAAGTTCTACTAACACTATACAACTTATTTCTAGATACACTATACCCTATACAACTTATATACACTATACAACTTATTTCTAGACAAAATTTGGGATAAGTTTTCATGATTCATAACATCTATACTATATATTAAGCAAAATGTAGTTTTTAACCCCAAGCCTTGTGGGAGCTCCAATCTCCCAATCTAAATTTCTTGATTTTTTGATTTTAAAAAAAAAATCTTAGCATTTATTAACTTCTCCCAACTCCCAAGTCTTACCCTCATAATAACACTTTATTAAGAACAAGCATAAAAAAAATTCTTTGAAATCCAACACATATGAATTCCTTGAAAAGTCCCAACACATATAATTATTATCCCTCATAATAACACTTTAATGCATTAAGAACAAGTATAAAAAAAATTTCTTGAAAAGTCCAACACATATGATTATTATCAAAATATTAAACTTTAATATAATATAAAAAGGGAAAAAAAGAAGACATTTAAAAAAAAACATTTAAAAATCACAATTCACATATATAGATAATTGTAAACACAATCCGTGCATAGCACGGGTGATATGCTAGTTTTTCTTATTGAAAATGCTAACCAATTTAATTTTTTTGTACATAATTCCTACTTTACTCTAGAAATTCTACATAATTGGGGCATGGAGTTTGTTTAAATACATTTTATTTTGAAAAAAAAAAAAAAAAACCTGAATTTTTATTTTTGTTAATTTGAATTTTAATGTTTTGAATTTTTTGTCAATGTATTATTTGCCTATTTTTGTTAAGTAAAATTGACACATACAAAAAAATATTTGTCATTATATTCAATGTAAGTGTATAAAAAATGTTTAAAATATATTTTCCTATTGAGTTTAATGACTAAAATATAATTTTTCTGTCAATTTTATCTAACAAAAATAGACAAATGGTTTATATTAAAATTAAATCAAAAAAATTATTGTTTAAATTGATAAAATTAAAAATTAAAAATTTATTTTGTTATTAGGTTCAACCTTAGATTTTTTATTTTTTATTTGTGGTAATTTTTCAAATTATTTTTCAGTGACATATATGGTACATTGGTATCCCAAAAGACCCCAAAAGGCCCAAAGCATCACCAAAGGATGAGAACTAGGGCTGAGCAAGAAATCCATGGATTAGCCACATCATCGCATCCTCTAATAAAAACTAATTGCATCCAGTACTTTACATATTACTCTTCCTATCTATAATTGCATGATATTATGAATTCGATTAAACAAATATCAATATATATATATTGAAGCGATGGAGGAAAATAAAGACAAGGGCATGGGATATAATGCACCAAAGTGTGGAGTCTTATTAGCCACTATATTTTCATGTGGTCATGAACAATACCGTAGCTTTTTCATGAGCCAATACCAACCACCAATTCATAATATCCAACTCTAAAACACTATCAAATTATCTATGTCCACTACACCAACATTGCTCTTACCTCCTATTGCATGAACAAAAATGGTAGGTTCAAAGACATCTTCTCTTCTAATTCTACTCATCATCATCATCTTTTTCTTCTTCAATATTGTCTCATCTCATAAGGTCCCATGCCCTCCGGCGAATCCTCCAGCCAAGTGCCCAAAAGACATTCTCAAGTTTGGTGTTTGTGGTGAATGGTTGGGATTGGTGACTGAAGTCATTGGGACTAAACCTAGTCCCCAATGTTGTACGGTGGTGAAAGGTTTGGCTGACGTCGAAGCTGCATTGTGTTTATGTACTGCAATTAAGGCCAATGTGCTGGGTGTTATCAAGCTTGAAGTCCCCATTGCTCTTAGTTTGGTCATTAATGGGTGTGGAAAGAAGGTTCCAGAAGGATTTGTATGTGCATAGATGATGTGTGTGTGTGTGTGTGTGTGTGTGTGAGAGAGAGAGAGAGAGAGAGAGAGAGTATGATTGTGTGTTGGTGAGTGATATGAATGTATTTATGATGTGGTGGTCAATGATTGTTCATCAATGAAAAACAAGATTGAGTCTGCCTCTCATTGTTTATGCTTTTGGTTGTGAACATTTGTTTTTTTTTTTTTTTTTTCTTTGAACCAGGCTTTTGGTTGTGAACATGTGCACTTTGTTTAATTTTGATTCTCAATATTTTAATTGTGTTAATTTTTCTTCCAAAATATTAAGTGTGTATTAGAGAGATCCTCTTAACTGATATTGTCAATATTCATCACTAAAATTAGACGGTTTTTTTGGAACAAAAAAAAAAATCCTTTACAAATTGACACAATGATCAAAATGGTATAAAGCAAATACTTTAGCAATCAAAAGTGTATTTAAACCCCTTTTTATTTTTAATTTTTTGGCTGAGGTGTAAGTTTTTGTTTAAGGCAGTCATGATTATGACAATGAAAATGTGAGAAGAAACATATAGAGAAACTAGGCCCATGAAGTCTGCTCGCCAAACCAGGATTGAGCCCAACTAATTAGACAAGGACCAACTAAGAGATTGTGGTTCAGGAATAAAGGCTGGCCCATTTTTTAAAAAGGGTAAATTACAAACACACCCTTGGAGGTTTTACTTAAATTGTGAATTACCCCTTGTGGTTCTAAAAATTTTATTATGTCCCTAAAGTTTCTAATTTCATAACAAATAGGCCCTTTATTAATAAATTATCAAGTTAATTAACAGTTTTTAATAATGTTAAAATTTTATTTCAATTAATAATTCAGATAATTTTATTATTGTATAAGAGAACATTTAAAATTTTCATTTTTTTAGTTATTCTGTTAAATAAAAAATTCAGACAAAGGATTATTTGTAATTTTTCAAATTATAGGGGCAATTCGTATTTAAATCATTCCTCAAAGAGTGTATGTATAATTTACCATTTAAAAAAAAAAAAACTATTCTACTGTAAACAAATCACATTTTATCAGTTTTCAGATAAATTATTTAGGAAAACTTACCGGTAGGTCCATACACAAAATTCAAAACTTGTCTAATCCCCTCAAAAAAAATTATTTGTACAAATTGGTTCTACATATTTTAAATTGTTACCAAAAAATTCTATTTTTTTTTAATTTAAAAACATTGTTAAATCCCACAACCACCGGACTTCGGTCAAACGGTCACCGAAGACTCGCTGGAATATTCAATATCACCGGGAAGTTATTAGAGTATCGCCAAAGTATTTAAACATCACTAGAAGTCGCCGAAATGTCGAAAACATTTGTTGGATGTCAAAAATATCGTCAGAAACTCATCGGAATATCTAGAATATTACCCCGAAAAAAAAAATGAATAGAAAAATTATAGCAAAAAACATAGCAAATTGTACTAAATATTGACAAACTGAAAGAAAAAAAAAAAACAAAATATGACAACAACAAATAGCAACAATGGAAAAAAATATATATTATTTTTCAATTTTTGTATTAAGCAAATGGTCTCCAATATTGATCAAACCACAACAAGTTTTGAAATTGTAAAATCTTACAGTTTTAAAGTATGATTTTATTAAGCATTTATCCTTATTAATCAAACTAAAAAATATGTTATGAAACTGTAAAAGTTTACAATTTTAAAGAATGTTATGAAATTGCAAAATTTTATAGCTTTAAATCATGATTCATTTCAGCACCAAAAAAATTGAAATTGAAAAATATTACAGTTTTTATGGCTTGTAACTAAAACTCGAAAACAACTTGTTCAGAATTTGAAAATTATCTCCATTAAAATAGAAAAAAAGAAATGTGTAGCTGAGAAAATGTAGAAAAACTAAGAGATTGAAGGAGAGAGACAGATATAGAGAGAAAATTGCACTCAGGCAATTATTGTTTATTTGGATCTAGTCGAATCTGATGCAGATCTAAATAGATTTACTTATCTTCTTCCTTATAGACTTATCTCATTTTCCATCGGTGAGCGTAAAGTAAGGAGTTAGTGATCGATGGTTGTCGGTGAACCTCAATCAATAGTGGTCGTCGGTCGTTGGTGATTATATATCAGAAAGAGAAAAAGAAAAAGGTAGGTATAGTCATCTGTCATCGAAAATCAGAAAAATAAAGAAACAGAAGAACGAAGGCACCAAGAAAGAGAAGAATAAAAACGCACACAATACTTTTGGGTATAAACGAAAAGTTGTGGAACAAAATAGAGCACATTCTTTCAAAGAGGACTTGTGAGTTGTCACGACTCAAACTCGCCCTATAGGTTTAGCGTCGTAACCGGCCGATAATCGTTGGATTACCAAAGACCTCTATATAGAGTAACATAGAATTAAGGGGCTAGTAGAAGCAGATAGACCAAACATACGTAGTCCAATAAGCTGTGCAGATATACATGAGACAGATAATTTAAAACTTGATAAACACACACACATGTGACGTCATACATACATTAGTCGTACGTCACTCTTATACACAAACAAACCAAAAGTGGAACTTAGCCTAGTGTATAGATAAACAGAAACTTGTCTATATTCCAAAGAAAACAAAGTCTTAAAACTTAGTTCATAAAACTCGACCATTTAACTCATTCCAGAACCTCCTCGGGAGGCACAAAGGTTGGCCAACAAAACGAAATTCCAGGCGATCATCACTGAGCTTGATCACGTGCCTGATCACCTATATACAAAAATAATATAGTGAGTGGGAGCCTAGTGAATAATAACAAGGTAAAAGGTTTAATGAGCGTTGTCCATACAATTACAAAAATCAGAATTCAATAGTTAACAGAAACGGATTTTATATTCATGTTCAAAAATCAAAGTTCATAACAAAAACAAATTCAGAATCATATTCATAATCAGAATTTGCAATTAATCATATGCGGTACATTCATTAGCACTAGCAGAAACAATTGACCCATAAAGGGACGGCCATGAAAGCATACAGTTGACTCACGTGCACAGAGACGATACAGCTGACTCATGAGACGTACAATTCGCTCATAAATGGGACGTATACAAAAGGATCCATAACAGTTGGCTCATGAGACGTACAGTTGGTCCATAGTTAAGATGTAACAGAACTGATAACGGATGTCATCTGAAGTTAATGATACCACGAATGCATTTCAGAAATATTTGACAACCATTCATTTGTACAAAAAATAACAGTTCAAAAAATAGAGTATCATATCATTAAGAGAATACTTGTAAATTGAACATAGCTTTACAAAGTTATTACTCATAGATGGCTCCAATAACAGATACATAGCACGGATAACCAGATAACTTACGGCACATGACCTACACAGCATAACAGATACACATATTGAAACACACACATTTAGATAGTACTCAATTTATTTTGTTTTGTTCTTAGCGTGTTTCTAGCCTTTGTCCTCATTACTATGCTTAATTAAGGCTTAGAAATGCCTAAGATGTAATGAGGATGCCACAATGTGATTCAAAACACTTGGTCAAATTTGCTGAAAACAGGGTCATCACTCGAGCGTAGCTTTCTTCGCTCGAGCAGAGGGTCAAACATAAAGGTGGTCGCTCAAGCTCAACTTTCGTCACTCGAGGGCTCTGCAAACTCTGCACAAGTACTAGTTGCTTGATTTTTTTTCTCGACGTACATTCGACGCTTGCTCGAGCATGAAACTAAGGTCTTCGCTCGAACACAACTCTGATCGCTTAACCGGTCTGCAAAACCTATAAACTTCTGGAAGTATGCATTTTACGCTCAAGCCAACTTTTGGTCGCTCGAGTGCAGATTCTGTCGCTCAAACGGAGAAGCAGAATTCTGAAATTTCCAAATTTGCTTTCAAGCTTCGAAACTCGAATTCAAAGTTACAAAACGCATCTTTTGGGCTCAAAACTTGAGAAAACATGTCTAAACTCATGGTACTTCATGATTTGAAAGTCATTTCGCAAAATCACGCCCAAGAGAAAGTGAATTTCTCCAAAGTAAACCTTAAACTTTTGAAAACATAACATGCATGCAATGACTTGGATGCAAAGATTTCAAAACATGAATTGATGAAGTGTTTTCATGTAAAATCATAGTGAGCTTTTAAGACATAGCAAAGGTAGGCATTTGCATGTAAGAATTTATGAAAATAGGACTCAAAAATCATGAATTATGCATGCAATGCATGGATTGATCTCAATTCTTGTTCTTAAGATCAATTTTTGTTCTTAATCTCTAACTTCTCTTGAATTTAAGTGTGAGTACGTCAAACACAAAGCTTAAAGATTGAATTTCTTACCTAAGGTTCCAAATCCGTTGAATCCAAGTGAGTTCTTGCTCAATTCCTCTAATCCCCTTAATTTTTTAGCAATTTCCTTTACTTCTCTAGCAAACTCTCCTTTTTGAGCTCACACTTCCTCCTCTCCCTCTCTCTCACATTTTGAGCTCACACTTCCTTCTCTCCCTCTCTCTCACATTTTAGTCTTCAAAGATGAGGGGTTAAGAGTGTAAAATATATAAAAGGTGTTGAGAGTGGCCATATATAGGCCCATTAATAAGTCTTAATTAAGCTTAGCTTAAGTTCACTAATTTACATTATTTAATTCTAATTAATTGATTCCGAATCAAATTTAAATTGAACCTACCATAAAATACTAAAAATTTCAAATAACACATAACCTAAGCCAATTTCGTGATCGGATGCCGATAGGGCCTTCAATTCGTAGAACAAAACGGAAACACAAACAGATATTTCTACGATAAACAGATAAAAACACAAATAATGCAACACAGATGCAATTAATTCAGAATTTCATCTTAATTACTTATTAGGCATCCTTAATCAAAGATTAGTAGCTAAACGTAGGTCAGGGTTGTTGTAGTCATCCCCCCTTAAGAGTTTGGTCCTCCAAACTCGAATTACCTTCAGTCTGCAAGAATATCGGATCTAAAGGGAACAATTCAGGGTATCTCTTCATCATATCTTCTTCGGTCTCCCAAGTTGCATAAGTCTTTTTGTGGTTTTGCCAATCAACTTTCACTGACGGAATTTCTTTATTTTTCAATCTTTTGATTCAGCGGTTAACATTCTTTATTAGCCGTTCTTCATGGGTAAAATCATCTTTCAGAAGCACATGAGTTGGTTCAATCACATGGAACGGATCTCTCAAATATTCCCGAAGCATTGAGACATGAAAAACATTGTGCATATTCTCTATAATCGGAGGTAGGGCCACTCAATATGTTATTGAGTTAATTGTCTCTAAAATCTCATACGGGCCAATGTATCTTGATGCTAGCTTTCCTTTCACCCCAAATCGTGTCTGACCCTTCATTGCAGTCACTTTTATAAACACATGATCTCCGACCTCATATTCTCTGTCTCTCCTCCGGATATCCGCATAACTCTTTTGACGGCTCTGAGTAGTTTTCAAACGTTGTTGTATCAGTTTCATCTTTTTAGTTGTTTCTTGCACAAGTTCCGATCCCAATAACGGTCTATCGCTTACTTCGGCCTAGCAAATCAGAGATCAACATTTCCTACCATACAATACTTCATAAGGAGCCATTCCAATGCTGGAATGATAGTTGTTATTGTATACAAATTCAGCTAGAGGAAGGTAAGTGTAGACATCCCATTTTTGACCGACCTTAAGACTCAGACGTCATCGATTAAGCACTCGGTGATGACGCATGTTATGTTCGTTCTGAGGTTACAGAATCTCGGCTGAGAGCCTTGTCTCCGAACCTCGGGACTCCTTTGTACTTTGCCTCAGTTTGCGAACCAGGTTCTGTTTTCTTTTCCCGAAGGGAGGGAGAGATCTCGTAGACCATCTCTCAGTGGCCGTAGGCTACTTTTCGTGGTCGTAGACCACTGTTCCCGTTTGGAGACCAATTTTCGATTTTCGGAGCCGTCGGTCGTGCGCCTCGGTTCGGGACCGCTTAACTTTCTCCATTTGGCACGATTTTTGGGGAGCTTGAACATTTTGAACCTTCGTTTTGGCTTCCTGAGGAAGCTTAAACCTTTTGAATCTTCATTTTAGCTTCTTGAGGAAGCTTAAAACTTTTGAACCCTTGTTTTAGCTTCTTGAGGAATCTTGAACCTTTTGAACCTTTGTTTTAGCTTCTTGAGGAAGATTGAACCTTTTGAACCCTTGTTTTAGCTTCTTGTCGAAGTTTGAACCTCTTAAACCTTTGCTCTAGCTTCTCCAAGAAGCTTGAACCCTCTTGTTTCTCTATAAGAAAGGGCCTCCCTCTTCTTTAGAGAGGTTGAAAAAAATTTATCTAAGGAAAAGCACATATAACTCTTTATATCTCTACATTCTAGGCTTAGAAAGGGTGTTTGTTCTTGGCCTTTAACACCACACCTCATAGCCACACACCTCCACCATTGATCTAAGGTTCTTGGAGCGTCTTGAGAGGTCTCAAAGAGCTGGTTCTTGGTCCAAGAAGCTGTTGGTTTTGCTGAAGCTACAAGGGTAACACACTATTCCCTCTTTTTAGCATTATTTTGATCCATCTCTTAGCCTTACTTGCAAGCATATTTGAGCTTTAGTGTAAACTAAAAAAAGTCTTATTTTGAGGCCCTTAACATGTTTGTTTAAGATCATTTTTCTGTTGGGGGTCATCTACCCCCTTGCATGCTTCATTTTACCTTGTTTTGAGCCATGCCTTAGAGCATTTGTGTTGGCCTTTGTTTGGCCTTTTAGCCACTAAAATCTAGTGGATTTTCAGTGGCTAGAATGCTATTTTGAGTGCCAAAATTAGAGAGGGGTGACTCTCTCTCTTCTTGTTTTATTTTCTAGCATTTTTGGCCTTACAAAGGAGCCCTTATTTGCATGCTTCCAAGCCATGTTTCAGGCCATTTTTGATGAGTTTTAGGACCTGCATAGACTCTTTCCAGAGCTTGTTTTTCCATATTGGATGTCTATCTTGCATGTGTAGAATAACCCTCTTCATAGCATATCAAAGGAGCATCTCATTCTTGCATGCATTAACCATGTTTCAGTGGGTTTTTGGGCTTTATTTGGCATATCATACCTCTGACTTTTGCTGGTTTAGTGGCCTCTTGATTGCCTCATATGCTTGTAGTGCAAATCCTCTTTACTAGCTTACATTGCATGCTATTTTGGCCTTCGATTCTAGCACTTTTTGGCCATGCCTTAAAATGATTTTGTGCATGTTTTGGACTGCCTTGGCTCTGTTTTTAGGCCTCATGGTCGAATGATGTTTGCTATGCATGGTTGTAGTGCAATACCCTTGCCTAGCTTTGAGTTTCGAAGCCTATTGCATGCTTATGTTGAGGTGTTTGCATGTTTAGGGGTCATTGTGCATGGTATTTCAGAGCATGTAAGGTTGCTATGTTCCCATGTTTTCCATTCCTTATATGTATTTGAGGGTTGTGCTTGTATGCCTCATTTATGGACCATTGCATGAGCTTCATTTCCGTGCCTTTTGAGCTACCATTTTAGTCCATTTTCCTACTGTTTTGGGCCTGCATAGGGAGTGTTTGGGGCTGGTTTGGTCATTTGTGCATCGCTTTGCATACCTCTAGTGTAATGCACTTCACTAATTTCGGTACTTGAGTCATCCAACATGCATCGGGTGAGTTGTTTGCATGATTCGGGACCGCCTTGTAGGCCATTTTAGAGCTGGAACTTGTGTCATTGTATGCCATATTTCATGCTTGCCATGCTTTGGTAGAGTTGCACTTTGTGCCTTAGGTTTGGTCCCTTGCATTTGTGCATGTTTGCACGTATTTTTGTTATCTCATTTTCGTCCTACTGGCCACTGATTTGGATGTGGCTAAGGCCCATTCATTTTAGTTTAAGTACATCTTGCATTATGTATGCCATATCCATGTTGTTGCATGCTAGTCGTATTGTGTATGCCATGTATATTGCATTGTGTTTGGAATAGGGTTTAGTCAAAACACAGTAAACGAGGGACGTTTCGTATTCCAAGTGACGAAACGTGCCTCGATTCTCGATCACCGACACTCCGGATTACCCATGATGGAGTTTAGGCCTTGTTGTGTTTATGTGCATTCATTTTACAACGAGTCGTGCAATCCGACTCCTCGGCCATCATGCATCGAGATGCGCGATTAGTGGCACGAGGATCGAGGACTACACTCCTTGGAGCTTGTGCAATGATGGGGAGAGTGGTCATGCACACATATGTTGAAAATACTTTACCATGCCCCTTTCTCACTTTCTGTTGCAGTAAACCGGAAACCAACAGCAAAAACTGGTCAGCAGCCTTCTGGAGCTTTGTACAGTGTTCTGGGACCAGTTGCGAACAGAGGCAAATCGGGGCATCGCAATGGATTTCCCGACAAGGCGACTTGAGCATGCATGCATCCCTATCATTCGGAACAAAGTTGAGGCAGTCCATTTTGTTTAATTTGCATGCTAATTTCCTTACTTACTTAGTTAATTCGTTAATTAATTAATGTTGTGTAATAATTAGTTTAATTAGCTTAGATTAGCTAATTTATTCTGTACTATTCATTCGAAGCCTCCGAGGAGGGCAATGTTGTAATAAGTGTGCGTATGCATGTGATGCATACCTTCCAACCCCATGTCTTTCTCCCTTTTATTTACCAGCTTATGATGGTTAGTTTAGGGCACATTTCAATTAGCATACTTATGCTCGCATGTTTGCATCCATTTATCTGTTTTGCATGCACCGGGCTCGGCGCATCATACTAACTTCATTGTATTTCAATTCCGAGTTGAATACGTGTATCAGTTGTTGCATTTCATATGCCATTTTAGAATAGCCGAACCTATCTTAGTTGCATTTTTGCATGTGTTGCATTAGGCATTTTAGCATAGTTAGGATTCATGCATGATTTCTAATTAGCTTTTTTCTTTGGCTTGGAGTACTCGGTCAGTATTTATGCTTTAGCATCCTTGCATGCGTGTGAGTGACTGCCATGATAGCATGCTTACCATGAGGCTATTTGCTTATGTGATATAACTGCCTGAATGCCTGTGGGTGAAAATTGGGTTATTTGAATTGGAACAATTCACCAATTGAGAGTTTTAAGCCCACTTGAGATTGGCGAAATCATGTTTTCTTAAGCCCACTTGAGGGTGGAAAATCCACGTCTTAGCCTACTTGCGAGTAGCACCATCAAACCATTTTTCAAATAAACAAACATGAAATGTTTTGTTCCAACTCAAACGATCCAGTCTATACTTGTATGTTGTGTGCATCACATAGTAATTCTAGGCTAATAACCGGAATAAGAGCACATAATGTTTTCAAAACTCGATATCATGGTTAGTAGAGGCCGATCTTTGATCGGGCGAGCGGGGGTGCTCACGAAACGACCTCCCCCAATCGTACCCAAGTTCCCGAGCCAAGGCAACTTTGGTAATGACGGACACGTGGCCTTAGGCACGAGTCAGGGTTTCCTAAATTCTCCCAAAATAAAATATTTAGGTGGCGACTCTGTATCTGGCAAAGCAGTCCATTTTTGGCACTTCTTTCTAAAAATCAATTTTTCAAAACGATTTGTCGGATTTGGACTCTTTGATGATTCATCGGTCTTGCATTGCACTCCGCGAGATTAGATACAGGACCGTGACATTGAGTCCAAACTGTAGTAAGCCCCAATGAACAAAACAGGATTCCCTCCCGAGACGTTCGGGGACGTCTACAGTAAGTCTCCCAAGTCCCTTGGAAATCTAAGGCACACATTCACAACATATCCTTCAAAGTCTGATTGGTTCGTTTAGATTGACCGTCTGTTTGTGGGTGGTACACACTACTCAATTGCAATTCAGTTCCCAAAGCCTGTTGTAAACTCTGCCAAAATCTTGATGTGAACTTTGAATCTCTGTTAGATACAATGGATACCAGCACACGGTGCAACCTCACAATCTCATTCACATAAATGTTAGCCAACTTATCCGCATTATAAATAGTTTTAATAGGCAGAAAATGGGCAAACTTAGTTAAATGGTCAATAATAACCCAGATAGAGTCCATGCGTCGAGAGAAGCGAGGCAGTCCAACAATGAAGTCTATGGTAATATGCTCCCATTTCCATTCCGGTATTGAAAGTTGTTGAAGTAACCCAGCGGGTCGTTAATGTTCAGCTTTAACTTGTTGGCAATGCAAACATCTAGCCACAAAATGATTGCAGGCTTAGCAGAAATGGCAGCTAGGATTCCACCCTATTCAGGCAACACAATTTCAATCTCATTTCTTTCCAAATCTTGTAACAATTCTCTTCGATTGGTAAGTAAACATGACAAATTGCTAATGGATTTTCGGCTCAAAGCATCTGCAATGGTATTGGCTTCCCCCGGATGGTACAAGATTTTTGAATCATAATCCTTGATTAATTCAAGCCATTCTCTCTGTCTCATGTTCAGTTTTTTTGTTGAAGAAATATTTGAGGATTTTATGGTCAGTGTACACTTTACAAGTTACCCCATACAAATAATGGCGCCAGATTTTTAATGCAAATACCACAGCTACAAGTTAAGGTCATAAGTCAGGTAATTCTTTTCATGAGGGCGGAGTTACTAAGAAGCATAGGTAATTACCTTTCTATTTTGTATTAATACACATCCCAAGCCTTTGTATGAGGCGTCACTATAAATCTAAAATTCATTTGTACCATTAGGCAAAGTCAAAATTGGTGCAGTTACCAACCTAGTCTTCAGTTGTTGGAAAACAGATTCTCTTTGGTCATTCAAATCAAATGGCACATTTTTCTACGTCAACTGTGTTAACGACATAGCAAGTTTTGAGAAATCTTTCACAAATCTGCGATAGTAACTTGCAAGCCCCAGAAAGCTTCCAATTTCTGACACATTGGTTAGTCTTGGTCAGTCTATAATTGCTTCAATTTTCTGTGGGTCCACGGATATGCTATCCTTATTGATCACATGACCCAAAAATGTCACACTAGCAAGCCCGAATTCACATTTAGACAGTTTTGCATAAAGTTTATTTTCTCTCAAGATCTGTAAAGCAATTCTCAGATGACGTTCATGTTCTTTCCTCCTTTTAGAATAGATCAGAATATCATCAATAAACATAACTATAAATTAATCAAGAAATTGCTTGAACACCCTATTCATTAAATCCATAAACGTCGCAGGTGCATTAGTTACTCCAAATGGCATTACTAAAAATTCATAGTGCCCGTATCTGGTTCTGAATGTAGTTTTCTCTATGTCTTCTACCTTGACTTTTAACTGGTGATACTCGGATCTAAGGTCTATCTTAGAGAACACTTGTGCTCCCTGAAGTTGGTCAAACAGATTATCTATTCGAGGTAGTGGGCATTTGTTCTTCACAGTTACTTTGTTCAATTCACGGTAGTCTATGTATAACCTCAAAAACTCATCCTTCTTTTTAACAAACAAAACTGGAGCACCCCAAGGTGAAATACTTGAACGGATAAATTTCTTGTCTAGCAAGTCTTGTAATTGAGTTTTCAACTCTTTTAGTTCAGAGGTTGACATTCGATATGGGGTTTTTGAAATTGGTTATGTTTCGGGTACAACATTGATAGTAAATTCAATTTCTCTATCAATCAGATCTTCGAGTAGTTCATTGGGAAACATATCGGGAAACTCGTTAACTACAAGGATGTTTTTGACATTAGCATTATCAACATTCATATTCAAAACACAACATAGGTAACCTTGACAACCTTTTCGCAACAATTTACTGCCTTTCATAAAAGAGATCAAATATGGTAAAGGAACTACCCCATTCCCAGCAAATACAAATTCAAGTAACCCCGGAGGTCGGAATATAACAGATTTATTCACACAATCAATAGTAGTATAATACTTGGTCAACCAATCCATGCCCAATATACAATCAAATGATCAATGCTCAAAGGCAGCAAATCAACATACAATGTCACATCAGCAATCATTATATCACATGCTGAATAAACATGTGCACATATCATAGAACTTCCAGATGGTGTAGACACAGATAGTAAGCAGTTCATAGGTTCTAAATGTGTAGTGATTTTTGAGAAAAAACATGCAATACAAATGAATGCATGGAACCAAAATTTATCAACATATGGGCATTCTGAGCACAGATAGAGATTATACCTGACACCACTAATTCAGTATTCTGTACATCGCCAGGCACAAGTGTGAACACTCTACCTTGTCTCAAAGTTTCTCTTCCCGCATTAGTTCTCATATTTGTTCTTAATCTAGAAACAGATCCTACTGAACTTGCTACAAGACGGTTGTCATTTTCTGACCCAATTGGACAATCTTTCATCATATGGCACGTCTTGCCACACCGGAAGCAAGCACCAAATACCCGATAGCAGACCCCTCTATGTCTCCTTTCACATTGAGCACAAATAGACGCAGACCCACTGCTTTGGCTTGAACTGCTAGTAAATCCCGTATTTTGTTTCTTATTCGTAGCAAATAAACGGCCCTTCTTGAAACCAAATCCCGATCTTTTACCTCTCCATTCAATTGTTGGGGCTTTTGTCTGTTTCAGTGCAGTCAAATTGGCTTCAGCCATTAAGGTTCTATTAAGCACATCCACGTATTTGAGCTGTTTTAATACACCGACCCTATCAAACACTTCAAAAGTCAAGCCTCTTTCAAATTTTCAGGCCTTTTTGTAGTCTGAATCCACCATGTGGGGGGTAAATCGAGCTAGTTTAGTGAATTTAGCTTCATATTCCGCTACGGACATATTGCCTTGCTTGAGTTCCTGAAATTCAGACACTTTTGTATCTCGGTAGTATTGAGGGAAATATTTTTCATAGAAAATTTCTCTGAATTAGCTCCAAGTCATAAACCCATTGTCGTTTCGGATGAGCATCCACCAATGTCTAGCCTCTTCTTTGAGGCTATAAATGGCCAATAGAACTTTTTTGAGTTTTAGAACAAGGGAATACTTCAAACATCTTTTCTATTTCCAGTATCCATGTCTCGGCTTTCAACGGCTCAATGCCATCCAAAAAGGCTGGCAGCTTCATTTTTGTCAATTTCTGAGTCAAGCTGATGATATCCTTGTTTTCCAATTCAATTTGGACCGGAGGGGGCGGAGGAAGCAGAGTGTAGACACCCCATTTTTGACCGACCTTAAGACTCAGACGTCATCGGTTGAGCGCTCGGTGATGTTGCATATCGTGCTCGTTCAGAAGTCTCAGAGTCACGGCCGTGCGCCCTGCCTCCGGACTTCCGAACTCTCTACTGTACTTTGCCTCGGTTCGCGAACCAGGCTCGGTTTTCTCCGTTTTCTTTCCTGAGGGGAGGGAGAGGTCCCATAGACCATCTCTCAGTGGCCGTGGGCTACATTTCATGGCCGTAGGCCATTTTGCCCATTTTGGGGCCCGGTTCCCGGTTTTCGGAGCCGTCAGGCCGTGTGCCTCGGTTCGGGACCGTCTAACCATCTCCGATTCCTCCGGTTTTTGGCATGCATCTCATTTACTCCCTTTCGAGGGACACTGGGGGCTTAGATACCCACTTCGTGGCCAAACACCACTTTCGGTGCTTAACGGCCGGTTTTCGGGATCCCGAACTGCGTGTTTTGGCCCCCGAGCATTCGTTTTGCATCGGTTTTTGTTCATTTTTGGCAGGTACCTCTGTTTTATCACCAGGAAGGTCACTGGAGGGTGGGAGGCTAGCAATTGTCTCAGCAAGCAGTTATGCTTCTCCGGCGCCCGTTTTTCCCACTTCCGAGCTAATGTTGAACACCCTAGGGCCATTTTCTTCAAGCCAAAACCACATATTTGTGTTGTACACACATAGGAGGATCCTAAAAACACATGGCCGGCCAGTAATTCTCATTGACCCTTTTGAACCCCTCTTTAAATTGGCCTATTCTCTCTCCTGTTTTAGAGTTGCCAAATTTGGACCACAGGGTTGTGTTGAGGAGACATGGGAGGACACCAATACCTGGTGGCCGGCCACTAAATCACCTTGACCCTTTTGACCTCTGGCCGGCCGGCCATAGGGGGTGGCCGACCTGCCACCTGCAGCAAAAGCACTTGGCCGGCCATGATCCCCATGCTGTGTACTTTACAGCTGTGCACATTTTTCTCCCAAAAGATCTGTATCCGGGGGAGACAGCTGGTGGAGGGAAGCTTGGTTCACCTTTTCCCTCCCTTTCTCCCTCCTTTTTGGTCTATATAACCAAGCTCCAAAATCTGATTTTGGGGTTGACAAAAAATCCTTGAAACCTCTTGCATTGCCTCTCCCAATCTCTCTCATTTCAAGCTCAAAACTCCAAGTTCCAACTCCATTTCTTCATCATCATCAAGCATCACCACCACCACTCCATTTCCAGCAGCAAGGAGAGGTTCTCAGCAGCTAGAAGGCATCCATTCTTCGAGCAAAAGGCAGCCAAGAACTTGTCTTCAAGGGTAAGTCTCAATCTCCCTCTTTTACACCACTTTCTTGCCTCATTTCTTAAGCCTACTTTCTCACTGTTTTAGGCTCCGACCCTAACTGAAACTAGGTCTATTTTGAGCTTATCTTCATGTTTGTTTAAGGGCTCAACCCTATTTGAGCCCTCCATTTGGCACTTGCTTCAATATCATCTTATATGCCATTATTTTGCATGAAATTTCTAGCCCATGTGTGATCTGTTTTCGAGCATAATGTAAACTGTAAGAGGGCCTATTTTGAGTCCCTCTTCAACATTGAAGAAGGTCTCAACCCTGTTTGGGCCCCCTATCTTGCACTTGCTTCATAATCTCTCATATTTACCGTAAATTTGCATGATTTGTTTGACCTACATGTAGTCTGTTTTGGAGCATGTCATGAACTGTGAGTAAGCTTATTTTGTGTCCCTCTACAACATTGTAGAAGGTATCAACCTTGTTGGGGGTCTCCATGTTATACTTGTCATTATACCCCTCTTTGACCCCCATTTTTGCATGCTTTTTTAAGCTTATCTAGCTTCTGTTTTCGGCCATCATCAGAACTATAAAGAGTCTTATTTTGATATTCTTGACACATTTCATTAAGGGTCTTTGCTGGTTTGATGAATGTTTGGGGTACCTCATGTTATAGCCTTATGTATCCTAGTTCTTGCATGACATTTTTAGCATGTTTTCATACTGAGTTGGGGGATGTCGTCTACTGTAAATGTTCATATTTTTAGTCCCTCATCAGTGTTGTAGAAGGGTACTTTTCCATTTGGGCATCGCATGTATCACTTGCTTCAATACCCCTCTTGCGGGGCCATTTTTGCATTCTTGCTTAATCTTATGTGTGTTTGCTGTTTAGCCTTTTTTATGACTGAAAAATGCTTGTCTTGGGGCTGTCTTGCTACTGCATTTTCATTCCATGTCCATATTGTGCATGCATTGCATAGCTGTAGGCCATTTCGGGTGCCTAATATCGCATTTCGGGATCATTCCATGCTTCGGGTGCACTTTGGCCATGTTTCGGGGCTGTTTTCCCCCACATTTCAGTACCAAAATTCATTTTCATGCATTGCATATCATTCCCATGTCATTTCATGCCTTACGGCCATCGCCTCGGTTTGCGTGCCCGTGTGCACGCATTTCGAGGCGCTTCCTTTTCATTCGACGGCCTCTTATGTGAGTGTGGCTGAGGCTCTCTCATGTTAGTGTAAGTCCATTTTTCATTCTGTATGTCATTTTAGTCTCATCACATTGCGTATGCCATTGCCTTGGTTTGCGTGCCCGTGTGCACGCATTTCAAGGCACTTCATTTTCATCCATCGGCCTCTTATGTGAGTAGGGCTGAGGCTCTCTCATGTTAGTGTAAGCCCATATTGCATCACATATCTCATTTTAGTCCTGTTGCATTCCGTATACCATTTTCTCGATTTGCGTGTCCGTGGGCACGCATTTCAAGACATCTCATTTTAGTCTCATTGTATATCATATTTCATGCCATTTCATGCCTTAGGATCATCGCCTCAGTTTGCGCGCCCGTGTGCACGCATTTCGAGGCACCTCATTTTTCATCCATCGGCCTCTTATGTGAGTGTGGCTGAGGCTCACTCATGTTAGTGTAAGTCCATTTTGCATTCTGTATGCCATTTTAGTCTCATTACATTGCGTATGCCATTGCCTCGATTTGCGTGCCCGTGTGCACGCATTTCGAGGCATTTCACTTTTATCCGACGGCCTATTGTGTGAGTGTGGCTGAGGTCCACTCATGTTAGTGTAAGTCCAATTGCATTGCGTATGACATTTTATGCCTTAGGATCATTTCCTCGGTTTGCGTGCCCGTCTGGCACGCATTCTGAGACATCTCATTTTCATAGCATTGTGTACGTTAGGATTGTATCTTAGTTACATTTCATGCATATCATGCATATCGCATCGTGTTCGGGATAGGAGTTAGCCCGGGCACGGGAAACGAGGCACGTTTCGTACTCCGAGCGACGGAACGGGTCTCAATTCCCCAGTCACCGACACTCCGGATTATCCATGATGGAGTTAGGTTTTGTTGTAGCATTCATCTGCATTCACCCTATATTGAGTTGTGCAATCCGACTCCTCGGCCATCATGCATCGAGATGCGTGATTGGTGGCACGAGGATCGAGGCATGCATATATTTGTGAAATACATTGCTATGCCCCTTTCCTGCTCTCTGTTGCAGCATATCAAGAATCAGCAACTTTTCGGAGTCGGGCATGCATTTCGAGGAACATTGCAAACAGAGGCTAATCGGGGCATCCCAGTGGATTTCCGAAAAGGCAGCCCAGCATACATCATTCAGCAGAAGTGAGGCAGCCCCTTGGCTTGCATGCCAGTTTACAGTTTTTCTTAGTTAATTTGTTAATTAATTAGGAATTTGTATTATTCGGACTGTAATATTCTTTTATTCGGACTGTATTATTTATTCGGACCCTCTGCGCGAGGGCAAAATTGTAATAAGTGTGCGTGAGTGTGATGTATGTCTTCCAACCCTACGTCTTTCTTCCCTTTTATTTACCCGCTTATGATGGTTAGATATAGGGCATATTTCAATTAGCATACAGTATGACAGCATGTTTGCATCATTCATCTGTTTTGCACGCACCGGGCTCGGCGCATCATACAAACTGCATTTGTATTTCAATTCCAAATTGAATACGTGTTAATTGTAGCATTCCATATGCCATGTTTAGAATAGCCGAGCCTGCTATAGTTGCATTATTGCATGTGTTGCATTAGGCATTTTTGTATATTTAGGATCATGCATGATTTCTAATTAGCTTCTGTTTTGGCTTGGAGTACTCGGTGAGTTTTTTATGCTTTAGCATCCTTGCATGCGTGTGAGTGCTGCCATGAATAGCATGCTTACCATGAGGCTATGTGCTTATGTGATATAACTGCCTTGAATGCCTGTGGGTGGAGGTTGAGTTACTTGGATTGGACAATTCATCAAATGTTTGTTTAAGCCCACTAGATAGTGGCAAAATCATGTTTTCTAAGCCCACCCAAGGGTGGCAAATCCACGTCTTAGCCTACCTGCGGGTAGCACCATCAAACCATTTTCAAACAAACAAACATGAAATGTTTTGTTCTAATTCAGGCGACTCAGTCTATACTTGTATGCTGTGCGCATCACATAGTAACCTAGGCTAATAACCGGAATAAGAACATACAATGTTTTCAAAATAGATATCATGGTTAGTAGAGGCCAGTCTTTGGCCGGGCGAGCGGGGGTGCTCACGAAGTGACCTTCCCCAATCGTACCCAAGTTCCCGAGCCGAGGCAACTTTGGTGATGACGGACACGTGGCCTTTGGCACCGAGTCAGGGTTTCCTAAATTTCCCATTAAAAAACATTTAGGTGGCGACTCTGTATTTGGCAAAGCAGTCCATGTTTGGCACTTCTTTCAAAAAATCTGTTTTCAAAAACGATTTGCCGGATTTGGACTCTTTGGTTCAAGATTAAGAACCGTGACATTTGAGTCCTTCGAACTGTAGTGACCCAATATCGAACCAGAACAGGGGGGGAGTCGCACCCTCCCCGGGATGCGTTCGGGGACGTCTACACAGAGGTTATTGTCATTGTTGCTGCATCATTGACGTTGTTAAGGCTTCAAGTATCTGTTCCATTCGATTCATGTAACCCTCAAAGGATTGGGTTGTACCATCACTTCTTGTATTTTCCATTTGCTATAGGTAAAAAGAGCACTTATAAACATAGGCAAATAATTATTTTCATAATGTTTAGAGTATTCAGCTCCAGTTCATTCTTTTCACTTTCACACGTTCATGTTCAGATTCAGTTTTCACATTTACAGAAATTAGTACACACACTCATACCATGCAGATGTAATGTCCCTAATTCTTTTCTAGGACATCCTATAGCTCACATGGACTCTTGTGTGTTGTATAACACGTGCTCTGATACCACTCTGTCACGACCTAAACCTGCCCTTATAGGTTTAGCGTCGTAACCGGCCAGTAATCCTTGGATTACCAAAGGCCTCTGTATAAAGTAACATAGAATTAAGGGACTAGTGGAAGCAGATAGATAAAACATACGTAGTCCAATGAGCTGTGCAGACATATATAGGACAAATAATTTAAAACTTTATAAACACACACACACACACGTGACGTCATACATACATTAGTCGTACGTCACTCTTATACACAGATAAACCAAAAGTGGGACTTAGTCCAATGTATAGATAAACAGAAACTTGTCTTTATTCTAAAGAAAACAAAGTCTTAAAACTTAGTTCATAAAACTCGACCATTTGACTTATTTCGGAACCTCCTCAGAAGGCACAAAGGTTGGCCGACAAAATGAAATTCCAGGCGATCATCACTGAGCTTGGCCACGTGCCTGATCACCTACATATATAAATAATATTGTAAGTAGGGGTGAAAGTATAATCACTAAAACCGAACCGACCGACCACACCAAACCAGTTTACAGTCTGTTTATTTTTTGTAATTCGGTCAGCCGGTACGATTTTTTTTTTAATTTTGGTTTTCGATTTTCAATTTGGTTTACGTGAATTTTACACCGCACCGAACCAAACCACACTGAATTATACTCCCATCTAAACCATCCACATGTTTTAATCCTAACCGTCCACTCAATAATATATATAACATAAGTATAGCCATTTTGGCGTTCCAAGTCCCACGGTGAAAACAAAAAGTTGAAACACTTTTTGTTCTCTTTCACTGATTGATTCTCTCTGTCCCTTACTCTTTGTCTTCTTCCACTTCAAAGTTCAAACAAATTAGGGCTTTTTTACTAAGGGTGAGAAATCAATCAGGGTTTTTACTAAGCACTCTTAGGTGGTCCATCACTATCATCCATTACTCAGAATCTTAAAGCAAAGTCTTGGTACCAAGTAAATTTCATCTCTAATTTTTTTATTTTGAAACTCTATTTTTTTATTGTTTTAGTTTTTGAACAAACCCTATTTTTTTGATTAAAGACACCCAGTTTATGACACAAATTCCTAATTTTTTTTAACACTTTTCAAAAGCCCTAGTGTAGACTGACTTTTGTGTCGAAGTAAACCCTATTTTTGACCTGGTTTATATATATATATATATATGTATAATATTTATGATGTTTTCAAAAGGGTTTTAATGTTTGTGAATCACTTGATTTTGATGGTGTTTTAGATCCATAAAAAGATTTAAAAAAAAAATTTAAAAAAAAAAAAACAGGGTGTTCGTTAACATGCAAATAAAACACTACTCTTAACATGCAAACGAAAAAAAAAAAAATGATGATTTAATTTTTGTTCGTTAAAATATATATATTTTTTTTCTTTTAGTTAAAATTTGTTCTTGTTATTATTATTTTATTATGATTTTTTTTTTCTTTTAGTGTGGTAATATATTTTTTCTGTTAATAAATAGGCGGATTAGGATTTTTATTTTTATTTTTTTGTTAATAGGAGGATTATGATTTTTTCTGTTAGTTATGATGTTTAGATGGATGATTTAATTTTTGTTAGTTAAAATTTGTTCTTGTTATTTGTTATTTTTGTATTAGTAAAAATTTATTCTTCTTCTTATTATTATTTTATTAGTTACTATTTCTTCTTGTTATTATTATTATTTTTTTTTTGAAAAATCAAATAATATTTCTTGTTATTATTATGTTTAGATGGATGATTTAATTTCCCCTACACAAGGGCCTAGTGAAATTGCTACTGAACAACCTACAACACAAGAACATGAGAATGAAAGCACAAAAAATCAATCTAACAATGTCAAGGGTAAAAGAGAAAGATCTTTAGTTTGGGATCATTTCACGAAATAGAAGTGTGAATCTGGTAAAAGACCTAGGGGTTCTTGTAACTATTGTGGTACAACTTATGCATGTGATCCAAAAATTAATGGGACAACATCAATGCGAGCTCATATAGAATCAAAGTGTAAGAAGTATCCCCTAAGGCAAGATGAAAAACAAACTACACTAGGTTTTAAACCAAAAAATGATGCTGGTGATGGGGAAATAGTTAGTAATCTTGTGGCTGTAAGCTTTAGTGTTGATGCATGGAGAAAGGCCCAAGCAAAGATGATAATAATAGATGAATTGCAATTTAAATTTGTGGAGGGTGAAGGATTTAGGCAATTATGCGTGTGGTGCAACCCAAGTGGTTAAAAATCCCATCTAGGATTACCATTGCCAAAGAATGTATGTCAATATTTGTGAGTAAGAAGAAGGCTTCGAAGAATGCACTTAGAGGTCAACGACTATGTGTTACCACAAGCACTTAGACATCCGTGAAAAACTTGAATTATATGTGTCTCACTGCACATTTTATTGATTGTCATTGGGAACTTCATAAAAAAATTATGAACTTTTGTATAGTTCCAAATTACAAAGGTGACACACTTGGTAAG
Source organism: Camellia japonica (assembly GCA_030407325.1). NCBI lineage: Eukaryota > Viridiplantae > Streptophyta > Magnoliopsida > Ericales > Theaceae > Camellia > Camellia japonica. The sequence goes on along the minus strand of JAPPVO010000029.1, from coordinate 31,556,638 downwards.
GTGATTGAGGATTGTTTGGTAGCATGGGGAATTGATAAGTTTCTCCCAATCACGGTTGATAATGCAAGCTCGAATAATGGTCTCATTAACTTTTTGAAGCAAAAGACGAAGAGAAGAAAGAATACCATATTAGAGCATGACTTTTTACATGTGAAGTGTTGTGCTCACATATTGAATCTAATTGTTTGCGAGGAATTGAAAGAAATTGATGATTCCATAACAAGAATTCCGTGTGTTATAAAATTTATGAGATCCTCTCCATCTAGAATGGCCAAGTTCAAATTATGTGTTGAAAAAGAGGGCATTGAGTTTAATGGTAAACCTTGTTTGGATATGGCTACCCGATGGAACTCTACGTATTTCGTGTTAGAACGGGCTATACAATTTCAAAAGGCTTTCGAGCGGTTAGATGATGATGACACTCACTTCCGCTCGAATCTTAGAGAGGATAAGGTTCGTGAGGTTGATGAGATTGATGAGGTTGGTGAGGAGGGAGAAGTTGGTGACATTGGTGAAGAGGACGAAGTTGCTTTAAGTAATAATGGGAAAGCAAAATAGGGAAGAAAGACAACCGGGCCATCTACAAAACATGATAGGAAGAAGGCGAGATCGTATGTCAAGTTCCTAAAATTGTTTTACAATGCCACATTACGTTTTTTAGGTTCTTTATATGTCACTTGCAATGCATTTTTTATTGCAATTATGTTTATAAAAAATGCAATCATTGAATTGTGTGAGAATGAAGATGTAAGCTTGCATTTAATGACACGTGGCATGAGTTCCAAGTTTGATAAGTATTGGGGTAAATTTGACAAGGTTAATTTGCTATTGTTTGTTGCGATTGTTATTGATCCCCGTTACAAACTCAATTATATTCAATGGTGCTTGGAAGAAATTTATGAAGCTAAGCATGTTGATGATTTGATGATGAAACTAAAGAATGAGTTGACAAGATTATATGATTGGTATGCTTTGAATGTTCAAAGTGGTAGTGTGCAAACACAAACTATGGGGGAGTCATCAAGGGCAATGGATTTGGATGAAGAACATGACATGGATGTTCGTGCAAAAATGAAATCCAAGTATAAGATGCGTTTGGAGAAACAAAGTAACATGATTAACAAATCTGAGTTAGAGAAGTTTTTGGTGGATGATTGTAAAGAAGATAATGATGATTTTGATATATTGGGTTGGTGGAAGGCTAATTCCACTAAGTATCGCGTCCTCTCTCTTATAGATCGGGATGTTCTAGCTATCCACATGTCTACAGTTGCCTCAGAATCTGCTTTTAGCACGGGAGGTCGTGTGCTTGATCCATTCTGTAGCTCTTTATCACTCATCATGGTAAAGGCCCTCATTTGTATACAAAATTGGTTACGTTCCCCCATCTCAAATCAATCTTAGAGATCAATTTGATGAATTGAAAGATATTGAATCAAGTACATTCCTTGATTAATAAATATTTCTTATTTTCTTTCTTTTATATTTTATGAGAGTTATATGTTTAACACTTGAATTTCTTATGTTTTGCTTCTTTCATTTTTTTTTTTTTTTTTTTTTTTTTTTTTTTTTTTTGTGTATGTGTGTGTGTGTGTGCGCGCGCGCGCGCTTATGGAAAGATCAAGCAGCAAGGATGTCAACATCATTGATTGATGTTAGAAAGCAATGGTAACAAGTTGAATATTTGATCTAATTTTATTTTATGTATTTATGTTAAATTCAATTCTTATGAGAATATTTTTTATTATTTTTGCAGGACTTTTGTTTTGTTGGTTGGAATTTATGCCAAATTTCTGCATATTTTAGTTTTTGATTTTTGAGATTGAGTATTAATAGTTAGAAAGGTAAGAAATTGAATAATTCATTTATATTTTTTTATGTTAAATTCAATTATGATGATAACAATTTTATTTATTTATTTTGGCAGGACCTCTTTTGCTTGGTTGGTTGGAAAATGCATACTCTATCTATTTTATTTTCACTTTTTTAATATTAATAGTTTGTAATATTTGGTTATGGATATATGGTTCTTTTTTCTTTTTTTTCTTTTTTTTTGGGGAGGGGGGGGGTGAATATGATATATGGTTCTTATTTAGTTTTGAACAGACAACAAAAGACTTGCTTGATATATGGCTCCTATTTGTTTTGAACAGAAAAATTGTTGCTAGATATATTTTGATAAATTTTGGTATGTTTGGTTTGTTGGATATGTTTGATGCTTGTTGGATAGGTTTGTATAGGTTTGTTGGATATGTTTGTTTCAACAGAAAAATTTGTTTCAACAGAAACATTTTGGATAGGTTTGTTGGATATGTTTGGTTTGTTGTATAGGTTTACTAGACAAGGATTTCAAAGCACAATTCATTTTTTTTTTTGGGTAAATAAAGCCCAATTTAATTTGATAAAGCATATGTAAAAATTATGCTTAGGTGTTGTTGAACTTTAGTTTCCAAGGCCCAAATTCATTTTTGTAATGGATAAAAGTAGGCCTAAAATGTGAGGCTCAAAACCGTAGCACCGCACCGAAATCGCATATAGCGGTTTGGTTCGGTTTGTAGGTGTCTTTCGGTCTATTTGGTTTCAGAAAAAATAAAACCGAGTATTTCGGTTCGGTACAAAAAACCGGCTAAACCACACAGATTTCACCCATAATAGTGAACGGGAGCCCAATGAATAATAACAAGGTAAACGGTTTAATGAACGTTGTCCATACAATTACAGAAATCAGAATTCAGTAGTTAACAGAAACGGATTTTATATTCATGTTCAGAAATCAGAGTTCATAACAGAAACAAATTTAGAGTCATATTCATAATCAGAATTTGCAATTAATCATACGTGGTACATTCATTAACACTAGCAAAAACAGTTGACACATAAAGGGACAACTATGAAGGTATACAGTTGACTCACGTGCACAGAGACGATACAATTGACTCATGAGACGTACAGTTGGCCCATAAATGAGACGTATACAGAAGGATCCATAACAGTTGGCTCATGAGACATACAGTTGGCCCATAGTTGGGACGTAATAGAACAGATAACAGATGTCATCTGAAGCTAATGATGCCACGAATACATTTGAAAAACATTAGACAACCATTCATTTGTACAGAGAATAACAGTTCAGAAAATAGAGTATCATATCATTCAGAGAATACTTATAAATTGAACTTAGCTTTACAAAGTTATTACTCACAGATGGCTCTAATAACAGATAGACAGAATGGATAACCGAATAGCTTACAGCGCGTGACCTACACAACATAACGGATACACATATTGAGACACACACATTCAGATAGTACTCAATTTATTTTGTTTCGTTCTTAGCGTGTTTCTAGCCTTTGTCCTTATTACTCTGTCTTAATTAGGACTCAGGAATGCCTAAGATGTAATGAAGATGCCCAAAAGTGATTCAAAACATTTAGTCAAATTTGCTGAAAACAACGTCCTTCTTCGAGCATAGCTTCCTTCGCTCGAGCGGAGGGTCAAAACTAAGTGTGGTCACTCGAGTGCAACTTTCGTCACTCGAGCAGTTTGTAAACTTTGCAAAAGTACTCGTTACTTGATTTTTCTGCTCGCCAGCGTAAGACTGAGGTCTTCTCTCGAGCGCAACTCTGGTTGCTCGAGCGGTCTGCAAAACTTATAAACTTCTAAGAGCATGCATTTTACGCCCAAGCCAACTTTTGGTCGCTCGAGTGAAAGTGCAAAACAAAGAGTGGTTGCTCGAGCACAAGTTTTGTTACTCGAGCGGAGAAGTAGAATTTTGGAATTTCTAGATTTATTTCCAAGCTTCAAAACTCAAATTCAACGTTACAAAACACATCTCTTAGGCTCAAAACTTAAGAAAACATGTCTAAACTCATGGTACTTCATGATTTGAAAGTCATTTCGCAAAATCACGCCCAAGTGAATTCCTCCAAAGTAAACCTTAAACTTTTGAATACATAACATGCATGCAATGACTTGGATTCAAAGCTTTCGAAAGATGAATTGATAAAGTGTTTTCATGTAAAATCATAGTGAGCTTTTAAGACATAGCAAAGGTAGGCATTTGAATGTAAGAATTTATGAAAATAGGACTCAAAAATCATGAATTATGCATGCAATGTATGGATTTTAGTCTTCAAAGATGAAGGGTTGAGAGTGTAAAGTGCATAAAAGGTGTTAGGAGTGGCCTTATATAGGCCCATTAATGAGTCTTAATTAAGCTTACCTTAAGTTTACTAATTTACATTATTTAATTCTAATTAATTGATTTCGAATCAAATTTAAATTAAACCTACCATAAAATACCAAAAGTTCCGAATAACACATAACCTAAGTCAATTTCGTGATCGGATGTCAATAAGGCCTTCAATTCGCAGAACAAAACGGAAACACAAATAGATATTTCTACGATAAACAAATAGAAACAGAAATAATGCAACACACATGCAATTAATTTAGAATTTCATCTTAATTACTTATTAGGCATCCTTAATCAAAGATTAGTAGCTAAACACAGGTCGGGATTGTTACATGAGTAATTTGCCTAATTATTTATTTCTAATAAGTTATAACCAAAAGTTACCAAATAATCAGACACATGCTCTTAAAATAATTAAAAATAATAATTATAAACAACTTATATAAACCAAACAACCTCATAACTATCTTCTACCAAGGACAGAGCTACATAGGGTCTAGGAGAGCACGTGCCCCCTTAATTTTTTGAAAATTACACTTTTTCCTCTAATTATAAAAAGTTTTTCATTTAACTCCCTTTTTATTTTCAAATATGTTTCAAAATATTTATATCTCATCTTTCTTTTCAATTTTTTTTGAAATAAATTTTTTACAATTATGGGGCATTTATTCATAAATCTCTCTTTACCTACTTATATTCTACTTAGTTCAAATTATTTTTTTATATTCCAATAAGTCCTATGAGTGACATAGTTACCAAAATACCCTTAATAATAATGTTAACATTGACAATGTGAATGTTCCATAAAGTAAACATTTACACTATCAAATTTATTTAATGTGAATGTTCATATCACCAAATTGGTAAGGGTTGAAAAAACATTTGCATGGGTAAAATTGTTTATAAAATACTTTAAATATGAGAATTAGGATTTGTTGAATCAAATATCTAAAATAATAGGACTTATTAAAATATAAGAATATCTTATGGATGAATTGAGATATAAGCATTTGAAAGAGGATTTTCTAATAAATTTTCCTATAATTTACCACTATAAATGTTTAATTTTATCAAAAAATTCTTTTATAATGATTTTTATCTCTCTCATTTCTCTTATGTTTTTCTCCACATCTATCTTCTTCTTCTTCTTCTTCTTCTTTTTTCATTTATTTTTTTTTTTTTTGGTATGCATGTTATTACATTTTAAATTGTGATTATCATCATATTTAGTACCTAAAATAGCAAATAAAAAGAGTTTTGATTAATTAAAACATATTTAAGGTACATAATTTTGACATCACATTAATCTATGATCATTCTATCACCAAATAAAAATTAGATTTAATTAAGTTTTATAATTAATATTGCTAAATATTAATAGTGTCCCCGTAAATTAAAATTCTGATTCCGCTACTTGCCTTCTACTCTCTCCATACACGTACTAATCTCGTTGTGAAAATTGTGTTCTGGCAATATAAAGAGGGTTGTACGGTGTCATCTTGTTGTCTCAAGTACGAGAAGTTTTTTTCCCAGAGAAGAAGATAATAGAATTGCCTAAAACAAGTTGTAACGTTACTTTCTTTAAAATGATACCAAGCTGTCATTTTTAAAAACCAAATGGTAACTATTTGAACAGGATGTGACTGTTAAAAAAAAGGATAAATTACAAATACACTTCATGAGGTTTGCTTAAAATACAAATTGTCTCCTGTGATTTAAAAAATTATAAATATTTCCTTATTAGAATTTTTTATTTAACAGAATTAACTAAAAAAATGAAATTCATAATTGTTCTCCTATATAATAATAAAATTACCTAAATTATTAATTGAAACATATTTTTAACATCATTAAAAACAATTAATTGACTTGATGATTTATTAATAAAATGAGCGATTTGTTATAAAATTAGAAACCTCAGGGGGTGGAATATAATTTCCAAAATCACAAGGGACAATTCATATTTTAATCAAATCTCAGAGAGTGTATTTGTAATTTATCCAAAAAAATATACAAAAAAGTAGAGATGTAATATAACTTAAAAAAAGATAAAAATATGGGCTAAAATAGTGCACCCCAAACAATCTCTAAATTTTGACAATTCGATCTCACCTTGTTAAGGAAAAGACGAGACGTGAAAAATTAAAATTGAACAAACACAAGCAAATAAAAAGAATTTATGTGGTTTTAATTACAAATCTACAGTCACAAGTGAAGAATGGCAAAATAATTATACTAAGAATGTAAAAATTATAATCAATGATCTCTCTCTCAACAACTCTTTTAAAAAAAGTTTCATAAACCCTAAAACTTCTAAATAACTTAACTACAAAGATTGAAAAAGAATTCGGTCAAAATAGATCCAAATACAAATGCCAGTTAATAAATGAATTGTAATAAATAATTAATATTATATAAATTAAATTCAAAATACACCCACAACACACCCATTTGGGCTAAGTTCTCCAACATAAAGGATCCTTTTTAAGCTAAGAAAGCATTCAAGTCAACAATCAATTTCAAATCTAAAATACCCTCCAAATATTGAGGCCAATTTTCTACAAATATACATACTATCAAATGCCGCAGTGGTCTCATTCATCTTTTTTTTGGGTGAATAAGTCTCATTCATCTTGAAGTCAATGTGATCAAACAAAATTGTAGAGAAGACTGAATATATTACACACAATAAACATTCTCTACTTCCAAAGTAGAAGCATATGCATGGATGATTATTGGGTTAATATATTACACACAATAAGTGTATTTAATTGGTTGAAAAAATGGGTTAGTTTCATGTAATTAGAAGTGATATTCTTTTAGAATTTTTATACAAAATTATATACTAGCATTGACATTTCCGTGAAGGAAAATTATACTTGTAGTTTTTTATGTTAATTTGATCTCTATAATTTTTATTATATCACTCTTATCATTTAAATTTTTATATCCATCAAATTAGTCTAATTAATTATATCTACTAGGAAATTGGATAAAAATCAAAGCAAAATGGACCCTTCAAAAGAAATATATCCTTTCAAATCAACTCTTCAATTACTTTAAAAAAAGTGAATGTATTATTTTACACTTTGATTTCAATCTAATTTTTAAAAGACATTATCAATTGAATTAAATTAACAGAAAATAATCAAATTTAAAGATAAAATTGATACACATGATAAATTATAGACACTACAATATAAATTGATCACAACTCAACCATATCATTTTGTGTGTGAGTGATTTTCCGATCACACTGCCCTCCTTAGTGATTCAGCTGTAGAACACAGGCAGAATAGATGGCACCCTGCTGTCCTGCACAGAAAGAAAAGGCTCCGGCGGTGGTTCTTCCACCCGGGGGCACTCCGACGATCAAGTCAGTATATCTCTCAAAGATAAATCAACTATTCAACTCATAAGCTTGAGTATAAAAACATACCTCTGACCCATGGGGGTGCCTCTCTTTTATAGTCAATACAGTCCTAGTCCCAATAGGAGCCCAAGCCCAACGAACTCAGGATTATTGCTAATCCGGAACTCCCAATGGGTTTAGGACAGAACTCTCCAAGAGTTTTACCTTTATCCAAACTGAAGTCTTCTCCCAATCTAGGACTCCTGTCCTTTATCCGCTTATCTCGGATCCCGATATCTTCGGAGATAACCTCGGCAACCCCAAGATCACCTCGGCGTAACTACCATGACATGTGGCACCTCGGCTGACACATTGGTGTCACCTTGCCACGTGTTGGTACTCAGAAAATATATCCCCACAACTGCCCCCTAGGTTCTATTACCTCGGCATTCTGAGGTGATGGAACCTATATTGTTCTTCTTTCCAGTACGTCGGCGTCAGAACTCTTCAGCCGAGGTCATTCTCTTTGAAGCCGACATGTCTTCTTTCAAGAACAAGAATTCAAATTCTTCTACGCGTATGAGCTGTCCTATATTACTTCCAAACCGTTTCTCTTACGTGTTTCATCTCTATTGGCCGGTGCTTGTGACGTGCTTGTAAGCCGTCTTTTATCCGTCTGCGCCGTCTGACGTCTGCGTTATTCCAGGCGCATTTAATGCCCTGTTTTGCTGCCGTTTCAAGTTTTTTAACAAAACTTTGTTTTCCCTCTTTCTTTTCTTACTTTTGCATTCGATTTACTTGTTTTTCTCTCTCTCTAAACTTTCCCAAACCCGCCATTACTCTTGCTATAAGATCTGCAACCATCTTCATTCTGCCTTTCCTGCGAAGCTTCTGCTACTGTTTTAACCGTCGTCTGTCCTCGGCGAATTTCATTCCGGCCACACTTTATTTGGTAAGCAACCGACCCTTCTTTCCCAGTTCTTGATTGTTTCTGGAATTTCCTGCTTTTACTGTTCTGCTCAAGCATTCAATTTGTAAATCATTCATCTGAATGCATCTTATTTTATGATTTCGTACATGTCACGAACATTTTACACTGTTTCACCATTGTTCTTGGCCCTCAACCCTTTGTAATCTTTGTGTGTTTGATAGCCCATTGTTTGTTCCTGAATCTGAAATCCGCCTTTGTTTTCTGCTTTTTGTATTTTTTCCAGATCTGTGCCCTTGATCTTCGTCTTCATAGTTTTAACTTTCAAATTCATAGCCGAGGTTCTTGCAACCTTTTGAATTAACCCTCTTCTGAAACCCAGCCCTTTATACTTAGATCGACGCAATGGGCATGTGGAGACATAGGGTAAACACCCCCACCAAACTTGAATTTTTTAGGCAAGAGTTCTCTATTCCTGATGACGTCCACCTTAGGCTAGCTGGGGATGATGATTCCATCATGCCTACAGACAATACAATGCCTTTCCCTATTGTAGCTTTTGTTGAATGTGGGCTTCGGCTCCCACTCAATCCCCTCTTTCGTGAAGTTCTTCACTACTACACCTTGAACCCTATGCAACTCACCATCAACTCCTATAGAACACTTAATGGTATCATAGCCCTAGCTCGGCAGGAGAATGTCAGGATCACTCTCTCCGATATCCAATACTGTTATACTATGTGCGCCCTTAACCTGAAAGAAAAGGGTATGTGTATTACCTCAAGCCGAGGTCTACCGAATTTAAAATCGTAGCCGACCTCCTAGACTCCAACAGGGGCTGGAGATGATTATCTTATTGCCTCTGGAAATTGGGAATTGGCCCAGACGAAGAAGTTCATCTCTACCCTCTTCCCCGAACAGTCAAAGAGGGCAAGGGTAAGAGCCCAACGCCAATTACTTAGCTGGTGTTTTTGTTTTTCCAAGTCCTCAAAAGATTTTTTCTGTTGCTGATGTTGTGCTCCTTTCTTTTGCAGACGTTCGCAAGCCACCCAAGAACTTTCACCAGTCCTATTTCCTTGGAAAAGACCTAAAGAAGCTCCTAGACCTTCCACTCCAGAAGCGCAAGGCCCCATTGCTGTTGAACTTCATCCCCTCCTATAAATCTACCTTGCCCGACGTTCCGAAAAGAAAGAAAAAGAGCTTATCGCCTCCTTCTGCTACCACTATACAAACCGTATCAACATCTCGGGCTGACCAAGGATCAACTTCTGATCCAGCTGATCAACCATCCACTTCAGCCCCATACTTAGTCCCAATACCAGAAAGAAAACGTCGGCGAAGACTTGTCAAAACCGCCAAAATGGTTCGCCCGAGGCCTGTTGCGCAAGATCTGCTGGCCGACCTCCCAGTCGATGCCGACGCTGTACCAGTTCAAACGATGCCCCCACCAAAACCAAAAAGAACAAAAAAGGCTCAGCCAAAGACCAAAGCTACTGAGGTTGAGGCTGAGGCTGAAGATGTTTTGCCTATCTCACAATTGGCCGAGAGCAATAAGACTGCTTCTACTTCGGCAAAAAGGTCTGCTGAAACTCAACCAGCAGAGTCCAGAAATCAAAGAAACCGAGGTCTTCCTCTGCGACGACTTCAAAGTCCAAGGTGCCAAATGTCCCCTGGACACCTGAGATTACCCTGGAGGATAAGCCTGTTCTTGCCAGTGACAGCGCCGACGACATCAACGTCGGCGTTGCACTAAGCACAGCCTTACTTCTCCCAGGAGATCTTGAAAAGAACGCTGAGTGCAGCGAGTACGAAAATTATGCTCTGATGCTTCAGCGTTGCGTTCAAGTAAGTGTCTTCACTTTGTATCCTCTTTCTTCATTTTTCTATACTTGTAAAGTTTAAACTAACTTCTGTTTTTATGCTCCTTCAGGCTGTTCAGCACGCCCACTCCTTTTCTATGCAATCTTTTGAAACCAGGGAGAAGTTCTCCGAGTTGAAAAAGGAGTACTCTGCCCTTCAAAAAATTAACAAGGGTCTCCAAGGAAAATGAGAGAAATTGGAAGATCAAGCCGAGGCTGCCACCAAGGCCAAACAAATAGCCTACGAGAAGGCCGAGTCTGCTGAGGCCATTAAGAAAGTTGCTGAAGCTCAAAGAAAGAGGCAGAGGCGAAAACTGCCCAGGCCGAGAAGGAGCTTCAGGAAGCCCTCTCCACTAAGGAAACCGAGATCAGAGAGACCGATGAAAAGGCTTATGCCCAGGGCATGGCCGACGTTACGAAGACTACAAGCTTCAAGTCAGGCAGGCATGCAACAGGGGCTTCTCCCTAGGTTGGATGTCTTTGGCAAAGAAGCTCAATATTCCTGATGATTCACCATGGCGCAAGGCCGATGCTATTCCTCTGCCATATCTTCCTCCTTCACCTCCAAGTCAAACTGGTGATGAAGATGAATCCGAGTCTGAAGCCGAAGATGAGGATAAAGATGATGATGCTCTGGTAAGGAAGCCTAAAGATACCAATGAGACCACAAGTTTCCTCCTCAGGGTGATCAAGTCCTTGACTTGACTAATGAGGAAGATGAGGAGGTCATTAAAGAGGCTACTCCTGAACAAGCATTATCTGATGTCCCGTTGGTTGAAAAAAGTCTTGATCAAACAGTTGCAGAAATTGACGCCGAGATTGCGGCAGAAAAAGATGCCGAGGTTGTGGAAAAGGATGCCGAGGTCGTGGCAGAAAAAGATTCCGAGGTGGTTCTCCCAGAGTCCTCTGAGGTCCCAGCCCAGCCATCTGTTGATGTTTGAAGAAAATGTCTTTTGTACTTTTGTTTTTTGAACAATGTAAGCTTCCTCTTTACGGCCGATGCGCCTTTCTTTGTCACTTGTGAACATTTAACTTTTGCTAGGCCATAGTGCCTTTATTATATACAACTGTAATTGTTTTTCTCTGACTGCTTTAGTTTTCTCTTCATTGCTTCTGTATGGCTTTATACTTAGAAAATTTTGCATGATTTACATAATTCTTTCTTGCACAATCTTCTCGGGGTTACATACCTCGGGTATAATCACTGCAAATTTTACTTCGGCAAGACATTGACCTGCAATCTTTCATAAATTTCAACAAGTATAAAACATATACTATTCAATGTTAACTTTGCAGACTTTTTTTAAGTTTCAACGAGTGTTTAAACAGCAATCTCAATTTGTCCTGTTTGTGAATTGCTACAGATTTCAACAACGATATACAGTAAACTTTTCTCAAGCTAGAATAAGTATTGAACGATGATCTACTTGTAAATTGCTGCAAATTTCAACAAGGGTTTACACAATTACATTTACCTTAACCTGTAAATTGCTGCAAATTTCAACAGATGATCATATGTCGGCTTAACTTTAACTTGTAAATTGCTACAAATTTCAACAAGTGTTAAACATCTTCTTTGGTTTATCCAACCAGTAGATTGCTATAAGTCTGTAAGCAATAACCTCGGCTTCACTTCGACTTGTAAATTGCTACAAATTTCAACAAGCGAAGAGAAACAGATATCTCGGCTTAACTTCAACTTGTAAATTGCTACAAATTTCAACAAGTGAAGGTAAGGAACCATCTCGGCTTACCTTTAACTTGTAAATTACTACAAATTTCAACAAGTGGTAAGCTTTGTATCGGTTTGACCAACTTGTAAATTGCTACAAATTTCAACAAGTGGTAAACTTTGTATCGGTCTGACCAACTTGTAAATTGTTACAAATTTCAACAAGTGGTAAACTTTGTATCGGTTTGACCAACTTGTAAATTGCTACAAATTTCAACAAGTGGTAAACTTTGTATCGGTCTGACCAACTTGTAAATTGCTACAAATTTCAACAAGTGGTAAACTTTGTATCGGTCTGACCAAACCAACTTGTAAATTGCTACAAATTTTAACAAATGGTAGACTTTGTATCGGTCTGACCAACTTGTAAATTGCTACAAATTTCAACAAGTGGTAGACTTTGTCTTCTCTCTGCCCCCAATGTGAACCTAAGGTGGTGTTTGGGAAGCAACACACCAAATTTTTTATCTCATAAAAACCACTAAAAGACAAAAGTTTTACAAAAACCAAAAAAAAACACATCCAAACAAATATCACATCCAACCCCATAATCATTTCACTTTTTCTCTCACAAACATCACATCCAACCACATAAAAACCCAACTATCTTCCCAAACACTAAAAATTTTTTATCTCATAAAAACCTACATCTACTAAAATCTACATAAAAACTCACTTCCCAAACACCCACTAAGTTCCACTTGGGTTCTCATTTTTTATGTCTTCCAGAAACAATGTTAAGTATCTAAATCAATCATATGTGCTTGAAAAATTCCGAAAAGATTTTATTGATGACATCGGTCAAAAATAATGAACATCTCAATGATAGAAAAATTTCAAATTACAAGTGTTCTAGGGTCTTGGTAATGTTTTGCCCTCATTGTCTTCAAGCCGATAAGCTCCATTGCCTAACACCGAAGTAATTCTGTAAGGTCCTTCCCAGTTTGGGCCAAGCTTGCCCTCCCTGGGATCTTTCTTGTTGCCGACGACTTTTCTCAATACTAGGTCGCCGACTTGAAAATCTCTTGGGTTGACCTTCTTGTTGTAAGCTCTGGCAAGCTGTTGCTGGTATACTGCAAGCTGAATTGCAGCCTTCTCTCTTCACTCTTCCAAAAGATCCAGATCTCGGGCTAAGAGTATGTCATTAGTCCCATTCTCAACTCCCTGGGTTCGGATCCCTGGGATGCCGACTTCCAGTGGAATTACTGCTTCTGTGCCATAGGCCATGGCAAAGGGGGATTCCCCCGTTGATCTCCTTGGCGTAGTCCGGTATGCCCAAAGTACGTTGGGCAATTCGTCTACCCACTTCCCTTTTGCTGCCTGCAGCCTCTTTTTTATTCCATCCAAAATTACTTTGTTGGATGCTTCCGCTTGCCCATTACTTTGGGGGAAACTTGGTGTTGAAAAGTAATTCTTGATCTTGAATTTTGCACAGAAGTTCTTGATAAGTTTACTATCAAACTGTGTTCCGTTGTCGGCAACGATGGCTCTAGGGATGCCAAATCTGGTGATAATGTTTTTCCATATGAAATTCTTGACGTCCACATCTCGGATTTTGGCAAGAGGTTCTGCCTCTATCCACTTTGTGAAGTAATCTGTTGCTACCAGCAAGTATTTTCTCTGCCCAGTTGCTTGGGGGAGTTGTCCAACCAGATCCATGCCCCATTGGGCAAACGGCCAAGGGCTGGATACTGGGTTCAGGTCAGCAGCTGGCTGATGAATCAAAGGTGCAAACCTTTGGCATTGTTTGCACTTCTTTACGTATGCTTCTGCATCTTTTTGCATGTAGGGCCACCAATACCCCTGGGTAATGGCCCTATGGGCTAATGATCTGCCCCCAATGTGGCTTTCCACAAATCCCTTCATGAATTTCATATAAAAAATCTTCAACTTGTAAAGGATGTACGCACCTTAAAAGAGGTCCAGTGAAGGACCTTCTGTAGAGATGTCCGTCCGTAGTTAGACTGAATCTTGCCGATTTCAATCTGACTTTGTGCGCCTCCTTGCGGTCTTCTGGCAACTTTCCTTCTTTCAGGAATGCCACAATTGCATCCATCCAGCTTGGCCCCATGTCCACACACATTGCCTCTTACTTTGCGTTCTGTGGTTCTATGCTCGGGCCCGACATGTAGTCGATCATAATTGTTCTTGTCTTTCCAGTCTGTATTGAACTTGCCAGGTTGGCCAACGCGTCGGCGTGGCTGTTATCATCTCGGCTTACTTGAAGTAGTCGGCAGTTCTGAAATAATTCGGCCAATCTGATAACCTCTTTTTGCATATGCCGACATCCTCTCGTCTCTGGCTGCAAATTCTCCTGTTGACTGGTTAACAATTAACTGTGAATCACAAAAAACTTACCTCATCTGCTTCTGCTGCCGCTGCCAGCTTTAGTCCTGTAATTAATGCCTCGTATTCTGCTTCATTGTTTGAGGCCAAACCCCAAACGGATGGATTGTTCTATTATTTCTCCATCTGGGGATATCAGCAGCACTCCTGCCCCCGCTCTCCTGTCGGTTTGAACTTCCGTCAACAAACATCTGAATGAGTCGCCGATGTAGATGCTGCAGGGTCTGAGCCTCCTTCTTTTGTTCCTTGGCCTTTGGCTGGAGATTCTCCCTGCTTGCTGGACCTCGTCTCATCTGGCTTCAACGGAGCCTAATGTGTTGATGACTCATGGATTGATCATTTATGCGACGAAGTCTCCCAGAACCTCGCCTGACCGCGTTAATCGCTGTTCTGGGCCTGAACTCCAGTCATACTGCCCAAGGCCGCTGCCCACCTTGCAATTCTTCCTGTTAAGTCTCCTTGTTGCAACAAGGACTTTAGTGGGTGCTCTGTAAGTATTACAATCTTGTGTGCTTGGAAGTAGTGGTTCAACTTTTTTGAGGCCATTACTAAGGCCAGCATTAACTTTTCTAGCGGTAGATACCTTGTTTTGCGTCGACCAAGGTTTTGCTTACATAATAGACAGCCTTCTGCTCTCCCTGCTCTTCTCGGATTAACACTGCACTTACTGCGTGTTCTGACACAGCTAAGTACAGAAACAACTCCTCCCCAGGTCAGAGGTGTTGAGAGGACTGGGGCCGTGGTCAGATACTTTTTCAGGTCGGCTAAGGCGGCCTCACATTCTTCAGTCCATAGGAAGTCTGCGGTCTTTTTTACCAAGTTGAAGAAGGGTTTACACTTGTCTGAACTTCAGCTTATGAACCTGTTTAGGGCTGCGGCCCTGCCAGTGAGCATTTGAACCTGTTTTGCCGATGTTGGGCTCTGTAGATCTAGGATGGCCTTGATCTGATCTGGGCTGGCCTCTATTCCCCTTCTTGTTACCAGGTATCCTAGAAACTTACCGGATCCGACTCCAAACGTGCATTTAGACGCGTTGAGTCGGAGCCAGTATGTTTTGAGTATTTCAAATACCTCTTTCAGGTCGGCAAGATGACTCTTAGGCTCCTTGGTCTTCACGACCATGTCATCGATGTAGACTTCTACTGTTTGGCCTATCAGGTGCTTGAACATTTTGGTTACCAGCCTTTGGTAGGTTGCGCCTGCGTTCTTCAGCCCAAAAGGCATCACCCTGTAGCAGTACAGGCCTTTTGGGGTGATGAACGCTGTCTTCTCCTCGTCTGGGGGGTACATGGCTATCTGGTGGTACCCCCTGTAGGCGTCCAGGAAGCTCATCCTTCCATGTCCAGATGTGGCGTCTACTAATTGATCAATTTTGGGCAGAGGAAAGCTGTCCTTGGGACAGGCTTTATTCAGGCTTGTAAAATCTACGCAGACCCTCCATTTACCATTTTTCTTCTTTACCACCACAGTGTTTGATAGCCACGTTGGATAATTGACTTCTCTGATGGCCTTGGCTTCCAGAAGTCTGTCTACCTCTTCCTCCACAGCTTCGACGTGCATCAACGTCGGTGTTCTAGCTCGTTGTATTACAGGTTTTGCCGACCTGTCGACGTTCAGTCTGTGGCATGTGACTTCGGGGTCAATGCCAGGCATTTCATAAGGTGTCCAGGCAAACACCTCTATGTTTGTTCTTAAAAAAGCTTCCAGTTCTCTCTCTTCTTCTTCGGCTAAGCCTGAGCCGAGAAGAAAGAAGCGCTCTTCGTCGCCCTCCTGGACGAGGATTTTCTTTAGTGATTCCTCACTCTTCTCGGCCGGCTCCTTGCCGACATCATCTAGGACCTCCATGTCCTCATCTTCATTCTCTGCCTTTGCTGGCTCTCGAACATTGCAGGTAGTCTTCATTGCTGCCATGGAGCAATTTTTTGCCTGCAGTTGATTTCCTCTGACTTCTTCAATCCCATGTTCTGTTGGGAAGCGCAGTAGTTGATGCAATGTCGAGGGAACTGCCCCCATTGCATGCAACCATGGCCTTCCCAATATGATGTTGAGGAGAGGGCGTATCAATCACGATGAATTCTGTCCTGATCTTTTAGTGCCGGCCTGTACTTCCAAGTTTGCACCCAGTGGCCACGTCGACGTTCCATTGAAGCCGACCATCGGGCCATTCGATTGCTCCATGTCGTCTGGGTGAAGGCCTAGCTCCTTGTAACATCTAACGTACATGATGTCGCAAGAGCTGCCTTGATCTATTAGGATGCGTTTTACTTGGCACTTCCCAACCTGGAGGGATACTACCAAGGCATCATTATGGAGTGCTGTACCATCTCTAAATCGGCTTCGGTGAAGGCTATCATCGGTCCTTGGCACTCCGTTGGCCGATGTCTCTTTTCCCCGACTTGGTAGACATGCTGCAGATGTCTTACCCTCTAAGTCTCTCCTCTGACTTCGTTCTCGTTAACTTTTGAATGAATCACATTAACTATCCGAGGTCCTTCTGCCCGAGGTTGCGGAGGTGGTGGGGCTACTGGAGCCTGAGGCAGTCTTGCCTGCTCTTCTCTTGTTCTGGTTTCGTCAACAAGGTCTCTCAGGTGGCCTTGCCTTACCAGATCTTCCAAGTGTGCTTTTAAGGCTCTGCAGCCCTGTGTTGTATGTCCGTTTTCGTTATGATAAGCACAATGTCTGTCCATGTTTCTTCCCATGAATTCTCCTGGTTCCCTTGCTGGTGTTTTGAAATAGGGTTGGCTCCGAATTTTTCCTAGGACTTTTTGAATTGGAATTCGGAACACGGTTGTGACTGCCTGTTTGGACCTTAACTCTACCTCTGTTTGCTGAATCCGCTGTTACTTCGGCCTTGCTTCGGCGAGCCGTTCCCTTTTTCCTGTTTGACTTCCTTGTGGGCCGATGTATCCTCCTCGGCTCTAGCATACTTCTCGATTCTTGCCATGAGCTCCTCCATGCTCTTTGGCAATGTCTTTGCCAAAGATTCTCCAACAGAACGTTCCTTTTTCACCATTCTTGAAAGACACGACTCTACTTCTTGGTTACATTCAGGTATTCGATTGAACACCTCGTAGTATCTTTTTGCATAGGCCCTAAGGCCTTCATCCTGCTGATCAAGGCCATTAGTGCGTCCCCCTTAATGGCTAGGTAGTTGTTTGTTCGTTATGAACCTGGCCACAAATATCTCGGCCAGGCCTCCCATGTCTTCACGCTTCCCTTTGGTAGCTTGTGGAACCAATCTGATGCAATCTCCCCAAAGGACGAGGGAACACTTTGCAGAGCAGTGGCTCGTTTCCGCTATTAATGCCATTGAGTTCAGGAATAGACCAACGTGGAAGTTAGGGTCTGACTTACCATCGTATATCTGAAACCTCGGCATGCTGAATCTTTTAGGTGCCTCGAACTTGTCCAGTTCCACCGAGAACGGTGTTCTCGGCTTGTTGGGCGAATTAACCACAGCTTCAGCATTCTGTTCCCTCCTCTTGAGATAGTTTCTCAAGTCTTCTTTACTCCTCCCTGGAGCTCGGCTGTCTTTGGACTTCAGTCTCTTCGGCACACTACTCTCGGCCTCGTGATGGGCCCGTTTCGATCTTTCTCCATGGGTTGTGTCAAAGCAGAGCGCCTGCTTCTGGACGTGCCGATGTTCTCTGGGCTCTGGGTCCTTAGTGTGGTATGTCTTCTGGGATTTTTCTTGTCTTGGTTCTTCTCGTCCGATCTCCCTGGAAGACGGGTGGGAGTGCCTTGCGCTCCTGGTATGCCGAGGTATTTCGGGAATTACTTTCCTTCCTCCCTTCTGAGTATCAACCGCTGGGATTGGCGTGTCCTGCAGCGGGTATGGTGGCTGCATGACCTTGTTTTGTATCATAAAGTTGACGACCGACTGCAGGTCTGCCAACTTGTCTGCCAATTCTTTTACTTCCTCATCCCTTCGTAGGCACCTATCCCTCCATACCTGGAGGTTGTCTTCGTTGTAGTATCTGTCCTCGTTTGTTTTTTGAGGTGTCGCCCTCCTGGCCGACGTTTTGCCTCCAAGCCCCTGGTCGCGGTTTCTTCGTTGTGGTTGTCTCCTTCAACGTCGAGGTCGATAGGCCTACTACTCCCAACGGGAGCATCGTCCCCAACCTTCTCGTTTTGTGCATTACTGGCCATCTATTCGTCTTTCTTTTCCACAGACGGCGCCAAATTGTGTGAGTGATTTTCCGATCACACTGCCCTCCTTAGTGATTCAGCTGTAGAACACAGGCAGAATAGATGGCACCCTGCTGTCCTGCACAGAAAGAAAAGGCTACGGCGGTGGTTCTTCCACCCGGGGGCACTCCGACGATCAAGTCAGTATATCTCTCAAAGATAAATCAACTATTCAACTCACAAGCTTGAGTATAAAAACATACCTCTGACCCATGGGGGTGCCTCTCTTTTATAGTCAATACAGTCCTAGTCCCAATAGGAGCCCAACCCCAACGAACTCAGGATTATTACTAATCCGGAACTCCCAATGGGTTTAGGACAGAACTCTCCAAGAGTTTTACCTTTATCCAAACTGAAGTCTTCTCCCAATCTAGAACTCATGTCCTTTATCCGCTTATCTCGGATCCTGATATCTTCGGAGATAACCTCGGCAACCCCGAGATCACCTCGGCGTAACTACCATGACACGTGGCACCTCGGCTGATATGTTGGTGTCACCTTGCCACGTGTTGGTACTCAGAAAATATATCCCCACATTTTGTATAAATTTTTTTATATTTATTTATCATTGCTCGTTGTTTTGGTGTGGACGTGGAAATATCTTTTGGCAACTAGGGACTAGATTTCTTGAAACACTTGATTAATTCATTTTTTGTCAGCTTTAATTGTACTTTAGTGCTTTATGTAAATAAAATTAGAAAAAATTATATATATATATATATATGAAAAATGATTTGTGGCACTAAAACTGCTGGCACTAATGACACTAATTTCTTGTTTTGGTAACTTTGTTTTTTTTTTTTTTTCTTTTACCTGATATAGAAATTAGTGCCATTAATACTCCTGAATTTAGTGCTACAAATCACAACCGATATATATATAGATAACAAGGCATGTCTGGTGGAAGTTAGATTCTGTGCAATTTCATCCCTTGGATTACATTAGGAAATGACATTATTCATTTGATTTGTCACATTAATTAGGGATTCGAATATGGAATGTTTGTTTTTACGGTGGTGCAACATGTATCAATTAGTGTATCAATTAGTATTATTGATTCTATTTATTATACAAATTACAAATACTTAAAACTTCTAAAATCATGCCACATCTATACTATATATTAAGTAAAAATGAGTTTCTAACCCCCGAGGCCTGTGGGAGCTCCAATATACTAATCCTAATTTTTTAATTTTTTGTTTTTTAAAAAGAAAAATTAAGCTCAGCATTTATTAACTTCTCTCAACCCACAATACTTTTTGACTTCTCTCATAATTACTGCAGTACCTTTTCCAAAACAAATAATTTGTATATTAAAAAAAATTTAAAACAAATATAAATATTTATATCTATATCTATCTATTTATTTATATCTATTTCTAACCCACAAGTTTTGTGAGAGTTCCAATATCTGAACCTTAATTTCTTAATTTTTTTGATTTTTTTTGAAAAAAAAAACTTAGCACTTATTAAATTCTTCCAAGTCTTTTTAACTTCTCCAATACACACTCTTTTTAACTTTTCACATACCTATTGCAGACAGTGAGTCTCCTTTTTGTTTTCTCCTTCTTGACTTCTCACTTCTACACTTTCAACTTCAGTAACCACGTATGCAAACAGTAAATCTTCTTTTTGTTTTCTCCTTCTTGATTTTTCCTTTTGTTTACTGTTTTAATATTGTAGTTAAATAGCGCATAAAAATATTTGTGATTTGTCTAGCGAATAAAAAATTATAATTTAATTTTTTAATATGATTGAAGTTAGATAAATATAAACCCTCACAAAGAGAAAAATGTGATTATAATTAGTTGAATGATTTTTATTTTTTTTAATGTGATTGTAATTAGTTTAATAGTTCTTTTTTTTAATTTATTTATTTTATTATGGGAAAAATGTGATGTGATTGTAGTTTGTTCAATGGCTTTTTTTTTTTATATGATTGTTGTAGTTAGCTTAATGGTTTTTTTTTAATGTTATTTAATCTTTTTGTTTACTATTTTAATTTTATTTTTAATATGATTGAAATTAAATAAACATAAACACTCACAAAGAAAAAAATGTGATTGTAATATAATGTGATTATAGTTTGTTCAATGGCTCTTTTTTTAATATGATTGTTGTAGTTAGTTCAATAGGTTTTTTTTTTTAATTTTATTTAATCTTTGAAAAATGTTTTGTAGCTCGAAAGTTCCCCCCCCCCCCCGAATCCCCCAACTGCCCAAAACAACGTCGTTTTGGGCAGTTTATTTTTATTTTCTGAAACAGAGGGAGAGAGAGGGAGAAACAGAGGAGAGGAGAGAAGGAGGAAGAGAGAGGAAGAGAGGAGAGAAGGGAAACAAAGAGAGAGAGAGAGGGCGGGTGCGACGGTGGGTGTGGCGATGGCGGTGCGAGCGACGGTAGATGTCGATCGCAGATCGCAGCTCGTCGGCCGATCGTCTCCGCCCCGCCTCCGCCTCCGCCTCCGCCCGGTTGATATTGCCCCTTCCAGTCCTTCTTCTTCTTCTTCCTTCGCTTTTTCCTTCTTCTTCTTCTCTTGATTTTTGGTTGATTCGGGGGATTCGGGGGCTCCAAATTCGAGCTCCCTAGCACGGCTCTTAATCTTTTTATTTACTACTTATTTTTATTTTTAATATGATTGAAATTAGATAAACATAAACACTCACAAAGAAAAAAATGTGATTGTAGTTAGTTCAATGGTTCTTTTTTTTAATGTGATTGTAGTTAGCCAATGGTTCTTTTTTTCATTTATTTATTTTTTTTATTACGGGAAAAATGTGATATGATTGTAGTTTGTTCAATGGTTCTTTTTTTTAATGTGATTTAATCTTTTATTTACTATTTTAATGGTTTTTCTTTACAATTATTTATGAAAAAAATATTATTGTAGTTAGATAGCATAAAAATATTTGTGATTTGATTTGATTTTTTTCTAATTTGATTTTTAAAGTACCAATTATTGATAATGATTATATTGTATTTTTTTTAAAAAAAAATTGTAATTGATTTTTTTAACTCACTGTGTTTTTTGAAAAAAAAATATTGTGTTTTTTTAACTATCAATTCACTTAATTTGTGATTTGATTTTAACTCACTGTGTTTTTTGAACAACAGAATGGATTGTACTCATTAAGATCACATAATGTACCAATTATTGATGATGATTATATTGTATTTTGACCCAAAAAAAAAAATTGTAATTGATCTTTTTAACTCACTATGTTTTTTAAAAAATGAATTATTGTGTTTTTTAATTATCAATTGACTTAATTTGTGATTTATTTTTTTAATTATTGATGATGATTAGATAGCATTAAAAAAATTGTGATTTGTATGATTGAAATTATTTCCTTTTGTTTATAATTTTATTTTTTAATATAATTGAAGTTAGATAAACATAAACACTCGCAAAAAGAAAAATGTGATTGTAATTTGTTCAATGGTTCTAAATAATCTTTTTATTTACTATTTTAATGGGGTTTTTTTTCAATTTTTTTTTTATTATGAGAAAAATGTCATTGTAGTTAGATAGCATTAAAAAAATTGTAATTTGTATGATTGAAGTTATCTCCTTTTGTTTATAATTTGATTTTTTTAATATGATTGAAGTTAACTCACAAAAAGAAAAATCCGATTGTAGTTTGTTCAATTGTTCTAAATAATCTTTTTATTTACTATTTTAATGATTCTTTTTTTCAATTATTTTTTTTTATTATGAGAAAAATATGATTGTAGTTAGATAGTATTAAAAAAATTGTGATTTGTATGATTGAAGTTATCTCGTTTTGTTTATAATTTGATTTTTTTAATATGATTGAAGTTAGATAAATATAAACACTCACAAAAAGAAAAATGTGATTGTAGTTTGTTCAATGCTTCTAAATAATCTTTTTATTTACTATTTGTTGGCTTTTTGGCTTTTCGAAGGGTATTTTTGTAAATGCGAGCGTGCCAGCAAGGATCAATCAGTCCTTACAGAAACTATAATTGCCAACCAATTATCAGACGATTGTGTTTTAGTTCTTTCAGCCTCAATGAAGAAGACTTTTACTGGTGGCTTGACTTAGGAGAAATTAAGAGAAATAACAGTTAATATGAAGAACAATCGAAGTATTTCATTAAAATGAACACTTACAATAGTCCAAACTCAGCCTCGAAGAGGTTTATAGCAACAGTCTACTTGAATCTACTTGAAACTACTCCTATGAATCGAAGTGCAGTGCTGGTATTAAAGTGCAGGTATTTAAAGAACAAGAAATGTAAAACTGGAAAGGAAAATATGAAGTAAAAACTGGTTTGTATGATCTGAGTCTGGGGGCTTTTTCTGAGGGCTTCCCTGCTATTTATACTTGTCAAAGATGACCTTCGAACTGTACTTCAGACTGTCGAACTGCTCCTCCATGATCGCTGATCATGCTGCCTTAGAAGTAGTCCCACTACGCCATCTCTTGCAGTTGAGCTTCCCTCCTGTATTTGAATTTGAATATGAGTAACCGTTGAAGCCACGTCACTTTGTATCTCTTTACTGATCTAGTGCTACTCGGATCACGTAAGAACCAATGTTCATTGCCACGTGTTCGATCAGGATCGAGGACTTGAACTTTCTTCCCATAATACCCTTAATCTGCCACGTGTCAAACTATGATTTGGCTTTACAAAATATGTATCCAACACTATTTTAATGGTTCTTTTTTTCAATTATTTTTTTTATTATGAGAAAAATGTGATTGTAGTTAGATAGCATTAAAAAAATGTGATTTGTATAATTGAAGTTATCTCATTTTGTTTATAATTTGATTTTTTTAATATGATTGAAATTAGATAAACATAAACACTCAAGGGGTTTTTAAGCAAAAGGAGGTTTTTAACCCCAAGGCCTATGGGAGTTTCAATATCCCAATTTGAATTTTCTAAATTTTTTATTAAAAAAAAAAAAACTCAGCATTTATTGATTTGGTCAAAATCCCCTAATCAGTATTTAAAATCCCCTCATACAAATAATTATAGATACAATCTGTGTATAGTTACTGCAGTACCATTTTCAACTTCTCTTATACACTATGGTTAGTGATAAGATTGCTAAATTATTTTTATAAAAAAATCTTAAAAAAACATAATTTATATATTAAAAAAATCTAAAACAAATATAAATATCTATAATTATCTCATGCATAGCACGGTGATAGGCTAATTATCTATTAGTACACTAATTGATACACTAATTAATGCATGTAGAATTATTCTTGTTTTTATTGTGGCAAAAATATATTTATTTTTTACCTATTAATTTTTTTTAATTAATTATGTTTATTGGGATTTTAAAATTTAGTTGAATTACTCGTATGCTATATTTTTAGTGGAAACACCCTTGAAATGGTTGCATCCTCTGTCCAAGGCAATGGTTTGACTGCAATGTGATAATGTGCACCCATATGTATAGAATAGAAACATAGAAATATTCTTGACAAAATAATTAATCAGTCATATTTTGCCCTTAATATTATTATCAAGTTATATTAAGTTTTAATATAAATAATTAAATTTTATTTTTCATGGTATATTTTTAAAATGTTCATTGCTCCATAACAGGGCCAGCTCAACCACATGTGTGACCTAAAGCAAAAAATTAAAGTCAGGCTATTTTTGTTTTTTTTTCTTCTTTTTTTAGGCCAAAAACATATTGAAGTAGATTTTTACTAGAGATAAAATAATATAAGTTTGATAAAAGGATATTGCACTTCTTTTTTACTAAAATTTTTATCAAATTTAAATTTAATGCAAGATTAGAGATGCTCTAATCCAATTCATTTATTATGTCATATTATCATGTTGTGTTTATATATCCTGTCAATAAATTTTATTTTTAATCAAAAATGTCAAGTGTGTGAAAAAAAATTTTAAAAAAATTATACAAATTAAATTTAGTAAAATTAATATCTACTTAATGAAATTATTCATAAAAATATTTGATTTTAACTAAATTTTATTTATTTTTAATTTATGAGTGTGAGATAGTGGGAGATAGACTTTTACTAGTACACAAATAATAGAAATCTATGTTAAATTACTAATTTGTCTACCAATTACACATATGAATGTGATCTCATATGGGTGTAGAGCTAATATATAAAGTTGATAAAAATTTAATAATCTTATTTTAGTTTGGAAAAACTACTGATATTCCTTATTCTTTTTTATTTATTTATTTATTTATTTATATTTATTTTTTGTTTGTCCTATAAGATTTCAACTCAAAATGAGTCCTTTTGCTATACCGAGACTTAAAGCAAGTGCTTCACTTTTATTATTGAATTATATCAAATTTCAATTGTTCATAATAGTATATTTTATTTTTATTTTATCTTTTTCATTAAAATATGAACAAAAAATTTCATAAATAATTTTATAATTAAATTATTTTTATTTTTTCAAATTAAATGATTTTCATAAATAAAATTATAAGTATAAGATTAATAATTTTTAGAATCAAAATTTTAAATTTTATTAAGTTAAAATTCTTTATAAAATTGTTGTTCATATTAAATAGTGTAGACGCGCCCTTGGGCCTCATGCTACAGTTCGGACTCAATTTGTTACGGTCCTGTATCTAATCTCGCAGAGTGCAATGCAAGACCGATGAATCATCAAAGAGCCTAAATCCGGCAAATCGTTTTGAGAAAACAGATTTTTTTGAAAGAAGTGCCAAACATGGACTGCTTTGCTAGATACAGAGTCGCCACCTAAATATTTTATTTTTGGAAAATTTAGGAAACCCTGACTCGTTGCCTAAGGCCACGTGTCCGTCATCACCAAAGTTGCATCGGCTTGGGAACTTGGGTACGATTGGGGAAGGTCACTTCGTGAGCACCCCCGCTCGCCTGATCAAAGATCGGCCTCTACTAACCATGATATCTAGTTTTGAAAACATTATGCGTTCTTATTCCGGTTATTAGGCTAGATTTACTATGTGATGCGCACAGCATACAAGTATAGACGGATCGCCTGAATTGAAACAAAACATTTCATGTTTGTTTTGAAAGCGGTTTGCTACTCGCAAGTAGGCTAAAAATGCAGATTTTGCCACCCTCGGGTGGGCTTAGAAAAGATGGTTTTGCCACTATCTAGTGGGCTTAAAACTCACAGTCAATGCATTTATTCCAATTCAAATAATCCAACCTTCACCCACAGGCATTCAGGCAGTTATATCACATAAGCACATAGCCTCATGGTAAGCATGCTATCATGGCAGTCACTCACACACATGCAAGGATGCTAAAGCATAAATACTTACTGAGTACTCCAAGCCAAAACAGAAGCTATGTTAGAAATCCATGCATGATCCTAACTATACAGAAATGCCTAATGCAACACATGCAAAAATGCAACTAAGATAGGCTCGGCTAATCTAAGAATGGTATGTGAAATGCAACAACTCGATACACGTATTCAAGTCGAAATGGAAGTACAATGCAGTTAGCATGATGCGCCGAGCCCGGTGCATGCAATACAGATGAATGAATGCAAACATGCTATCATACTGTATGCTAATTGAAATATGCCCTAATCTAACCATCATAAGCTGGTAAATAAAAGGGAGAAAGACGTGGGGTTGGAAGACATACATCACACGCACGCACACTTATTACAATTGTGCCCTCGCTCAGAGGGTTCGAAAGAATAATACAGTCCCAAATAAATAATTACAGTCCGAATGAATAATACAGTCCGAATAAATACAAAATCCTAATTAATTAACAAATTAATCTAGGAAAGCAGGTAAATTAGCACGCAAATCCATGGACCGCCTCAGCTCTGTTCCGAATGATGAATGATGCATGCTTGAGTTGCCTTGCGTGGAAATCCTTTGCGTTGCCCCGGTTTGCCTCTGTTTGCAATTAATCCCAGGCTGCTAATTTCTTATTTGCTGCAACAGAGAGCAACAAAGGGGCATGGCAAAGTATTTTCACATATATATGCATGACTACTCTTCAGGGAGTGTAGTCCTCGATCCTCATGCCACCAATCACGTATCTCGATGCATGATGGCCGAGGAGTCGAATTGCACGACTCAATGTGAAATGAATGCACATAAAAACATAATGAGACCTAAACTCCATCATGGGTAATCCGGAGTGTCGGCGACCGAGAATTGAGACACGTTCCGTCACTCGGAGTGCGAAACGTCCCTCGTTTCCCGTGCTTGGGCTAACTCCTATCCCAAACATAATGCAAATGAGATAGCATACACAATGCGACTAACATACAACCTAGTATACGCAATGCTATGAAATGGCATACACAATGCTCGATGTAACATGGCATGCACAATGCTCTAACATGCAACCTAGCATACGCAATGCTATGAACTGAAATGGCATACACAATGCATGATGGACTTACACCAACATGAGTGGACCTCAGCCACACTCACATCAGTGGCCATTAGATGAAAATGAGACAACCGAAATGCGTGCACACATGTATGAATACCGAGGACCGAACCTAAGGCATCAAATGCCACTCTACCAAAGCATGGCAAGGGATGAAAGATGGCATACAAGCATGCAATTACAGCTCTGAAATAGCATGAAATATAGTCCCGAAACATGCAAATATGACACACAATGTAAGCTAGGGGACCCGAGTACCGAAACTAGTGAAGTGCGTTACACTAGAGGTACCCAAAGCAATGCACCAAAGGCAAAACCAACCTCAAACAGACCATAGGCAGGTCTGAAATAGTGGGAAATTGGCCTAAGATGATGGCTTAACATGCATGAAAATGAAGCTCATTCATTGGTCGGTAAACAAGGCATCACGCACAACTCTCAAGCACACTTAAAGAGATGAAAACATGGCAATATGGCACTCAAACCAGCTCTGAAATATGATGAAAAATGACCTCAAAACATGAATACACCTCAGCACATGCATGCAATGGGCCTCAAAACTCAAAGTTAAGCATTGGTATTGAACTACAAGCGTGCAAAACAAACATCATTCGACCATGAGGCCTAAAAACAGAGCTAGGGTAGTCCAAAATAAGCATATTATCAGTTTATGACATGGCCAAAAAGTGCTAATACGAAGGGCTAAAACAACATGCAACATTGGCTAGCAAGCATGATTTACATGGCATGTATATGAAGCATATGAGAACTCATCAAACTAGTCAAAATCAGTGAATAAAACATGTCAAAATATGTCCAAATAATCACTGAAATGCAACCAATATGTGCAAGAATGGTGAGCCCCTTTAGAGGGCCACACAAGGGGTTATTCAACACATATATGATAGACACTCAACAAGGCCAAACCAACTCTGGAAATCAAATATGACAGCCCTAAAACTCACCAAAAAGGGCCTGAAATTGATCAATAAAGCATATAATGGAAGGTCCTCTTGAAAGGCCTTGAGGAGGGTTGTTCCATACATGCATGAGGGACATAAAATATGGCCAAAAGGGCCTTGGACAGAGCTAAGGCAGACCTCAAAACCCTCAGAATGAGGCCTGAAACATGACTTCAAAGCATGCAAAAAGGGGTCCCTTTGGAAGGCCAACAAGACCACCAAACAAGACAAGGAGAGAGGGGGGTCACCCCCCTCTGATTTTGGCTCTCAAAGATGCATCTAAGCCACTAAAAATCCACTGGATTTCAGTGGCTAAGAGGCCAAACCATGGCCAATCTAAGTGCTCTAATGCATAGCCCTAATCATGAAGAGATGAAGCATGCATAGGGGGACGATGACCCCAAACAGAAAAGAGACCTTAACCAAACTTGAAGAGGAGATTAAAACAAGATCTTTTTCAATTTATGAAAAATCTCGAAAATGCCCACAAGTAGGACTAAGATATGATGCAAAATAGGCCTACAAAGAGGGATAAAGCATACAAGGATGTAGGAGACCTCAAACAGAAAAGTGTCCTTATACAATCTTCAAGAGGAGCTCAAAATATGACACTTTTCAATTTATGACAAAGTCTAGAAATGCTTTCAAGTATGGAAAAAATAAGGAGCAAAATGAAGACCAAAAGAGGGAAAGAGTATGTTACCCTTGTAGCCAAGAACTCCAGCAGCAAAAGGGGTCCAAACTCTGAGCTAAAACCAGATTTTGGAGCTCAAAATGATCCTCAAAGAACCTCAGCCCAATGGTAGTTGAGTTTGATCAAGGGTGCTTAGGCAAAGGAGAGGTATATCTCCAAGTATAGCTCTTGCTATGCACACCAAGGCAAGAGAAGGAGAGAGAGGCTGAGATTTGGCTCTGGAATTTCTAGAGAGAGAGGGGTTTTTTTAGAGTGAGAAGCTCCCAAAACTTTCTTAGGAAGATTGTCCTTGAAAAATGAGAGATATAACTCATATATGGCAAAACCTCAGAGTTGGCTCGAAAATATCTCATTTAAGGACAGCTGAAGGTTGTGGAAGACAGCTAAAAGGAGAATATCTATCAATTTTGGGCTTTCTAGGCATAATTGGTCGGCCGACCACCTTTTATGGTCGGCCTGCTACTTTTTCTGGTTTTTCAGGACAAAAAATGGGTCTACCGGAAAGAAAGGTGGTCAGCCAGTGATTGGGAAGTCTAAAGGTGGTCAGCCAAGTGTCCAAATTGAAGCCCCAGAAGTTAGCTTTCCAATGGCGCAAACCTTGCATTAAAATTCCTCCTGTGCAAAAGGTTATGCCTGTTTTGGTGAAGCCACGCAGATTCGGTCCAACCGGAGTGATGCCCTACTTCAATCAACCATATCTCCCCCGTCCGGAATTGGCTTTAGGAGATTCTTGAGTGAAAAATGAAGCCCCAGAAGTCTCCTTTCCAACGATAATGGCCTCACATCTTAAATCCAAGTATGCAAATGAATAGGCCCGATTCAGCGATGGCTGCTCGACTCTCTCTTAACAATTCATGTCCATTTTCTCCCCCAACTGGGTTTCTTCCCTCTTCTCTTCTTTTCTTCAACTCCAAACCCCTAAGTAAGGTGTTTTGAAAGATTTTTCAAAGATTTCATCTCTCTTTCATTCATTTCCACTTTGTCCTGACTCGGTTTACCGAAAAGCGCAACATTTAACGAAATGTGAGCCTCGGAACATTGTAGAAACTTTATTTCAAAAATGTTTTGAAAGAGAGGGTTTTAAGGTCTAAAATCTTTTGATCAAGATTGTTTTTTCCAAAAAGGGGTATGAAGTTGAGATTTGGCTCTCCTCTTGCCGAAGAAATTGAACCTTTGCACTGCACAACTTCCAAAACCATCAGTCGTGTCCAAGTCTTAGGGGCGGTCAAAAATGGGGTGTCTACAAATAGGAAGGGTAAAATTGGGATAAGACACACCATTATAGAGTAATGAATCTTTTGGGAAACTTTTATCACAAATAAAATTTAGTTATCCATATTAAAACTTGATAGGACTCATTAGGAATTTCAAAATCAAAATAGGACTTATTGGTTATTTTCTTAATATTCTTTTATTTTTATTTTTTAAATGTAGTGTTGCTGAAATTGCATTTATTTTGAGGTTAATTTCATTTTTATCTCTTAGGTTATTGTTATAGCGGTTCCAGTTTTGACCCATCACTTATCGTATTCCGGACTTGGGTTATTCATATATTGTTTTCCTTATCTCCCCTCTATTTTGGTTATCAGGTTGTAATTGTGCGTTTGGAACGGGTTGGTTGCTTGTTTTTTTCAAACCTATGATGCCCAGATTTTTAGCTCTTCCGCTTAAGTGGGCATTCTTCCGCTCGAGCGGGCTTTACAAATTTTGCTTTTCCGCTCGAACGGCCATTCTTGCGCTCCAGCGGGATTTGTCAACTCTCAGTATTTTTGCAGATCTACAAGTACTAGGATGAGTGCATTGGACACTCAAGCGTCCAATCTCACGCTCGCGTGGGGTCCTTCATCTACAAAACTTCTGGAATTATGTATTCCACGCTTGAGCGTAACTTTCCACGCTCGAGCGAACCTTTATGTCTGACGCTAAAGCGTCACTTTCCATGCTCGAGCGGATTGCATGTATAACAGTCCGTGAAGATGGTATTTTTGAATCACTGTTTCATATATCTCTAAAACCCTCCAAAACCCTCCAAAACCCTAGATCTTGAGTTTCTCTAAAACCCTCCAAAACCCTAGATCTTGAGTTTCTCTCTCTAAAACTCACATTCTCTCTATCATTTCACTTAGATCCATTGTGTTCTTCACCCTACTTCCTTTGATAAAAAAGATAGAGTTTCTCAAGATCTTCATTTTGACCTAACTGAAATTGGATTTCGAAATTTTCGAAGTTTCATCCTTGCTTGGCTCATCTTCTCTCTTTGAGGTAGGAATTTTCTACACTTTGTTATGATTTTTAACTTAATTATTTGTAGTTGTGTAACAATGGTGGTATTTGGGAGTAATTTGAGCAAACCTAGGGTTTGGGTGTGATGAAAAAAAGGGATTTTTGGTGGAAATGAAATAAATGAACTTGGGGTTTGAAAATGAAGTCCTGTTGGGTCAAAATGGGTGATTTTGGTACTTGGATTGATATTTTAAAAAGGGGGATTTTTGCCTTAAAATGACTATCATATCTATTTTGTATAAATAGTTGAAATTGGTGTTGTAAATATGGAATTGAGCGAGTATTGAAATGGATGGTGGAATTGAATATGAAATGCTTTATATCCTTGGAAATTCTGATTAAATTATCTGTCTTGAGATTATATATCTGTTTAGAAATACCTATATTGGACTATCGGTGAAAGATAACTTTGATTGTTATAGAAATTGCATATGGATTAGGTAAATTGAAACTAATCCATGGTTGATTACCATTGAATGTGATCATGTTATGAATACATTGTGTATATATGATTATTTGGGAGGAGAAAGAGAATGTACTCCATATGTGTGATTATGTGTTTAAATACATTACATATGTATGATTGTTTGGGAAGAGAAATGGAATGGACTCCATTATAATTAAGTTGGCCGAAGTATCCTGGGTGAAAGTCTCGAAATTTATACATGGGTGCCGATCCCGCGAACGAAATATCCGTAAAATGGCAGTTTGAAGTATTTGTGTATAAATTGTGAAATTAATGAACCTTTCAGTTGTAGTCTTATTTGGGTTATTGAGGAATAATGAAATCGATTCATATATATATATATTGAAATGAATTGGAGGAAAGTATGATGAATATGAAATTGGTATTTTATGGCAATACAAAAAGTATAAATGTTTTATCCCGGGCATTGTATTTGCACATTTCACCTATATCTTCATTCAATCTCATATATTATGTTAGATTATTCCTACTAGACTGTGGCTCACCCTATTTGGGAAAAATATATTCAGGTAGTGATGGCATGCCCTACCAAGGCAATAGCATATGAGGGATCTTTGGGAAGCAAGAGCTTCTCGTTTTGTTTTATTATTATTATTATTATTTTTTTTTTGGTATAGTCTAGGGCTAAATTTGTATAAGCTAGTCTCCTTTTGTCGTAACCAAGTCAAGACTTGGAAAGGTGTAAGCCCAAAGGACATTTATTTATGTTAAACTCTTTTGTATCATTAACTTTATGTAGTGAAAGGACTAATACTCTGATTTACGCTGTTATATATATACATGCTCTTGGGTTGTATTTATTGTATAATTTTGGGGGCGTTACAATTGTCATTTTTTTTAAATTATTAGTTTTATGTATTTGCTCTATAGAGTTTTGAATTTCAACTAATGTGGTTCAGTTGATGATCATTGTCCAAATCAGTAAGGATTAAAACATACGGTTAAATTTATTTTATGCCCTTGTAGTTTGAGCATGTAGCACTTCACTCCCTTATGATTTAAATATAATCAAAAATCTACTATGTAATGTTATTAAAATCGGGATCCTAGGTAAAATCGTTAGGAGAGACTTGTGGATTGGATCGTAAAATCGGATTGAGAATCGTAAGATTCTACTTTCAATGTAAAATAAAATGAGAGATTATCCATAGCCATGTATCTGAAATAATTTTAAAATCATTAAAGAAAAATAATAAATTTAATATAATGCATTTTTCATATAAATTAGAAGAGAAGTTTGGAGAGACAGAGGGTTTATAGTCAAATTTCTTATACAAACATAAACATACACATATACATTCATATATAAGAAACAAATAATAATAATAAAATAGTAAGATCGGGATCGTAATGTGATTCGACACGATTTTATGATTAGGATCATAATATTGAATTTAAGATCCTAGTGCGATCCAAATCGCTTAGCCCAACTAGAGTCATAGAATCTTAAGATTTTACTATCCGGATCAGGATTCTAATAACCATACTCCCATGTGATTTTAGACTAAAATGCTACTTTTAGTTTTCTATCTAAACTAACGGAAAGTGTATCACACACACTACTTTTGAGAGTTGGTTTAGTATTATGAAAAAATAAAGTGAAATTAATACAACAAAAAGACAATTTTATCCTCATTTTTTTCCAAACCTAAAATTATATTAATATGTTAATTAAAATAAAATAAATTAAAATATAATTAAAGATTGATCTAAAATATAAAATATAATTAAGGGTTGATTTAAAATATAATTACATAAAAACAGAAAATAAATATTAATTAATGATTGATCTGAAATATAATTAAATTAAAATTAGATTGATATGTTAGGAATTGTAATAAATAATTAAGAATTTATGATTAATTATGATCCAAAATATAATTAAATTTAAAATTTTAGAAATTATAATAAATAATTAATAATTTAGGATTAATTGTGATTTAAAATATAATTAAAATAAAAATGAATTACAATAAATAACAAAGAATTTATAATTAATTATGATTTAATTGAATTAATGTTAAAAATTAAAAATTATATGTATGAGGTAGAAAATAGAAAGAAAATAGCAAAAAAGGCTAAGATTTGAGGGTATTATAGTTATTTTGCATATATAGT
The DNA here is from genome assembly GCA_030407325.1 of Camellia japonica. Classification (NCBI taxonomy): domain Eukaryota; kingdom Viridiplantae; phylum Streptophyta; class Magnoliopsida; order Ericales; family Theaceae; genus Camellia; species Camellia japonica. Next base: position 31,523,107 of record JAPPVO010000029.1, on the reverse strand, counting down.
TAACAGTGTTAACTGATGCACTTTTAATTCAAAATTACGGGTAACGTAAGAAATATCAAATTTTCTATTAAATAAATGACTAAAATTCTTACATAGATATAAGATCCATACTTTTATAAATCTTACCTGCATGTTAAACATTTTAATCATTCATTTAATAAAAAATTTAAGAGCCATGACATTTTCTAAAATCTAATGTGTTGGGCAAAAGTAGGTCTATTTTTAAAGATAAATTTGATCCCATCAGGTCACCGTTGATATTCGTTTTACTCAATCAAGTAAAACTGTTCAGAGTAGACTGACAGTCATGTACACTGGAGGTTTCAGTCCGAAGAGTGGACTAGACCTAGACGCAAGTTTCCTTAAAAACAACAATAATGCTTGAGACCACTAAAAGTGGTGCTCTAAAAACACCACTAGTGATGTGGCAATGGACGGGGCCCACTGCCAACAATAATGCTTGGCCTTTTGATTTCTTCCGGTAAAACTTCTTTCAAGACATTCAACTCTGAAAATAGATCTCTCATATCAATATCAGAAAGTTCATCATGTTTCAGAAAATCTTCAAGATTAACACAATAAGTCTTCAAACATTCCTTGTTGGTAGAACTAAACTTTTTCAAATCAAACAAAAATCCAAAATTTTCCTCATATACTTGAAATTGTTCAAACCTACTCTTAAGTAAATAAAGAGCTTGATCAATTATATACATAAAGTAATTAACTCTAAAAGATTCTTCAACAGTCTGTGTCACCTCTTCACTAACATTCTCATCAAATTGCTTCTTTTTGCAAATGACATGCTTTTCACGAAATACTAGATCAATTTCCATTAGACTAGCAACTTCTTTTGCCTCAATCATGGCATCCAAAAATCCAGTTTCTCTATACTTTTCAAGAAAGGTAATGAGTCTTTTTAACTGAATTATAGCAACATCAATATACATATCTTCCCTTTAAAATATTTTGCTAACTAAGTTAACTGCAAACAATAAATTGTGCCAAATAATCATGCCAAGCAAAAATTCAAAGTTTTCTATTTCATATGTTGCTAAAGACTCAGCTTCACTCTTTGTATTGTGGGGTTCACCAAGATTTGCCAAATGATTTAAAGCATCTCTTATTTGTGGAGCTTGATATCTTATTGCTTTAACACTTACAACGCGACTTTCCCACCTTGTTTGTGACAATGGCTTCAACGTGAGACCTTCCACATGATCTTTGAAAACTTTCCACCGCTTTGTAGAAGATGAAAACAATAAATATATACGTTATAATACTCCAAAAAAGAGATAGCTTTGGGACAAGAGTTAGCCATATCATAAAGTGCAAGGTTAAGACTATGACAACTGTGGGGATATATTTTCTGAGTACCAACACGTGGCAAGGTGACGCCGACGTATCAGTCGAGGTGCCACGTGTCCTGATCGTGACGCCGAGGTGATCTCAGCAAGGCCGAGGTTATCTCCGAAAATATCGGAATCCGAGATAAGTGGATGAGGGACAAGAGTCCTAGAATGAAAAGGGAACTCAACTTGGATGAGGGACAAGAGTCCTAGAATGAGAAAAGACTTCAGTTTGTATTAAGATAAGACTCTTAGAGAGTTTATCCTAATCTTACTGGGAGTCCAAGATTAGCAGTAATCCTGAATCCATAGAAGTTAGGCTTCTATTGGGACTAGGTTTATGTTGGCTATAAAAGAGAGGCACCCCCATGGGTCTAAGGTATGCTTTTATGCTCAAGCTTATGAGTTTAGCTATTGATTATCTTTGAGAGATATGGAGTACTGACTTGATCATCGGAGTACCCCCGAGTAGACGAGCCACCGCCGGAGACTCTTCTTTCTGTTGCAGGTCAGACAGGTGCCATCTATTCTGCCGGTGTTCTCCAGTTGAGTACTAAGTTGGCAGTGTGGTCGAAAAATCACCCACACAATTTGGCGTCGTCTGTGGGAAAGAAAGAAAGAAGAATAGATGGCCAATGAAAGAAACAAGAATAGATGGCCAATGACGGACAGAAGGATCAGATTGGAGACAACGCTCCTGCTGGAGTGAGAGACCTATCAACCTCGACGTTGAATGGGACGACCGCAACACAGAAACTCATGACCAGAGTCACAGAGTGAAAGACGCCAGCCAGAGAGATGACGCACCAAAGACAACAAATCGAAGCAGATACTACGACGAAGATGACCTCCAGGTATGGAAGGATAGATGCCTGCGGAAGAACAAAGACCCTTCCAGAAGGGATGCAAAGACAGGGGGCATGAGCACTCCCAAGCAGATAACATTCAAGTATAGAAGAACTCATCCTAAGTGAGCAGATCCCGGATTCCAGATCCTAGATCCCGGATCCTAGAAGACAAGATCTGGGCCTAGATGAGTAGGTCCGAGAAGAGAAGAGCTCAACCTGAGTGAGCAAATCCAAGATTCTAGCATACAAGATCTTGGCACTTAAGTCCGAAAAGAGAAGAGCTCAGTGAGCAAATCTAAGATCCCAGAAGATAAAAAAGAAAACACACAAGGTTGGACTGCAGTTAGCCAGGTTGAAGACCTTTTATAAGGTTCGCAAAGGAGTATGTGGAGGCCATGCAGGGGGTAGAGAGAAAAAGAATATGTTTACCACTTGTTGAAATTTGTAGCAATTTACAAGTTGGTTAAATCGATATGATGTTTACCACTTGTTGAAATTTTTTAGAAAAATTTACAAGTTGGTTAAACCGATATGATGTTTACCACTTGTTGAAATTTGTAGCAATTTACAAGTTGGTTAAACCGAGATGATGTTTAACACTTGTTGAAATTCTGTGTGAATTTACAAGTTGAAGTTAAACCGATGTGATATTTAGCACTTGTTGAAATTCTGTGTGAATTTACAAGTTGAAGTTAAACCGAGGTCATATTTAACACTTGTTGAAATTCTGTGTGAATTTATAAGTTGAAGTTAAAGCGAGATTGGTTTAAACACTTGTTGAAATTCTGTGTGAATTTACAAGTTATAGTTAAAACCGAGGTTATGATAAAGGAAGATGGTTTAACACTTATTGAAATTTTGAGAAAAATTTACAAGCTGAAGTTAAGCTGAGGTTATGATAAAGGAAGATGGTTTAACACTTGTTGAAATTTTGAGAAAAATTTACAAGCTGAAGTTAAGCCGAGGTTATGATAAAGGATGATGGTTAAACACTTGTTGAAATTTTGAGAAAAATTTATAAGTTAAAGTCAAGCTCAAGCAATATCTGCGTACTTGTCGAGACTACCAGGTTGTCAAAACTTGAAATATGGAAAACTAAAGTATTGATAGAAGACATTGAGAAAGTGACAAGTTCTAAGCAACACTTGTGAAAATATTTGTTACAATATTTTCAAGTGTTAGGACAAGGCCGAGATGAGCAAGATTAGAAGTTGTGACAGAGGTATTTTACCCGAAGAGATTGCACAGTCAAGGTGTACTTTGAAGACATGCAAATTATTCTAAGTATAGAATCATACAAGAGTAGAAAAAAAAGACATACATTCAAAGAAGAAATCAGAGAAATGCATTTAAAGAAGAAAGAATGCACTTCGGCTTGAATATTGAAAAATAAATTTCAGACTACAAAAATGGCACGTCAGCCGAATTAAAAGCATACAAAGACGGACAAAGTACAAGGTACAAGGTACAAGGTACAAGGAGTAAAAGAAGGAAACAAAACTACTCGGCATCAATGGCAAGATATAGAAGACAGAGTCTTCTCGGCCTCGAGCTCAGCATCGATCTCCCGAAGAGTTTGATCAAGGCTCTTCTCGGCGATTGGCACCTCGGAGTTTGAAGGCAAGGATTGAAAGCAAAATCTGGAAAAAGACACAGAAAACAGAAACAAGAATGTAATTCGTAATCAAGAATGGTGATGAAGCTATCAGGAAATCAAGACAAAAAGATTGCACAGGTATGTCAAGCCAAGAACAGTGGCAGAAATCAACAGATGCGTGAACAGTGTGTATTCAAGAAGATGATTTGGAAACAACGGGCAAAACAGCAATGGTGATTAACAATGAAGCAAAGCTTCTTGGAAAGCAACAAGAAATAAAACCAAGAGGAACAGTGGCTTACCAGAAAGAGGGAAGCCAGAATGAGAATTGCCGAAGTCTGACGATAATGACAGAATGACGTAAGCTTCACCAGAGGAGAGGAACGAAGACAGTTGCAGAAGCTTGAAAGCTTAGAACAATGACGGATTAGGGCAAAAGAGCTAGAAACAGAAAAAGCCAGAGGATTGAATGAAAAAGAGAAAAATAGTCAAGAAGACGACAAAGTTCAAGAATAAAGCCAAGTGCACAGGCACTAAGTAAGTATGTGAAGAACAAGAAAGTAATGACCTAGACACGATGCTAGCAACAGAAAACGGATATGACAAGAACAGTGCCAGACATTCAAACAAATCAAAACTTAAAAACAGACGAAAATAGAAGGCAACAGATGGCAAGTAAACAGATTCAGAAGAGTTATGAAAGATTGAGCTTAATAGCAAGTGAAGAGTTTATGAACCTACCAAGTGAAATGAGCGCCGATATGAAAATCGCCGGAGTCAAATAGATGACTGGAAATCGGGAACTCACCAAAGAGTGTGGGTGGAGTAGTTGCAAAGCTCTTGGAGTTTACGAATTAATGGAATCAGAACCTCGGCTAGGAGGTGCGATTTCAAGCAGCTTGGAAAGCATGAAACTTGATTCTTAACACCAGTGGACAGTAAAGTCCAGGGAACTTTGAGGTCGGCGAGTTTGATCTCGGACAAAGGGGCACAGATGAACGAACAATGTAGGTTCCATCACCTCAGAATCCGAGGTAATAGCACCTAGGGGGCAGTTATGGAGATATATTTTCTGAGTACCAACACGTGGCAAGGTGACGCCGACGTGTCAGTCGAGGTGTGTAGACACCCCATTTTTGACCGCCCTCAAGACTTGGGCATTACTGATGGTTTGCTCGGTGTTGAGAGATGTGCAGGACACAGGTTCAATTTCTTCGGCAGGAGAGAGGCGAACCCTTCAAAAAACTTTGTTTAGGGGTTTGGAGTTGAAGAAAAGAGGAGAGGAGGGAGAAAATAGGTTGGAGAAGAAGTTCGCCATGAATCCGGTAGAAGAAAGTCGAGCGGCTCTCGCTGAATCAGGCTTATTCAATTGCATACTTGGAATTTAGCTATGAGGCCACTACCATTGGAAAGAAGACTTCCGGGGCTTCNTTAACTTTATGCTTTACTTCCATGCCAAAGTAAGCTTCTCTGAAGTCCTTTTAAATACTACTCATTTTTAAGACACAGAATTGGGTAAACTTGACCGACAACCCTCAAGGTTTTGCAAAATGATAATAAGTCACCCTTTCTTTGAAAAAATATGCAAAACCATCCTATTGTAAATATCTGGCCGATAATTTTTTCATCGAGCATCATGTTTGTCATTATATCTTAAAAATAATTTCAACGTAAAAAAGTCATATAAATACATAATATATACACATTTAATAGCTTATAAAAATGGACATACATATAAATAAGATCTCCCACTTCATAACATCGATGAACAACACGTAACTATCCATAACCACCTTCTAGCAATTTTTTTTCTTTTTTAGTGCCATCGCCTCCTCAATTACTCTGGTAACCACCATTCAGCTCACCACTACCAGTCTCCTTCCTAAACTCTCATTTTCTATTCTCTAGTTCCTCTCTAAACCCACGCATCCCACCATACAAACCCACTAGCATTAAACCTACAATAGCCATCACTGCCAATAGAGAAATAGTAGCCATACCTATATGGAACTTCCACAACAAAGAATGAATCAAGCAATCTAACATTAATATGTCATCGTAGCCATAACCATATCAGAACTAAATCACTCAAATAGCAAACTCCATAATAGATATAAAATTAATAAGATTCTAGAGAGACTAAGCGAATTTCAACTTCAAAAGATTTACATTTTAAAATGCTACTTGTTATGAGATTTGACAATAGGTAGGTAGCTGAGAAAGGAGGAAGTTGGTTAGAACTTAGAAGAAGAACAATTAGAATTTAGTGTCAAACCACATACTAGTGTAGTGTGTCATAATAGGTGAATAATACTTAGATTCATCTAACTCACAAATTTCAATTTCTAAAAATATAATCAACTAGCAACAATCAAGAAGAAGGATCAACCAATAACAATCAAAAAGAACAATACATCAACAAACAAAGCAAACCAGCCAACTGAAGAGCATCATAGCAGCAGCTGTTTCAACAAATATATTAAGTGAAATGTTTTTAGTGATCTGAAAATTAAATTCTGAAAAGTATACTTATAGAGCAAGCTATCAATAAAAATCCTCTGATGAACAATCCTCTTCATCAACTTGCATGTTTGCCCGATCCTTGTACATCTGTAGACACCCCATTTTTGACCACCCTTAAGACTGGGGCACCTTCTTTTCAAATTGAATTTTATACATGTGTGTGTCTATTTATTTTAAGTGTGTATTTATTTCTTTGTTTTATTTTAGGTGTGTATGTATTTTAAGTGTGTATTTATTTTAGTGTGTGTATTTATTTTGAGTGTGCTTTATATAAATTAATAAATATTTGATAAAATAAAATATGAATCAAAAAAGAAGAAGAAGAAAGAAAAATTAGATTCAACGGATATATGATAGATAATATCTTATCATTATTTGAAAAAAGGCTCATGGAGGGGAGACAAACATAATTGGAGTGGGCGGTGGAGGAAATAAAAAAAAAAGAAGGGAAAGTTTATCCTCTATAAAGATCAAACATCACTCAAAAAAGGGGAGGGGAGTGATATTGCAAAAAAACAAGAGAAGGAGAAAAGAGGGGGATGACTAACTTCATATATACACGGCTTCACGGCTTTACAGGAAGAGGCATATAAGATATTGATAGCTTACAGGAACAAAAAATATATATATATATTGATAGCTCTCTCTCTCTCTACGATCTCCCTCTGAGCAGCACTTGGCAACCCAGCTAAACGACCCAAACACTCATACACCAAACCCATCACCCTCTCTTCTCGGCAGTCCGAACCACCCACCTGCACTCCACCACACCAGCACACCCATCAACTTCATCACCACACTCACAGACCCATCACCCACACACAAACACATCCAAAACCCAACTCTCATCTCCCTCTCGGCACCTTCCTCCATCTCCACCGGCAGCAGCAGCCACCCACGGCAACTCTGCCAATCCATACACCATCACCACCCCATCAACCAACCCAGCTCACCCTCCCCCACGACACACCCAAAAACTAGACCAACCTCTCTCTCTCACATCCAGCAGCCCACGGCAACCAAGCTCCACCAACCTCTTCTCTCTCCCTCACCCTCGGCTACACCACAAACCCATCCCCTCACACACCACTGCCGAACCAACCCAGCCCACACAACCACCACACCACCCTCTCCCTCTCGCACTCTCTCTCTCACTCTCGGCTACACCACAAACCCACCACCTCATATACCCACGGCAGCAAACCCATCACACAGCACACTACACACACAGCAGCAGCCACCCACGGCAACAAACCAACCCAGCTACACACCCTCCATACCACCCTCTCCCTCCTAGCTCTCTCTCTATTCTCTATCCTCTCGGACCACCCAAACACACCTCTCTTCTCACTCTCTAACCAACCCAGCTACACAACTGCTGCCCTCGCACCACCATACCACCCTCTCCCTCCTAGCTCTTCTCTCTCTAAACTCACAAACCCACCCAGCCCATACACCAACTCACCACCCGACCACAACACAACACACCCACTTCTCTTTCTCTCTCTAGAGACCCACTTGCACACACACCACCACCCCCACACACCCTACACCTGCAGCATACTCACCACACACACCACATCAAACATATACACCACTGCCGAACACACCCACCAACCTCTCTCTCTCATCCTCGGCAACACACTCACACACCCACCAACCTCTCTCTCTCATCCTCGGCATCAACCTGCTACACCCCCACCAGCGCAGCACCACCACCACGACTACTCCACTGCCGAGCCACCACTAGCAGCTCACTGCCGAGCCACCACTAGCAGCCCACTACGAGCTACCACGGAAGCACCACCAACTACTCCGTTGCTACGCCGCCATTCCGCTAGCCGAGAGCTTCGATCCACTCCGAGATCCACTTCGCGCCAAGTTTGCACCTTCATATTGAGGTAAAGTTTCTTTTTTTTTTATTATTTTATTTCAATCCCTGTGCATCTTTTTTTTATTTTTCATTTCGATTTGGGACTGTTTTGGAATTGTTTTCAAACATAGAAACTATGTGATTTGAAGTTGTAAAAGTGGGGAGGGTTCGCTATCTTTCCTCATAATTCCAATCTCTTTAATTTCAGCACATTCGTATTTTATTTGGGGGCTGTTTAATTTATTTCAATAAGTTTGTTGTACATAGTTTGTTTGTATATTAACCAATGAATCAATTAATCAATCTTGCATAACCACCTCTGCAATCTCCCTCCATTCTTTACTTATTAAAAAGTTATGAAAAAATGAAGATTGTGATTCAAGTATAAGAAAGGAACTCTTCTATGCTTAATGGTTTAATTTCTTTGGAGGTTCACTACCCCAAATGTATACATGTTCTTATACTAAAGCACAATCTTTTATTTTTCATTTCTCTTTAATCATCAGTGTGTCTACTTTTAATTGACCCTTGGAAATCACCAAGGAAAGTGTCATCATCGCTTATTATCAAGTTTGGATTTCGAGTCATTTCGCTCACTATGGGTTTATCTGAGTCATTATCACTCTTTGGAGTTTGACCAGTCCTTGTTGCACATCTTGAGCTTGACTTGAAATCCCTAACTTGTAAATGAGTTCAACTTTCCTTTGTAATTTCCCCGAAGAATTATCATCAATGTGTTTACTGTTAAGGGATTAATTGATCATTGGAAATCACCAAGGAAAGTGTCATTATCACTCATTATTAAGATTCAAGTCCTTATCGCTCACTATGGGTTTATCTGAGTCATTATCACTCTTCGGAGTTTGACCAGTCCTTGTTGCACATCTTGAGCTTGACTTGAAATCCCTAACTTGTACATTATCACTCATTATCAAGATTCAAGTCCTTATCACTCAAGTTTGGGTTTTTCTGAGTCATTATCACTCTTCGGAGTTTGACCAGTCCTTGTTGCACATCTTGAGTTTGACTTGAAATCCCTAACTTGTAAATAAGCTTGACTCTTCCTTTGTGATTTCCTCTGAAGAAAATAAGGTTTATTCGGGTTAAGTCGACACTGATTTTCCTTATTGCATTTCAGACTTAGTGGATGTAAATATCACTTTTGCACAAACAGGAGAAAAGATAAAGAAATGGACAGGTAATAAAAAAGGCTAATAAAATTGGTTAAAATTGGATTACAACCCACCTAAAGAACCAATATGATTATTTGAATTCGGTCGGACGTTATACCGAATGTGTCAAGGCTTGCCTTATTGTAATAAATTAGACAGCCCCTTTCATTTTTTATTCATTCGGTTTTGTAATAATTATTTATTCGGACACTTGGACATTCGGACCCTCCTGCGTGAGGGCGTATTCATTCATTCGGACCCTCCTGCGCGAGGGCAAACAAACTTGTAATAAGTGTGCGTGCGTGTGATGTGTGATGTCTTCCAACCCCACGTCTTTCTCCCTTTTATTTATCAGCTTATGATGGTTAGTTTAGGGCATCATTTCAATTAGCATACGTTATGCATGTTTGCATTCACATCTTGTATTGCATGCACGGAGTCGGCGTCATCAATTGCAAATGTCATTTCTTCATTTCACTTGGATACGTGGTATACAGTTGCTTGCAATTACTCACATAGCCATGTTAGATTAGCCGAGTATCTTAGTTTGCATTTATTGATGTGTTTGCATTAGGTCATATACTGATAGTTAGGATCATGCATGTTTTCTAACATAGCTTCTGTTTTGGCTGGAGTACTCGAGGTAAGTATTTATGATTTAGCATCTTTGCAGTGTGTGATGACTGCTCATGATAGCATACTTACCATGAGGCTAATGTGCTTATAATGATAAACTGTTGAATGCCTGTGGATGAAGGCTTGGATATGTTAAATTGGAAAAATGCATTCACAATGTAGTTTTCCCATAGATGTGGCAAACACCTAAGCCCACCGTAGGGTGGCAAAATTCATAGCACTTGCGTCACGCTTTCGAAAACAAACATGAAATGTTGATTGTTCAATTATGGCACCTAGTCTATACTTGTATGCTTCACATACATATTAAATTAGCTAATAACTCGAAATAAGAACCATAATTTGTCAAACTAGATCCATCATATTAGTAGAGGCCGATCTTTGATCAGGGTGAGGGGGTGCTACGAATTGACCTTCCCCTCTCAACCAAGTTCCCGAAGCCGAGCAACTTTGGTGATCGACGGACACTGGCCTTATGGCACGAGTCACGGGTTTCCTAAATTTCCAAATAAAATATTTAGGTGGCGACTCTGTATCTAGGCAAAGCAGTCCATTTTTGGCACTTCTATTCAAAACATCTGTTTTCTCAAAACGATTTGCCGGATTTAGGACTCTTTTGTGTTTCATCGTTTGACATTGCACTTGCGAGATCAGATCAGGACCGACACACAATTGGAGTCCGAACTGTAAGGGCTATTTCATTCTTCCGAAAGGGGGCGCGAAAAGCCGAGCTACAGTTTCTGGCGACTCTGCTGGGGATTTAGAGAACTTGACTTGAAATTTATGATGTGAATTTTTATCTACATTTATATGTTCTTTGCATTGCATTTGCATTGGTGCGCCTAAGTCCCTGTGTTTGCCATCTGTTATTCCTGGACGGTTTGCCGGAGGCTTGCCTACAAAGCTTGCCAAAAGGCTGACCGGTCATGGGCTCTGTCAAGTTGGGAACACAACCCTTGGATCTGGACTACCGCTGTACTGTTTGATCCTCCTTTCACTTCTCGGTGTTAGGTGTGAGAGGTATATTAGGTAGTCTTGCTGAGGTACCCTTTTTGACCAATCGGCCTAGCTGCATATAGTAAAGCCATAGTGACTATTCCAACTTAGGACAGGATGCCACCCATTTGTAGGATGTTGTGAAGCCGCTTGTTTGCATAGTGAACCCTAGATCATTTCAAGTTAGGATAGGATAACCCTACCCTCTTTAGGGGTGTTTGTTCTCTTTCCTGCTATGTGTTCTGTGCAATTTTGGATCTATACAGGGGTTCTCAAATTCTGAACAGTGGTTCAGGCATTTCAGTTTGTGGGATTGAGTTCAGTGTGTCAGTATGAGGTAGCAGTACTCAGTGATCAGTTAAGTCGAAACGCTGCTAAAATTCTGATTGGAGGTCCCATTGTTTTTTTAGTTGGCAAACATGGCTTCAAAAAAGAAAAAAAAAAAAAAAATCAAAAATCAAATCATTTTGTTTGTGTCGTTTTAGTAATTATTGTGTTTTTCAAAACAAAAAAAAAAAAAAAAAAAAAAAAAAAAAAAAGGAAAAGGGTTTGTTTTCTTTATAATGTGTTTTTGTTTTATATAAAAAAAAAAAAAAAAAAAAATCATCAAATCATTTTGTTTGTGTCTTTTTGTAATTGTTGTTTTTTTCAAAAAAAAAAAAAAAAAAATGGGAATGGGGTTTGTTTTTCATAAAAAAATGTGTTTTTGTTGTTTGAGTACATATATTTAAAAAACAAAAAAAAAAACAAAAAAACAAAATTTGATATCCCACAAGTCCACCAGTGTAAATAAGAACTTGTCAGATATCCGACCATTTCTGTAATTGGGGAGTGACCACCTGTTTTTGAATGTTATGGATGGCCCACATGTTGACTGGCAAGTTGAGAATGATTTTATTTTGAGTTCTGAATTGAGTATTGAGTCTAAGTTTGATTCCACCAAGTTTGTAGAGTTGGAATCAGACTCGAGTCATTCTAGTGAGTCAAAGTCCTGTTGATTTCAAGAGTGTTAACTAGACATTTATGTCCTGTCTAGATCTTCTTTGTCTTTTTCTTTTGAGTCTGTTGTCATTGTTGAGTCATAGTCTCTTTCCAATAAACCAAAAAAACAAAAAAAAAAAAAAAAAAACAAATAAAACAAAATGCCATAGAGTCTGCCTACTTCTCTGTGCCTTTAAATCATTGCATTGACCAAAGTTTTTGAAAACTTTTTCCAAAACTCTGATAAAAACAAAGAGGAAGAATTTCCTCGGGATTTGCAAATTTTGATCAACTGAGAGGAAGAGAGGTGTATTAAGCCCTTGATGAATAAAATCATTTTTGTTAATGTGGGTACTGAGAAGGATCCTGGCTTGGTCCAAATTGGTCCTATCTTGTCTTCGTAAGAGTACGAGTGATTAGTCACTTTGTGAAAAGATTTCAAAAACTGTTTTTGCGTGGTCCTACGAAGACATGCCTGGAATTGATTATACAAGCATAGGGTCCCTCTTGACTCAAGGTCCGACCTTCTTAGCTCCTTAGCTTTCAAACCATTATTCGAAGTATTCAATGATCAACCAAAGTGTAACTAGGGGCAATGAGGTGAGTCAAATGGAGACAGCCCTTCAACTAGGGGCAATAAGGTCGAACATGATTCAAATGGAAACAGTCCTTGAACTAGGGGCCATGATGTGATTCAAATGGAGGCAGCCCTTCAACTAGGGGCAATAAGGTCGAATGTGATTCAGATTTGAAACAGCCCTTGAACTAGGGGCAAAAGTGTGAGGCTTGCATAGTTGAAATGGAGGCAACCCTTGAACTAGGGGCAATAAGGTACCACCCTTGAGAGGCTCGCTGGGCCGAAAACCCGAAAGGGCGACCCAGGCAAAAGTTAGAGCACAAAAAAAATTAAAAAAAAATAAAAATGAAAAGCTCGCAAGGTTGAAAACCCGAAAGGGCGGCTTTGGCAAAAGTTAGAGCGTAAAAGGAGAGTGTCAATACTCGAGTGAACCTTAGCCAAAACTATGTAGGGCCTGTGATTCAGATTGGAAGCAACCTTTGAACTAGGGGCAAGAAGGTCGGATGTGATTAGATTTGAAGTAGCCCTTGAACTAGGGGCAAAAGTTGGATGTGATCAAAGAGTCAAAACTGAATTTTCCCAATGAAGACCGCCTAGAAGGCAAACCCAGAATTTGAGAGAATGAATGTTATTATTGAAGGACAGTCGAGTTCCTATCCACTACACTAGGGGCAACACTAGGGGCAAATTCAACCCAATTAGCCTAGTCCCTACATCATCATATCTACTGTCAAGTGTAGCAGTCGTTCTTATAGATGGCCTACAGATTTCACACCCAATCAACATGGACAAAGTAAAATGAAAGTAACCCTTGAGAGGCTCGCTGGGCCGAAAACCCGGAAGGGCGACCCAGGCAAAAGTTAGAGTAAAACAAAAAAAAAAAAAAAAAAAAATTGAATGAAAAATATATAGAAAAAAAAAAAAAAATGAAAAAAATGAAATGATGATTAAACAAAAAGGAAGTGATAATACCCGAGTGAACCTTGCCGGAACTACGATGGCCTGATTCCTATCTTGAGGATACGTAGGTAGCTTCATCTTGAAGTTCGGCCCCAATAATTTTTAACTCATTCATTTCGTCCATGTTTGATTGGTGTATCTATAGTCGACTTGGTTGTCCTATCCGTGTTTGATTGGTGTATCTTCATTCTGCTCAGTTCAATTCAACTTGGTTTAGTTCGGTTCGGTTTGGTTCGGCGGTTTGGTTCGGTTCAGTTCCGCTCAGACTTCATTCGGTTCGGATTGGCTCGGTTCGGTTGGCTTGGTTCAGATATCACCTTTGATTATCTGGTTTGGGACTATGCACCCCAATGGTTGATTCCATGTTAGTTGAGTAGTGGCCATTTGTAAAAATAAGTTTTGATTAATTTGAATGAAGTTGACAAATTTGTCTCGATGTCTCGAAAATTGTTCCATTTTTGCCAAACTTGGACCATTCTTTGGATGTGAAAAAGGAAAATTTTCAGTGCTCACAATTTAGCTTACATGATTTCAAAACAGAAAATGGAATAAGTAGGCTAATCTAACTCTCGTGTTGATCAAAACATTTTTACAAAAAAAAAAACAAAAAAATAAAAAATGTCAAGGTAATGAATTAGGGGCATAGTCGAGTCAGTGATTCTATCTTTCTCCCCGCTCGAGTTAACTCGTCAATGTATATCAGTGTGTCTTCATACCAGTGAGTGTATTTATATCAGTCAGGGTATTCATACCAACCAGTGTATGTCAGTGTGTATTCATACTAGTTAGTGTATTTTATACCAGTTAGGGTATTCATACCAATCAGTGTATATGAGTGTGTATTTGTACCAGTCAATGTATTTATACCAATCAGGGTATTCATATCAGTCAATGTATATAAATGTGTTCCTTTCATACCAGTCAGTATATTTATACCAGTCGGTGTATTTATACCAATCAGTGTATATAAGTGTGTTTGGATTAATTTGCTTCGTTTTTCAGTTCGTTAGGTCTTTTGTTGATTCAGATCAGTAAAGAGTCCATGTCTAATTCAGACTTCAAAAATTCAATCATTCTCAAGTTCAATGCCAGTCATGCCAGTGATCAAAAAAAAAAACAAAAAAAGAAACTGATTTCATTGAAGTTAAGGGAGGACATCCCCGATTACAGAGACTCAAAAAAAAAAAAAAAAAAAAAAAAAAAAAAACAAACCAACATATATACAAAAAAAAAAAAAAAAAAAAACAGAAAACAAAAAACAAACCCAAAAAAAAAAAAAAAAAAAGTTACAAAGTCCAGAAAAAAAATATAAAATAAAATTAAAAAAAAAAAAGAGAAAAAACAAATCTTGTTCTTCTTCTTCATCTTCGCAGATGCCGACCACATGCCAGCTTCATTTACTCGGCTCCTCCGTCGCCGAGCTCTTCCTCTTTTTGTCATCAGCCTTCGAAGGCCCCACCTCAGTGTTTTCAACAAAAGAGTTAACTTTTCGCCGACCATCAAAGGAAAAATACGCCGGCACTCCGAACTGGTCTATACAAGTGGCCTGTCGTTTTACCTCTTTACTCTCCATGGAGGTAGTCTTCCGTTTCAGTTCTTTCTTCTCTGCCTTCAGCATACAAATCTCCGCTCGTGCATCCTTGTACATCTGCTGAAGCAGATTGAGTTGGGCATTAACCCGATGTAGCTCACTCGTCCTGTTTTGCAGACGGTGAGACAGGTTAGTCACCGCGGCCACTGTTTCCATACACGACTTCAGCGTGAGGTGGTTAGCATCAATATCAGTTTGAGCAGCCATCACTTGCTCAATTGTTAGGGTGGGAAGACTGGATGAGTGAGAGCAGGGGCACTTGGCCCAGAGGAGCTTGATGGATCATTAAGATCCGGAAAGAGAGAAGGGGCGAGACGAAGCCATGTGTAAGAGCAGAGAAGGCAGAAATGGCAGAAAAGAAGGGAGTCACAGAGGAATGGCAGAAAATAGATGAGGAAAAATAGAAGAGGAAAAGAAGAAGGCGGAGGAAGATGGAAGAACAAGAAGAAGGTGGACGAAGCTGGAAGAGTAATGGAGAAGGAGAAGAAGAAGAGTAATGGAGAAGGAGAAGAAGAAAAGAATGGTTAAGAAGAAGAAGAGATACGAAGGAGAAGAAGAAGACGAGAGAGAAAGACAAGAGAGGAGAGAGTCGAGGCAGGCCTGCAAACCGAGGGGGCTGCTTTTGTCGGCCAATCGACACAAAAGCAGAGCCCACGTGTCAAACGCGGCAAGAGACGCGGGAGAATTGTGTATGCATATATGTATATATATTGTATAGCTATGTACTATAGGTATTGTTTTGAACATTTGTGTCACAAGTATGGCTTGGGTTCAGTGGTGTGGCTCAATGGTTGAAGGCTGAAAGGCTGAGCCCGAAGTCAGGGGTTCAAACCCCGCATCGAGTGTTTCTTTTCTTTTGTTTTAGTTTTATGTATAAATATGTCTTATATATTTGTTTGAACATTTGAGTCACAGGTGTGGCTTGGGTTCAGTGGTTTGGTCCTGAGTTAAGGATTGAGAGGCTGAGCCTGAGGTCAGGGGTTCGAACCCCACATCGAGTGTTTCTTTTGTTTTGATTTCGGTTTTATGTATATATGTCTTGTATAGTATATATATATATATATTTGTTTGTATATTTTGTCACAAGAGTGGCGTGGCTCAGTAGTTGAGGACTCGGAGGCCAGGCCTGAGGTCAGGGGTTCGAAACCCCGTATCCCATGTCCATTCATTTTATGATTTTCCTTTCTTTTTTGTGTGTTTTGCATACGTATATGTATATATATTTCTTTGCCTATCTTGTCATAAGAGTGGAGTGGCTCAGTGGTCGAGGACTCGAAGACCCGGCCTAAGGTCAGGGGTTCGACACCCCGTATCCCGTGTCCAACCATTTTGTGGTTTTTTTTTTCTTTTTGGCGTGTTTTGCGTACGTGTGCTGACGTCAGCAAACAGAATATACCTTCTCAGTAACGGCATCTTCCCACTGACGGTTGCAAACGGAATATTCTCCACCTGTATATATACTGTATATGTTTGTGTATCGGGCTGTATATGTCTGTGTTGTATATACCTGTATATATACTGTATATATCTCTGTGTATATGTTTGTAAAATAAAAATAAAAATAAAAATAAAAAAAAAAAAAAATCCTTCTACCATACTTTCTTCCATTCGTGTGAGGCGCGTTCGGATTGCAAATCGGTTAAAAACAACAGGTGCGCCTGTCTGTTTACACCACCCATCCCCCTTTCGCGAAAAGACGCGTTAGGATTGCAATAGCCCCCTTTCGCGAAAAGACGCGTTAGGACTGCAATAGCCCCCTTTCGCGAAAAGACGCGTTAGGACTGCAATAGCCCCCTCTCGCGAAAAGACGCGTGAGGACTACAATATCCCCCTATCGCGAAAAGACGCGTTAGGACTGCAATAGCCCCCTTTCGCGAAAAGACGCGTTAGGACTTCAATCTCCCCCTTTCGCGAAAAGGCGCGTTAGGACTTCCATCTCCCCCTTTCGCGAAAAGACGCGTGAGGACTTCCATATCCCCCTTTCGCGAAAAGACGCGTTAGGATAGCCATCTCCCCCTTTCGCGAAAAGACGCGTTAGGACTTCCATCTCCCCCTTTCGCGAAAAGACGCGTTAGGACATCTCTCCCTTTCGCGAAAAGACGCGTTAGGACTTCCATCTCCCCCCTTTCGCGAAAAGACGCGTTAGGACTTCCCTCTTCCCCTTTCGCGAAAAGACGCGTTAGGACTTCCATTTCCCCCTTTCGCGAAAAGACGCGTTAGGACATCCATATCCCCCTTTCGCGAAAAGACGCGTTAGGACATCCATCTCCCCCTTTCGCGAAAAGACGCGTTAGGACTTCCATCTCCCCCTTTCGCGAAAAGACGCGTTAGGACATCCATCTCTCCCTTTCGCGAAAAGACGCGTTAGGACATCCATCTCCCCCTTTCGCGAAAAGACGCGTTAGGACATCCATATCCCTCTCTCGCGAAAAGACGCGTTAGGACAGCCATCTCCCCCTTTCGCGAAAAGACGCGTTAGGACTTCCATCTCCCCCTTTCGCGAAAAGACGCGTTAGGACTTCCATCTCCCCTTTCGCGAAAAGACGCGTTAGGACATCCATCTCCCCCTTTCGCGAAAAGACGCGTTAGGACATCCACCTCCCCCTTTCGCGAAAAGACGCGTTAAGACATCCATCTCCCCCTTTCGCGAAAAGACGCGTTAGGACATCCATCTCCCCCTTTCGCGAAAAGACGCGTTAGGACATCCACCTCCCCCTTTCGCGAAAAGACGCGTTAAGACATCCATCTCCCCCTTTCGCGAAAAGACGCGTTAGGACATCCATCTCCCCCTTTCGCGAAAAGACGCGTTAGGACATCCATCTCCCCCTTTCGCGAAAAGACGCGTTAGGACTTCCATCTCCCCCTTTCGCGAAAAGACGCGTTAGGACTTCAATCTCCCCCCTTTCGCGAAAAGACGCGTTAGGACTTCCATCTCCCCCTTTCGCGAAAAGACGCGTTAGGACATCCACCTCCCCCTTTCGCGAAAAGACGCGTTAGGACTTCCATCTCCCCCTTTCGCGAAAAGACGCGTTAGGACATCCACCTCCCCCTTTCGCGAAAAGACGCGTTAGGACATCCATCTCCCCCTTTCGCGAAAAGACGCGTTAGGACATCAACATCCCCCTTTCGCGAAAAGACGCGTTAGGACTCCCATCTCCCCCTTTCGCGAAAAGACGCGTTAGGACTCCCATCTCCCCCTTTCGCGAAAAGACGCGTTAGGACTTCAATCTCCCCCCTTTCGCGAAAAGACGCGTTAGGACTTCCATCTCCCCCTTTCGCGAAAAGACGCGTTAGGACTCCCATCTCCCCCTTTCGCGAAAAGACGCGTTAGGACATCCATCTCCCCCTTTTGCGAAAAGACGCGTTAGGACTTCCATCTCCCCCATTTCGCGAAAAGACGCGTTAGGACTTCCCTCTTCCCCTTTCGCGAAAAGACGCGTTAGGACTTCCATTTCCCCCTTTCGCGAAAAGACGCGTTAGGACATCCATATCCCCCTTTCGCGAAAAGACGCGTTAGGACAGCCATCTCCCCATTTCGCGAAAAGACGCGTTAGGACTTCCATCTCCCCCTTTCGCGAAAAGACGCGTTAGGACATCCATCTCTCCCTTTCGCGAAAAGACGCGTTAGGACATCCATCTCCCCTTTCGCGAAAAGACGCGTTAGGACATCCATATCCCCCTTTCGCGAAAAGACGCGTTAGGACAGCCATCTCCCCCTTTCGCGAAAAGACGCGTTAGGACTTCCATCTCCCCCTTTCGCGAAAAGACGCGTTAGGACATCCACTCCCCCTTTCGCGAAAAGACGCGTTAGGACTTCCATCTCCCCCTTTCGCGAAAAGACGCGTTAGGACATCCACCTCCCCCTTTCGCGAAAAGACGCGTTAGGACATCCATCCCCCTTTCGCGAAAAGACGCGTTAGGACATCAACATCCCCCTTTCGCGAAAAGACGCGTTAGGACATCCATCTCCCCCTTTCGCGAAAAGACGCGTTAGGACTTCCATCTCTCCTTTCGCGAAAAGACGCGTTAGGATCCATCTCCCCCTTTCGCGAAAAGACGCGTTAGGACATCCATCTCCCCCTTTCACGAAAAGACGCGTTAGGACTCCATCTCCCCCTTTCGCGAAAAGACGCTTAGGACTCCCATCTCCCCCTTTCGCGAAAAGACGCGTTAGGACTCCCATCTCCCCTTTCGCGAAAAGACGCGTTAGGACTTCAATCTCCCCCTTTCGCGAAAAGACGCGTTAGGACTTCCATCTCCCCCTTTCGCGAAAAGACGCGTTAGGACTCCCATCTCCCCCTTTCGCGAAAAGACGCGTTAGGACTCCCATCTCCCCCTTTCGCGAAAAAGACGCGTTAGGACTTCAATCTCCCCCTTTCGCGAAAGACGCGTTAGGTCGATATCCCCTTTCGCGAAAAGACGCGTTAGGACTTCAATCTCCCCTTTCGCGAAAAGACGCGTTAGGACATCCATCTCCCCCTTTCGCGAAAAGACGCGTTAGGACTTCCATCTCCCCCTTTCGCGAAAAGACGCGTTAGGACTTCCATCTCCCCCTTTCGCGAAAAAGACGCGTTAGGACATCCATCTCCCCCTTTCGCGAAAAGACGCGTTAGGAATCCATCTCCCCCTTTCGCGAAAAGACGCGTTAGGACTTCCATCTCTCCCTTTCGCGAAAAGACGCGTTAGGACATCCACTCCCCTTTCGCGAAAAGACGCGTTAGGACTTCCATCTCCCCCTTTCGCGAAAAGACGCGTTAGGACATCCACCTCCCCCTTTCGCGAAAAGACGCGTTAGGACTTCCATCTCCCCCTTTCGCGAAAAGACGCGTTAGGACATCAACATCCCCCTTTCGCGAAAAGACGCGTTAGGACATCCATCTCTCCCTTTCGCGAAAGACGCGTTAGGACTTCCATCTCCCCCTTTCGCGAAAAGACGCGTTAGGACCATTTCAAATCCATCGCACTGTTTTGTGCACCACACTCGCACTATCTTGTACATTCCCCCATGGTCTAGGAGACCTTAAATCCTCTGAAGGTGCAATTCCTTTGGTGTTTGTCGTGCCCGAACGACTTCGATGGTCTAGGAGACCTTAAATCCTATAAAGGTGCAATTCCTTTGGTGTTTGTCGTGCCCGAACGACTTTGGGTGGTCTGTATAGCCATCTGCCTGTGATTGCAATGAGTTCCTAGAGACCAACTGCGACGGTGGAAACTAGAGTTCGAATGGCGATGCCTAGAACGCAAAAGGTTCGAGATTTCCGAGACTAAAGTCTGGTTTAAATACCCAGAGGTGCATCCAGGGGTGCATTCTCGGCTTGAAATCTGTATGGTAGCCCCATAGGTTGAGATAGCTTATATGCGTCTCAATTCTGGATACTGAACCAACCTAGTCTGTCACCCCTTTGGAGAATAGGGAAAATTGTAAATATGATCAGAAAAGCAGTATCCATGGCCACCCAACGGTTAAAAATATCAGGTGCGCCTGTTGTTTACACCATCTTTCCTCCTTTCGCGTAACACGTTTAGGATGGTGATTTCTCATCTCTTGGTTGAGGTCTTCCCTTTCTTGCATAAATCATGAATTTTCAAACAACCGGCTTCGCATAGCGTATAAGTCCAATTTTCAATTTTCAAACCGGCTTCGCGTAAGCGTGTAAGTCCAATTCTCAAAATCTTCCTTCATATCATTAGCATCTTGCCCCTGAACTACGCTGGTTTGATTCCTTGCAAAGGGATACGTAGGCAACCTTCTGGTTCAACCACATGCATTGCATTTTGTTTGATTGCCCAAGTCTTACGGCCTTGTCAAAGGGTCGTCTTCGGGCTTTGACATTCACTCACGTCATTTCATGACTTCGAGCTCTGTCAAAGAGGGGCAACTGTAGACACCCATTTTTGACCACCCCTAAGACTTGGGCACCTTCTTTTAAACACCCATGATGCAAATTGGAATATGCCATTTTATGAATTTCTCAGCAGAAAAATCAAATTGAAGTTTTAATCCCAACCTCACCCATTTTGGCCAAATTATTTTATATCACTACTATTTTATTAATTTGTAGTATTTTATAATTTTATATATTTTTATGTAATTTTATGTGTGTGAGCATATTTTTAAGTGTTTTTATATAAATTAATATAAATAGTATATTTTTAGATATTTTACAAACATAACATAATAAAAAAACAAAAAAAAACAAATAAAAATAAATAATTAATAAAAAACAAAAAAAAAACAAATGTAAATTCGGTGTGGTGATGCTTTATGTGGTGGAGAAGTGAGTGTGTAGTGTTATGATTCAAAGGGGACATACAACGCATGGAAAAAAAATGGTGGGGAAGAGTGAATTCAAAAGAAATCATAAAAAAGAAAAAAGGGGAGATATGAGATAGGTTGGTATGAATGATGAAGTTTTGGGTGGGTGTTCTTGGGTGCTTAATTCGGTGGATGGTGGGATGGGCTGAGGGACCTCTTTCTTGGGTGGAGTATTGAGTGAAGGATTGACATGGGAGCTCTCTCTCTCAGAAGTTGAGAGGAGAACAGGGCCTTTGGGCGGAGGACAAAAAATACGAAAAAAGAGAAACACTGAAAAAACACTCTCTCCCTCTCGGGTGGGAGAGGGAGAACAGGAGAATAAAAAGAAACAAGCAGCTCTCTCTCTAGGGTGGGGAGCAGCACACACACCCAGCACATAGAGGACAACCCACACACCCATTTTCAGGAGGAGACAGAGGCACACTGCGAGGGCTCTCCCTCTCTCTCAAACAAATGAATACACACGGGTAGAGAGAGGGAGGAGAGGAAGACACACGCACACTGACTCATGGCACACACTGAGCTCCTTCCACACCACGGCAGCAGCAACCCACTGCTACACACAACTCTCTCCCTCCCTATCTGGGACTGGATAAAAAAAAAGGAGATCAATCTCTCTCTCCCTCCCTCTCTCTCGGGTGGGGGGGAGCGCATTTTACACACGGCATGAGGGGCTGGACACACTCAGATTCAACACAGACACACGGTTGAGAGGAAGAGGAGGAACACACAGGCAACACAAGACATCTCTGGGAGCTCTCTCCCTCTCTCTAACACACACACACACCATTGATACACATTCATACACCCACACACTACACACACACACACAGCCCATACACCCAGCTCACACACACACGGCAACCCAGCAGCTCATTCATACACCCAGCTCACACACACACGGCAACCCAGCAGCTCACACTCAACACACCACTCACACACTGCACACACTCAACACGCCACTCACACACGGCAGCAACAGCACACACACAACCCATACACCCAGCTAACACACACACGGCAACCCAGCAACTCATACTTACACACCACTCATCACCCACGGCAGCAGCATACACAACACACACATCCACACCCAACACAACACATGCACACACGGGCACACACCCATGCACACACACCTTGCACACACACCACCGACTGTCAACACCCCAGCACACACCTCTCTCTCTCTAAAAAAAACCCATCCATCTCTCTTCTCTCTCTAACACACACCCATACACCCACTCCTCACCCATGCACACACCTCTCTCATCACCCACGGCACCAAGCACACAGCACACACAAACACACATGCATGATACACACTAGACTCACTGTCTCTCTCTAGACTCATTCTCTCTCTCAAGCACACCAAACCCATGCACATGATACATCACCCATCACAAACCCAGCATAGACCATAGGACACACAACCCATTCACAAGCCACCATGAACACACACACACGGGGCTACGCAACACAGCAACACAACTTCTCTCCCCACTCAAACCGTTCTATCTCTACAAATATCAGTGGTGGGGTGACCAAGTATCTGCAGCTGCAGCTGCAGCAGCAACAACGCCCGTGCTTCTTCTGTTCCAGTCACCACATCGCAGCAGCAACAGCCATGGGAACCACCTCTGCACCGGGCCACCACCAGCTCTCTCTCTCTCTCTCTGGGTGTGTCTCATCTCCCACCATTTTGTTCTTCACACTACAAATCGACCCACAGGGAAAGAAAACAAGAGAGAGAGAAAGAAAATAGAGGAAGGCGATCTCGACATGGCCGGGCCTGAAGGTGGAGCTTCTGTTGGAGCTTAATTAGTGTTTAATTATTTTAGAATTAGTTAATTCGTGTAGGTATTTAGTTACTTCATTAGAATGTTATAAATAAATTACTGAATTAGAATTTTAGAATAGTGTAATAGCTAATTAGTTTAATTAATTAGTGTAATTAATTAGTTTAGTTACTTAGAATTTAATTAATTAATTAGAATTATAGAATTACTTAATTAGTGTAGTTAATTAGTTAGTTTTAATTCGTAATATACTTACTTAGTCCTAATTCTTTAATCAGACGATTTAAGTAGAGTAATTATTTAATTAGTTATTCCATTAGATAAGTTATTTAATTTGATTAGCTATTTAATTTACTTGTTGTAATAATTAATAAGCTTTGATCACTAGCTTATTTATTCAAAGTTAAGTAATTTAGTTAGCTAGTTAGTCCATTCGGACCCTCCTGCGTGAGGGCGTATTAGTTCATTCGGACCCTCCTGCGTGAGGGCGTATTACTTCATTCGGACCCTCCTGCGTGAGGGCGCATTACTTCATTCGGACCCTCCTGCGCGAGGGCAGACAAATTTGTAATAAGTGTGCGTGTGTGTGTGCATGTCTTCCAACCCCACGTCTTTCTCCCTTTTATTTACCAGCTTATGATGGTTAGATTAAAGGCATCATGTTTAATTTAGCATACTCATGTTTGCATCCACTTGTATTGCATGTACCAAGGCTCGGTTCATCATCCATTTTGCATTGTTGTTTCAATACTTCTCTTTGAATACATGCTTAGACCGCATGCGATCAATTCATCTCATATGCCATATTAGTAGCCGAGTCTAGTAATTGCATATCACATGTGTTGTATAGTTAGGAATCATGCATATTTTCTAAACTTTGTTTTGTAGCTTGTTCGCGGGACGTCGGTAAATATGTGAGTTGTTATGCTTTAGCATCCCGCTTGTACATAATTTTCTTATTATGTTTAGCATCCTACCATGAGGCTAATTGCTTAAATGATAAACTGTTTGAATGCCTGTGGATGAAGGCTTGTTGCTTAAATTGGAATGATTCAACAAATGTACGTTTTAAGATTCACAAACCTTAAGCCCACCTAAGGGTGGCAAACATGAAATTGAATTGTTCCAATTTGAGCAAACTAGTCTATACCTTGTATGCTTCACATAATAAATTTTAAGATTTATTAAATAATCAGAATAAGAACATATATTGTACATAAGAATCACATCATAATTAGTAGAGGCCGATCTTTGATCGGGTGAGTGGGGTGCTCATTATTGACCTTCCCCTCTCATACCTAAGTTCCCGAACCAAGACACTTTGGTAACGACGGACTAATGGCCTTTGGCACGAGTCACGGGTTTCCTAAATTTCCCATAAATATTTAGGTGGCGACTCTGAAATCTGGCAAAGCAGTCCATTTTTGGCAGTTGATTCAAACATCGATTTTCCAAAAACAATTGCCGGATTTGGACTCTTTTTGTGTTTCCACTGTTTCACATTGCACTTGTGAAATCAGATTCAGAACCAACACAAGTGGAGTCCGAACTGTAAGGGCTATTTCATTCTTCCGAAAGGGGGAGCGAAAAGCCGAGCTACACCGGCCCTCATCCCGAGGCGGTTTAATGCTTAATTAGATTAATTAATTTATTTTGTTAATTTAATTAATTTGTAATATTTAATTAGCTAGAGTAGTTAGTTATTTATTCGGTTTTGTATTATTATTTGGTCCCTCCGAGTGAGGGCAAAAATGTAATAAGTGTGTGTGAGTGGGTGTATGTCTTCCAAATCCCCATTTCTTTCTATCCCTTTTATTTACCCGCTTACGATGGTAGATTAGGGCACATTTATTTTAGCATACCTTATGCAATGCATGCGTGCATTCATGCATTTGTTTACATGCACCGGGCTCGGCGCATCATACAAACTGCATCGTACTTTCAATTCCAAATTGAATACGTGTATTCGTAGCATTTCATGTGCCATGCTTAGGATAGCCGAGCCTGTCTAGATTACATCCCTGTATGCGATGCATTAGCCACTTAACATGAACCAGGTCATGCATATTTGCTAACCGGGTTATTGTTTTGGCACGGAGTACGATGTAAGTATTTATGCTTTAGCATATCGCATGCGTGTGAATGTTTGCCATGACAATAGGATTGCCATGCGGCTAAATGCTTATGTGTGATAAACTGCTTGAATGCCTGTGGGTGGAGGTTAGATTGCCTGAGTTGGAACAACTCGTTGAGATCCGAATTTTAGCCTACTTGCGAGTAGCACAAAAACCAACACGTTTTTTGAGACAAAACGGATATGCAATGTTTATTTCCAAATTAGGCAATGTAGTCTATACTTGTTTGCTGTGCGCATAACATAGTAATTCTAGGCTAATAATTGGAACAAGAACACGTAATGTTTTCAAAATCGGATATCACGGTTAGTAGAGGCCGGTCTTCGGACCGGGCGAAAGGGGGTGCTCATAGCTGACCTTCCCCGATCGTACCCAAGCTCCCGAGCCAAGTCACTTTGGTGATGACGGACATGTGGCCTTCGGCACCGAGTCAGGGTTTCCTAAATTTCCCATTTAAAATATTTAGGTGGCGACTCTGTAATCTGGCAAAGCAGTCCATGTTTGGCACTACTTTTCAAAAACATCTGTTTTCTCAAAACAATTTGCCGGATGTGGACTCTTTGGTTCAGATTTAGAACCGCAACACAAAAAGGGAGTCCGAACTGTAGCGAGGTGGGCTTGTTACAAGGTGCCACGTGTCCTGATCGTGACGCCGAGGTGATCTCAGCAAGGCCGAGGTTATCTCCGAAAATATCGGAATCCGAGATAAGTGGATGAGGGACAAGAGTCCTAGAATGAAAAGGGAACTCAACTTGGATGAGGGACAAGAGTCCTAGAATGAGAAAAGACTTCAGTTTGTATTAAGATAAGACTCTTAGAGAGTTTATCCTAATCTTACTGGGAGTCCAAGATTAGCAGTAATCCTGAGTCCATATAAATTAGGCTTCTATTGGGACTAGGTTTATGTTGGCTATAAAAGAGAGGCACCCCCATGCGTCTAAGGTATGCTTTTATGCTCAAGCTTATGAGTTTAGCTATTGATTATCTTTGAGAGATATGGAGTACTGACTTGATCGTCGGAGTCCATTTCTTTCTTGATAAATCTTCTCATTGTCTCCACGAAACGCTAAATTATTTTTAGCAAGAGTTCTCACAACAGCAATTATCCTTAGTAACACATTTTTCCAATGTTCTCTCTCTATATTGACTTGTTCTTGAACACCTTTATTAATTGTTTCATTCTTTTGCAATCTTTTTTCCAATTCAATCCATTTGCTCATACAAGTAATGTGCTCATTGCTAGTTTCATGACTTTTAAGCCTGTGATCTAGATTCTTCCAATCTTTAAATCCATTAGTAGCCAGCTGAGTCTTGTTCCCATCTTCCTTAAACAATTTACACCAAAAGCAAAATACTTTATTTGAAGCATCTGAATATACTAGCCATTTCCTATCTTGCTTCTCTCCATTTGATAAATTTCGAATTTAATATGTAGATGAGAAATGTTTATCCTTGTCATCTCTAGGAAAATTGACAACATTACTTCTTATAGGACCTCTTTCAACTAATAAATCTCTAAAATTCTGATCAATCTTGTCCCAATTATTTGGGTCATTAATATTTAGAGGTCTATATTCAACATTAAAATCTTCACTTTCAGTGGCTTTCTCATTCACCAAATCTTCATTGTTTTTCTCATTCAAACATTCAATAGGCTCTTCAACACCCAAATCTTCATTATCATTCTCATTACATTGATTAAGTTCTTCAATTACCAAATCTTCATCAACCAAACATGAACTTTCTATTTGTTTCTTGCTACCAAAAAATTTATCAAGCGCTCCCGATTGAGATTGAATAAAATTTTCTAATTTTTGCTTCTTTTTCCGTTTTTCACATCCAGAAATATACTTCCTAGGAGGCATGATTACTCTATATAATCACAAATCCACACAAATTCACAATCACTGATCTCTGCAAATAATATACTTTCAGAATTAGAGCATAACAAAAATTATAGACTTTCACTAAAGCACATAAATTAGGTAATTTTCTAATTTAAAGAACAAATTATATAGGGCAAGAAATTAGGAGGAAAATTCGGGGAAAAATTAGGGCAACAAATTAGGAAAAAAATTAGGGCAAAAACTTCTTCCATTTAAATGTGATATATATATATATATATATATATAGAGAGAGAGAGAGAGAGAGAGACTCGCGGTTTTGATGCCCAAAATCATTAATGCTCAGCGTCCGTCAAATATGGAGGAAAGGAGAGGAGAGGACTGAAGACTCACACGATTTCATCTTCATCAGTCCAATGCAAGAGAGAGATCAGTCCAATTCGAGAGACAGAGATGTGTTTCTTTCAGTGACCCATGTGATGAATTCATTCTTCTCAGCCTCAGGGTGGGTATATTATGATGTGTTTCTTGTTTTGGGCCCATGTTCATTCGGCCTCTATTATGATTTTTTATTTTTTATTTTTTTGGCCCCATGTTCAATTGGGCTTATAATATTTGGATTTTTTTTTTATATATCTAAAACACAAAATCATATTTTGGGGCCCTATTTTCAGCCTAAATATGGGGGCCCAAGACGCAGGCCTCTTTGGCTTGCCCTCAAGGCCGAGCCTGCCTGTGGGGGCTCATCGCGGGTCCTGTTTTGATAATCTGAACCGTTTAATGTATAAAACTCGTTGAATACTATATGTCTGTAAAAAAATCACATTGATTGGACATCGATAACTACATGATCAAATCAGTTTTGCATTAAAAAATGGATGGTGTTATAGTTAACGGTTGGAAAAAAAAAAAACAAATTTGATCAGATAGCTATCGATATCTGATCAACGTGATTTTTTATAAGTATATAATACTCGACGAGTTCTACACATTGACGATTCAGATTATCAAAATGGGACTCGTGATGGCCCCCATGAGCCGAAAAACATCGTCCAGTGCAAAGCCCGAAAAGTAGACAATTACTTCTTAGCATGTATTCACCCTGTGCAGATGGACAGCCGTACAACTCACACTCCTAATCTTCTCCTACACACTAATTTATACAATTTTTTAATACACATTTTTTCATAAAAAGTCAAAAAGTTAACCCAAACAACCATATTTTTTTCCTCAACTTTGTAGTCTAAAAAGTCAAAAAATGTACTTATTTAAGACACCCCAAACAATTCCTAAATAAATGACCAAATGTCTTATATAGATGTAGGATCTATAATTTTGTGAATCCCACACCTATGTGAGACATTTAATCATTTATTTAATAAAAAATTTGAGACGAATAACATTTAAAAATAAATAATAAAAAAACATCTGCAATTTCAGACAAGAAAAAATTGAACGTAGGTCATATTCAACTCTTATATAATTTTATGAATAAAATTGTAAATACAAAACATTAAAGCAAAAAGAGAGATAATAAAAATGTCAAATCAGTGATGCATGAGGATCACCAATTTTTCTTGGAGTTGAGTACCTCTTGTGGCATTATTGTGCGACTCTATGGGTTTATTTGATGCACTGTTTTAATAATTCAAATTATTTATATTTTAAAATATATATATTTATAAAAAATTAAATTAATCAGATATTGTTAATTTTTTCATTCATTTACATTGTATTTATTTTAATATTTTAAATTATAATGTCATTTATTTTAAAGATACAAATGTGTGTGGATGAAGGGGTTAACAATATCCCATTAACTTAATTTTTTATAAGTATATTTTACTCAACGTACTCTAAAATATGAACGGTTCAAATTATCAAAACGAATCTCAAAATAAAACCATAAAATTACATAACAGTAACCGATGTGCTGGGTGCACAACAGCATCCAAACTCCATTTTTCTCCCGACCCCATTTTTCTATCCAAAAATCTATCAACTTCTTCTCACATGGAAGGACTCACATATGTCTGGCCTCTTTTGTTTTGTTTGTTCGCTTTTTCTTTATTTTTCTTTATTATTATTATTATTATTTTGGTAAGGGGTCATTAGACCTTAAAACAATCGATAGCTGGAATGGGTTTGACGTTGATCAAAGAGAGTTTTTTTTTTTTTTTTTTTTTTTTAATGAGAGGCTTTGATTTTATGAAGTGTTTCCAATTTAGTAATTTTAAAAACAAAAATATGGTTGAAATTAGCTAGTAAAGTTGAGTTTAAAGAAAAGAAAGGTAATTAGTAATCACATCTTCTATTGGAAAAATATATATATATATATATATATATATTCAGTCATATTATTCATTTTGTGCATGCATAATAACAAAGTAAATGTATAGTTTTAAGTATTAAACTAATGTCCAATTAATTATAATAATAAATAAATAAAAACTAAGAACACACTCAAATTTTTCACTAATAAAAAATTATTATTTTTAATATTTACCCAATGTTTTAGTTTTTCAACAACTTTTTTTATCATAAACAAAACTTTAAATAATTACTAAAAAAAACCATTGTTAAACCTGTTCAATGGTTACATTAGAATAATAACAAAAACGAATCTAAACTACAATTGGTTATATTAGAATAATAACAAAAACGAATCTAAACTACAATATTAATTAATGGAAAATACTATGGTACACACTCTTCAAATATATACAGAAAAAAATGATATAATTTCATATTTTTTTAGTCATAACTAAGTTTTCGTTTGAAATGTGGGTTGGCCTCCTTTGACAACATCACTTTTTAGTTTAAAAGCTAAAAAGTTATTAAAAAAATTAAAAGGGCAATGGTTGGTGGCCCTAATTTCCTTGGCTAGAATGGCTCAAATTTCCTTATCAGGTAAAAAAAAAAAAAAAAAAAAAACAAAGTTACCAAAACTGGCAAATTTGAGCCATTCTAGCCAAGGAAATTAGGGTCACCAACCATTTTTCAATTTAAAAACTAGCAACTTATACCAAAAAAGTCAAAGATTCTTTTTTTTCTTTATTTTTTGCACATTTTTTCGTAAAAAAATCAAAATTTCATCATAAACATTCTTTTTTTTTTTTATATCATATTTTAGCTAAAAAGCCAAAAAATTACTGAAAAAACTTGATCCCAAACGAGGCTAGTCTAGTACTAAAAAGCCTCGTTTGGAATAGACTTTTTGATTTTTTTGACTTTTGTAAGAGAAAAAATAAAATGATTATAGTTTGGATGTAACATTTTATCTTATTGATTTTTTAGTCTATTTTGTCTTTTTGTGATTAAAATAGCCTAAGTGATACTAGGATAAATTTAGGTTGTATTTGGTTGTATTCTCCAAACATATTTCTACCCTATGTTTTGAGTGTGTTGTTTGTTTAGAATTTTCAAAAATTAATTCCACACTCACTTTTGAAAGCTCTGTTCAAGGTGGAAAAATTTGGGTTAGCCGATTGTCCCCCCGGACGTCCAGTCGGTCATCCTCCTGGACATCCGGCCAGTTGACCGGAACAGTACATTTTTTTATTATTATTTACAATTGGTAATTGTTATTTTTTATATTTTAAATAAAAAAAATTTATGAGTTCTAAATAAAATTTTGAGTTGTGTGTTTAATTATGAGTTGTAAGTTTTTGTATCAAATATCACATGTCACATCAAAAATTTCTCACTTAATTTAAAACTATTTTCAAAACTCTTTTACCAAACAAATTTTTCACATTCAAATTATAATTTCAAAACTCACAAACTCAAAATACAACTCTATTCTCAAATCTTATTTAAAAAACTCTACCAAACGCAATAAATTTTGTTTAGCATGTGCTAAAATTATATTTTAACAAATTATTTTATTTGGTTCATCATCTTTTTATTTGAGTCACATTATCTCTCTATTATATTATTTTAAATCTAATTTATATTTTATGTCTTTTTATCAAAAATCAAAAAATATATTAATCTGACTTTTTTTTCCAAACAACTCCTTACTATACTGTATCACCTTGTTATTTATTAGTTAAAATTGTGATTTTGAGTATTTTTTTTTTTATTAAAATGGTAGAGGACAACTTAACAAGTGTTCAGTAATAAATACTCCCTCCATCTTAAAATAATAGGTTTTTTTTTTTTTTTTTGTGAAGAATTTAACTTTATTTGGTAGTATAATTATTGCACTTTAAAAAAAATTAATTTTCTAAAATTACCATTTGATAGTATATTTTTTAGGAAATATCAATGTCATAATTGTACTTTTTATATTGTTAATGAATTTAAAAGAAGGACAAAATAAGAAATTTATATTATTTTTGTACTTAATTTTTGAAAGGAAACTAATATTTTAAGACAATAAAAAATAGAATAAGGAACTAATATTTCAAGATAAAAGAAGTAATGTAAAACAATATTTCAAAACCACCAACCCCCCCCCCCCCCTCACAATTTTTCAATCATTATCTCGTAATTATTGAGTACTTAAAAATTATGGGCCATCTCCCTCATTTTGAACGAGCAATATTAGAAATTGAGAGATATATAAAAAATTATTTTTCAAATACTTGCTGTATTCCAATTAATTTATAACTTATTTTTATATTTTAATAAATTCTATTATTTAGAGATTTGATCTACTAAATTTTAATTATCATATTTAAAATATTTTATGAATAATTTTATATTTATAAATAATTTTTGAACGATTAGCAACTTAGTGATATGAATATTTATATTTGATAATATGAATGTTAACATCACAAAATATTCACACTGTTAATGTGAATATTATTATCAAGGGTATTTTGGTATAAGAAAATAATTTAGACTAATGCCTTGTTTGTCAACTATACATTTTAGTCAAAAAATCACCATAAGTTCGCACATCACTCTCTCTATTTTTCTGCACATATTTTCATAAAAAATCAAAAAGTTATTAAAATGGTTTGTTTCCAAACGAAGCCTAAGTAAAATATAAATAAGTGAAGGGAATTTATGAATAAGTACCTCTTAGAAATTTCAAAACAAATTATTCAAAATTTTACATAATACTTATATGGACATGAGACTCAAATCACAGAAAACTCACACCCATGTATATATTGTATAAATTTTTAAAATAATTTTTAAAATATCTAACATTTTTAATTTTGAACGATTTATTATACAGTGAAAAAATCATATTTATATTTTATAAAGATATTTACCCAAATAACACAAAGAGTGACGATAAATGATTAATTTGGGATATGAAATAATAATGTTCCTTATACCCTTCTATAATCTTTGGAGAAATATCATCTCAGTGGAAATTAAAAAAATGTTTGTAAAATATTTTAAAACATTATAATATAAATAAAGGTAAATTACACTGACCTATCTTAACTTTTTGAGAAAATACAATAAGTTCAATAATTTTGACATAATTACACTGGCTTCTCAATTAGTAAAGCTAAATAATTAGAACTAATATAAATGGTGTGAAAATATAAGAATAAATAATATATATATATATTAGTGCAAAATAGATGATAATATTATTTTTATATTCATTTGACTAACGAATTATTAAATAAGAGAGGAATATGTGTTATATAAATTAAAACATTAAGAAAACTTAATGAATATTATATCAAAATTATAAAACTTATTGTATTTTTTTTAGACTTTAAAAAAAGTTAATTTATTCTATAAATAATAGACATTAAGATATATATACAATTTTTTTCTTATAAAAAAAGAATTGAAATGTTATTTTCTCATAACTTAATTTAATTATATCAAAATTATAGAAGTTACTTACTTTAATAGAAGTTAGTGCAATTTATCCCATAAATAATAGACATTAAGATAAATATTATGTTTTGCTGATAAAAGAATTTAAAATGTTATTTTCCCAAAATTTTTTGACTCTCTCTCTCTCTCTCTCTCTAAAAAAAACAAAAAGTAATTGCTTTGAAACAAAAATTCCACGCACCATGTGGAAATGTAGTTGTCAACTGAAAATTTAGTACACAAACTAACTGATAACTGCCTCCATCATTTATGACCACATTCCAAAGAGTGTGGATACTCATTCATACTGACAAAATCATATAAAATCATTCTTGTTATATATATCATCTAGTGAGATCGATTATAAAATTTACGATTTCATTTAAATTGTTCTATTTTTTCTATATAATTAATTTTGCGATCGATTCAATATATGTAAATTTATTGTATCTAATATAACTATTTGAATTACCATAACATATTTCTTCTTCTGTACTCAAGTTTTCAACTTAGACTAAAAATGACAAAAGGAATCAAGATCACCATAGTTTCATTTACTCTTTGTGATGATTATTATTAAAGATTGAAACAATATCAATTAGTAGAAAACTAAAACCAAGATTTGTCAAGGATAAAATCTGCAGATATCTCATTGAGATATAAACAAATATTTCTTACGTATACCCTTTTTTGTCCTTTTGAGTGCATGACTTCATCTTCATCTCCACAATGACACAATATAAATAGAATAATGTTATATACCCTTAATATTTGTAAATTTTAATTATAAACATGATTCATTTTTATTCCACGTATAAGTCCTATAAAAGACTAGTTGAATTTGAACCACTTTTTTTTTATTAGGACTTAGCTTTTCTTGATTCTAATTAGATTGAATGGTATAGTAGGATCATCATAGATCTACTTTGATATCCAAGCTGCTCATTTTATACGATTCACCGAAAAGATTATCCATACAAAATATTAAGTTAATAAAACATCAATAGCCATCTATTTCGATTGCGGTGGACCCAGCCCGCCCAACCCAATCATATTTTTCTAAAACTTGGGAAAGCTATTTTAGCTCATAGAACCAGGTTGGACCAACATTTTCAGCTGAAAAATAAAGGATTGGATTTGGGATTTATACTTTCAACCCGGCCTGGCCCACTATTAAATTAATCAATTATTTATTTATTTATAATACATTAAAATACATATTATCTTTCTTAATTTTATTGAAACTCGCATTTGTGGTGATATGTGATTGAATTTATTTAAGAAATTCTTTAATTTATGCACAAAATCTTTAAATTTATAAGGATATCAATATATTTATTTAAGAAATATAATGTGTGATTGAATTTAATTATGGAATAATTTAATTTTTTTTTTAAATATAACCCGATGAATGCCCGATATTAGGGCTGGACCGGGCTTGAACAAATACAAAATCTCTTATTATGTAGTGTCGACCTGGCCTGACGTTTGTCCATTCCTAATTCCAATCACAAAATTAATCAAAAGAAAATTAGTGGTCTACTCTTAATCATACTTGCCATCCATATCTAATCAATCTAATTATTTACATGAATGATCTTTTTAAAAAATATTACAAGATAAATTATTAGAATTATCGAAGTGGACCAGTGATAAGCCCACTGCAACGGGTGAACATCACCCCCTCCAAATCGTATTTGAACGAGAGAGAAAGTAAGTCTTTTCATTAGGGTTAAAATGGTGCAATGCTTTTTGGCATGTAGTAAACATATAAATGCATACGCAAGCATGTTTTGCATGTAGCAATGAATGCAACCATCTGCCTTTGTCACTAATGTTGATAACCTGGTGCAGGTAATGGCATGAATTAATCTTAAAGATACAATTTTCCCCATTTGAACTACACCAACTATTAGATACATAACCCACATACTATACTAGCATGGCTTTTATCTAGTAAAAACAAATGAAAATCGTATATCATATGATTTTTCTTCAAGGGCTGGTTTCTCTGAAGTTGAAATTGGATTGGATGTCTAATCTACTATTAGACTAGATGTTCAATTCAATTATATCACTTTATTAAACTTCCTTAACAATAATAAAAACAATAATACTATGATGATGATGATGATGATGATGATGAGAAGAAGAAGAAGAAGAAGAAATATTTCTTTAAAGTTATAATGAAAAATACATTTTCATACTCAAATCTCTTCAAAACATTATCGAATGTACATTAGAAAGGAGAGGAAAGGAATAAAATCTCATAAACCCCCATATATAGCTAGTCAATGTCATATAATCCTAGGTTCTTGCTATAGGTAATATTGCAGGTTGGAATGATCGAAGAGGCCACATCTGAGAACAAGTAGCTCCTTGATCAAGAACTGCAGCAATACTACATACCCAGAAAAAAATATTTAGAAAACAAGTCATACCCAAAATGAAATGATCCACATTCTAAATTCTGAGCATTTTTCTAAATATTTTTCTGGATACCTGTTTCTTTAGAGAACTTCCTAAATGTCAGAGCTAAATGGGTATCATCTTGGAATACAGAGAAGGGCAAGAAGGAAGAAGCTAGGGCATCTCAATTGTGAACAGGAGGGTGAGTCCTTGGTGGCTCATAGTCCAAGTTAAACCCGGGTTGTGGCTCGCCCTGTTTCTTGTGAGGTAGGTGCCAAGAAACATAAACATGAGACTCACCAGTTTGGCCTTCCAGCTCTTTGGCCTTTGAACTTAAAGGCTTGGGATGATCATCTTTTCCAACCCTACTTTGCTTCACCATGACCTCTCCAACAAGTTGGTTTGATAAGGCTTGCTTGAACTTTGGTTCATCTAATGTCTTGACAGGGCTGACCTTCTCATCATTCTGCACAATACACCACAAAACAATTAGAAGAGTTATTTATCAAATGGAAAACCCTAGTCGTACAGAATCACGCGATTTTGTATTTATTTTCTGTACAATTTTTTCTGTTTGTATAATATTATCTTTATTGAGTTATTCTAACCGTTCATGAAAATCTTGAGAAGAAGGACTTAAAATGATAAACAACTTGCACCAACCTTGTTTGGACAACACAACCCAAAATAATTAGAAGAGTTCCTAGTAAATTTATCAAATAGAAAACTCGATTCTCACATAATCACACCGTTATGTATTGATTTTCTGTTCTATTTATATAATATTACTCAAATTATTCTATTGTTTCATAAAAATCTTAGAAAAACATGAAATTAAAATGAAAAAATTTGCACCAACCTTGTTTGGAAGGAGGAATTTCTTGTCATCCTTCCCAATTTCACCAAGATGCCGAGCGTTACATGCACGTAGAGAACTACATAGGAGAAACAGAAGTAGAGAAGATATGACTGACATATTAAGCAAGATTGAAGGATTGATTAGAAGATTATGGCAAAAACTCTTTTGTCTGGTGTCTGGTGATTGGTGATAGCAGTGACAATAGTAGTAGTAATGGCGATATTTGTAGGGATATCAAGAAACAAAGCATTAAATGCAGATTTTGAAAGAGTTAAGAGGTTGTTTTGAAGAACATGGAGGTGTATGGGGTGGCCTCCCTTCTGTCCCTTTCCTCACACATATCAGTCAATTTGGGACCCAAAACACAGACCCACCAAAGAAAGAGAATCAAACTCAGACCCTTCTGGTCAATATACTATGAGAGAGAGAGAGAGAGAGAGAGTTCAAAAGAGAGATTTATGATTGAATTATGAGTAATATAAGAGGAAGAAAGAGGAGGTGGAGTGTATGGGAAAGTACAAGAAAACAAGGAAAGCAAGAAAGAAAGAGCCTGTCCATAATTTGTTTCCACCAAGGAACTCGATTCCTTGTATTTTGTATGGAGTTTTAGGGACCCTTGTTTCTTGCTATTGCCCAACTTATTATATTACCTAGAATAATTTACTAGTTACTAGGATTATTGTAGATTATTGGCAAAAAAGTAAGAACACTTTTTCGGTTTATGGAAACTTCAAAATGTCCTAGGTATGAGCACCTTGTCTCTTGCCCCTTTGTATCTGTAATGTTAAATAAAAAAAAATTATCAAATTTGTATATGAGGGCGGTTTTTCTTCAATCGCATTTGGTATTTTGAGGATTCTTTTTTTATCATTCAAATTTTAGTATCTCCTGAATATATTATTCATGTATAAAAATCAAGTTCATCATAATATTAATTTTTATATGTTAAATCTCATTTGTTTTTAAAATAATGGGCGACAAGTATGAAATCAAGGATAGATAGTTTATTTTTTTAACATAAATTTGATTCAAACATGTGACTATCAATATATCTGATTAATCTAATTTTTTTATATAGATAATTTAGTAGAAAAAAACTAATTTTGAATGGTTTAAATTATCAAGACAAATTCGAAGTGCAATCGTAAAGGACCAAATTGGATCATCCGGTCCAATTAATCAATTGAAGATAAGCTTCCTCCTTTTAAATTAAACCAAAGATTGTAGGCCTAAATCAATAAATAACAATGGGACTCACTAAATTTGTGT
Organism: Camellia japonica; assembly: GCA_030407325.1. NCBI lineage: Eukaryota > Viridiplantae > Streptophyta > Magnoliopsida > Ericales > Theaceae > Camellia > Camellia japonica. The sequence continues at coordinate 31,485,577 of JAPPVO010000029.1, read as the reverse complement.
CTAATGATATAAAAAATTATAAAATAATTCATTTATGTATAACTTTTTTTATATTAAAATAATTCGTTTATGTCTAATATTTTTTATAAAAATATAATAATCAAATGTTAAAGTTTTTGGACAACTAGTGGCTTAATATAAGAACTTTGGATTTTCCCACATACTTCTAACAAATATTTAGAGACGTGTTCAAAATTTAAAATGTGAGGATAAGATTTATTTTGAATGTGACTCATATTATATCAATTTTAAATATATATCATAAATTCAATTTATAAACATTTTTCATATATAGCATTTTTTTAGGGTAAATTACACTTTGCCCTTACCACTTTCTTACTTTGGCCTTTAAAGATTTTTTTTTTTTATTTATTTATTTTTCCATTTTGGCCTTTTATGTTTCAAGTTTTTCCTACTTCATTCCTAAAAAACTAATTTTTGTTCAAAATTAAACAGAAAATGACACATTGATAGTCATATGATATAAAAATATTTTATTTATATATAACTCATACCTCTGACATAAATTTAAACTCTAATATAATAATATATTTAATATATTATGTGATAGTTATTGTAACATTTTCTATTTAATTTTGAACAGAAGTTAACTTTGAGAGTAAAGTGGGAAAAACTTAAAACACACGAAAGGCCAAAGTGAAAAAAATAAACTTTAAAAATCAAAGTGAAAATTTGACCAAATATAAAGGGGTAAAGTATAATTTACCATATTTTATATAAATATATCATACATATCTTCCTTGGAGTGATGAGAGAGTACTTGTTTTGATTATGAAAAATAAAGAGAGATCATTTCCTAGAAAATTTTGAAGTTTGTAAAGCCTTTCTGATTGTTCCTTCCAAAGAACCAAGCATGTAGAATATTAAAACATTTTTTTTTTATCCATTTTCTCGTGGCATGATGTTTACTCGTACCTAAATTTTACAGCCCATTAATGCTCCCAATGCAAAGGGATAAAAGAAAGGTCCTTCCACAACAATTCTTTAGGCCGCATATGGTCAGACTCTTTTTTATAACCAAAGTAAACACATGATTGATTGTCTGCTCTATATTGAACCATTAAGCACCTACTCACGTAAACATTTAAGCTTTTAGACAGAGGCATGTATAACTATCCTCGACACACTTTCTTTCCATTTTACAATCAGTAACAACAAAAAATTCACATCAATAATTTTTTATTTGAAATTTAAAATTAATCAACTGAAGTTTAAAAAATTATAGAGTAGTGTTATTTAATTTTCAAATCTAATAATGTGACAATTAGTTAAATATCTGAAGCAACTCTCTTTTGAATATTTTTTTAATCATCAGTCAATCATATATTTTTTATATTATTGAATGTAAAAAATAAGCTTATATATCATTTTCTAATCTTATAACAATGTATACTTATAGACCGTTTATTTTAAATTTTGATCATATGTTCCAAGTTTATAAAATAAAATGAGAGGATCATCACACTTTCATGTTTTGTATATATTGGACTTCCAAAGTAAGGGTTTTGCAGCCAATGCTTCCAAAGTGAGGTTACAAATAAAAATAATAACAATCAGCTTGCTTGTTTTTATTTTTCAGAAAACACTTTTCAAAAAATTCTACATTCTTATTTTTCGTGTTTTTTTGTTTTTGCTGAATTTTTTTAATATTTTAAACAATTTTTTTACTTTTTAGACACATCTAACATAAATATACCTAAAAAGTAAAAAAATTGTAAAAAAAAATCTTTTAAAAATTCACTAAATACCAAAAATACAAAAAAAAATACAAGAATTCAATATATTTTTTGTATTTTTATGTATTTATTAATTTTTTAAAATATTTTTTCACAAATTTTTTACTTTTTAGATACATCTAATTAAGGTGCATCTAAAAAAGTAAAAAAAATGTTTAAAATTTAAAAAATATTCACTAAAAACAAAAAAATACGAAAATCAAAAAAATCAATTTCCAAAAAACTTAATCCAAAAAACTCAAACCAAACACACTGAATATAATCATTATATTTTTGTATCAAAAGTAGATTGTTATTTCTTGTAACATAAACGATAAACTGCTTTTGATATATATATATATATATATATAAAGTGATGATTATAAATTTATAATAAAAATAATTTGTGCTCTAATGATATCTCATGGTCAAAAAAACCTTTCCATTCGATGTTACAAAATGGATAAAATGTAACACAAACTCTCATCCACCTAATAACTTCTAGTTACCAATATGCGTCCTAAAAAAATATTAATTTAGATATTTCATTATAAAATAAAATAAAATAAAATAAACAAACAAACAAATGCCTAACTTTTAATGTTTTGTGCTCCCTTCAACGTAAATTATTCAAATGACATTTGACTACTAACACATTCACATTCAATACACATATCTATGGCAAATAAGGAAGCAAAAATGTTTTAGACCACTAATTAGTGGTGACTCTAATGATGTGGCAGTGGGTCCCACTCACTGCCACATGTGTTTTGTGCCTTGTTTGTTTGTTTGTTTTTTTTTTTTTTTTTTTTTTTTCAATTGTCACCTCACTAGTGGTGGGATTAGTGATGGCAATTTAGTGGTATATAGCATTGCTCAATAAGGAAGGGATGAACATATCTATGGCAAATAAGGAAGGGATGAGAGAGAGAGAGAGAGAGAGATGAAGAGATGGGACTATGTCCTATTGCTCTTCTAGAAAGAGACAAGGGAGGGTAGCCCTCAACCTCCAATACCGGTCGACATGACACGTGGCAAAACCCATGTGACCCAAGAGGGCTGCCACGTGGATGAGGTCCACACTTTGGGCCGCCAAAAAGCCCATTCTCTTCACCAAACCACCGACCCAACCTCATCAACTCATTCACTCTTTTTTTTTTTTTTTTTTTTTTTTTGGTTTTCGAGTTTCAATTGTATTAATTCTTAGATTTGGAGAAAATTTTAAAATCAAAAAAGAAAAAATATATAAAATATAGTTATATTATATTCATATTTATTTATATTTTTTCTTTTATTTTCTAAATCTCTCATTAAATTCATAAATTAAACATAATTTTAAATTTTATTTATCTAACAGGGATTTTCCCTCCATATATTTTTAAAACTAATCCATTTATTTTTTAAGAGATGTCATGAAGTTGTACAGTTAAAATTATCATATTATATAGATTTTTTTTTTTTTTAAAGGAATGGTCTATGTAATAAATGGAAGAATTATAGCACTGTTAGAATAAAAAAAAAATTACAAAAACATGTAAGGTGTAAGTGATTTTGTGATGGAATGTAAGTGAAATACTGTGAGAGTGCAAGGATAACTTACACCCCTCCATATTTGTGTAAAATAAAAAATAAAAATAAATAATAAAAACTCAAACCTACGGGATGTAATTCCCCAAAATAAATTGAGGGAATTATTGAAATAAGCCCGGGGCATTCTATTTGAACCCAAAAAATATATCAGTACACCTAATTTAAAATTTAAATTCTTATTATACTTTAATGTGAATTTATTAATAAGGACAACATATATTAAATCCTAAAATAATTTTTTTTCCCTCATGATACACCCTAATCAATTATACGTATTCTTCCTATTCAAATCTCTGCATATTCTTCCCCAAATCAAAGTTATTTTCTCTTCTTCTTCTTCTCCCTCACTACAAAACTCTAATCCACCCCACCAAAACTCACCATTATCATCAACATCATTATTTTTTATTATTTTGAGACCCTAAACCCTAAAAGAAAGTTTGAACAATATCAAATAATGAATGAGAGTAATAATCAAAATAATTTTTTGAAACAACCCATCAAACGTGAGGTAAGTATTCATATAAAAATCAAAATGCAATTATTAATTTCTATAATTTTTTTTACATGTCCCACTAGTCACGTTAGACTCCATTGGAGTTACATATGAATATCCTTCATAAAAGAAATACATGTATAACTGTAAAAAGTAGCACCATATGGCATTAAATCTGCCTAATTACACAGTAGTGATGCACTGATGAATTTAAATGACATATAATATAACTTAGTGACCAAGATAAACATGAAAATTGGAGTTCTGCTTAACTTTATGTTATTTTTGCGCGCGCACAAAAAAAAAAAAAAAAAAAAAAAAAAAAAAAAAACTATATATTCTTTCTATTATTTTTTTTATTGCGTATTCCTCCATTATTTTCTTTTGCGGCAAATATTTTCATTCACCAAAGAAAACAACCCTAGGTCTTTCATATTTAAAAAAATAAAAAAATAAAATTAGCTTTCAATTCTTCTGCGCCTGTAGATTCAAGATTGATTGTTCAACCTAGTTTATCAATTTAGAGTGATTCTGCAATATTGTTCAGCCCAAATATCAACAGATTAATTTGGTGTCAATCATGTTCCTTGTATCGGAAGGTTTTTGAAATAATTTAATTTTTTTTAATTCGTTTATTATGTATTATTTGAGTATACTTTAAGCGTAATTTGAAAAAAGTCATAACGTATAGTAAAAGTAATATAAAATTTTAAATAATTGAATAAGATGTCCTAATAAATTAGGGGTAATTATTAATTTTTTTTGAGTGTAAATAGATCCCCAATAGGCCCTATTGTTGTAGGCTTACAAAGACCGAATAGCATTTTGTCTAGTCTTCTTCAACAATTGAAAAGAAGTTGGGCCCATTGAGCCGGTTAAATTGAGCAGATTATGAAATTATTAAACCGTGAGACCATATTCTAGTATTCAGTTGTAATTTTGGTCATTTAAATTAATAAAATTTTTAATCTTGTGATTAATAATATAATACAAGCATATAATTGAGTATATTTTTCTATATTATTGTAAAACAAACGTGAACAAGAAATGATTATTTACTCTATTAATTCAACTAAATAACATACTAACGACATCGATTATTAATTCTCTCACTATTATTCTTGAGAAAATTTTAATATACACACTCTTGAAAAATGGTATATTATATGCATCCTTAATTATATTATTTTTTTTTTACTTATAACCAATTTTCTTATTTAGTTATGATATTATTTTAGTTATAACTAATGATATATTCAGTTATGACATTTTTTTTTTTCAATAATGACTCCGAAAATATAAAATGGGGTTGGCTGATCGGACTGGAGGTTACTGTCGGGCCAGTGGGAGCCCACCCGTTTCGATAATCTGAACCAATCAATGTGTAGAACTCGTCGATTACTATATACTTTTAAAAAAATTACGTTAATCGGATATCGATAACTACGTGATCAAATCAGTTTTGTATAATAATTAAAAAATGGCCGGCAAAAAAATAAACGGTTGACAGAAATATGATCTGATGAAATAGCTATCGATATCCAATTAACATGATTTTTTACAAACATATAATACTCAATAAGTTGTACATATTGAACGGTTCAAATTATCGAAACAGGACCTGTGGTGGGCCCCCACGGGCCAAATAGTACCCTCCAGTCCGATCACAAACTGAAAAGAAGCCCAACCCATATAAAATTGAAAAATGTGTGAGACCCCCATTTTTTGGAGACCCCCACAATCCCCTTTAGATTTCAAGCATTGATGTATATGTAGGACCCACTCATGTATGTGTGGGGCCTACACCATCAATAGTGGAGATCTAAAAGGATTGTAGAGGCTCCAAAAAATGAAAATCTCAATCATTATTGTATTAAATTATATCATTTTTATATTTAATTATAAGATGCATATACCATAATATTTCCCTTATTCTTACTAATCAAACACAGTCATAATGTTTTGTGAAGTTTTCATCACACTTCTTTTATTGAAGAATGGTCATAAAATTGTTAACTGCTTACACTTTTTAAAATAACTTCTAAATATTTTTAAAATTCAATTCGTTTTAGGGTGAGTTAAAATTGCACTATTTTGACAAAAGAACGCAATCGTTTGGTTGTATTCATTGAAGGTGGTGGCGGTGGTGGTGGATTTATGTCGACGGCGGGACAGCGGTGGTTTCCGAGGAGGCCTAGGGATTTGGGGGAGTTGACAATTAGGTTGGTTACATTACCTGTACACTCGTGTGTGTGTGTGTTTGTGTGTAAGGCTAAAGTAGAACATTCTCGGTCGGCTCAGCAACGTTGTCTCCACGTCAAGTGTTGGTTTGTTGCTTCTTTAAAACTACGCATCCCAAAGATTTGTATTTCACCGATTCGGTGGTATTAAATATATCAATTAGTATATTAATTAATATATCAATATTAATAATGATATTATTATTAATTTCACTCATTATATAAATTATAAATACTAAAAATATTTTAAATTATATCACATTATCAGTTAATATATTAACTACTACACTAATTCATGCATATAACGTTAAGTTATGGTTCAAAAAGTTTGGAAAAGAATTGGGCACAAGAGGCACTGTGACTGTACTCTCCCATGATGGAAGCTAACCGTATGTTCTAACGGAAACTTAGAGACACATAAATAAACTTAAGGATTAATTACATTATGGTAGTTTTAGTTTAATGGAATAAAATGATCATTCTATCAAAAGATTTAATATTATGTTTAGTTGTTTAAAAAAAATAATGTACAAAATATATTATAAATAGAATCATCAATCACCATTTTAAAGAAATGATCTTATTAACAAGTGTCCCTATAACACAAGTAAAACACACACAAAAATGGATAGCACAAGATACTTTTCACTATATTCAACATACATTTACTGAAATCGATATACTTTTTAATAGTTTTATGTATTTTCAAGACACTTTATACACATTTCTCAATATTAAACAATATATAGAGACACTTGTTAGCATTTGCCTTAAAGAAATTATCATTCCATATGAAAGCTTAAGGAACGTTCATTCCATTACAACTCATTCTAGTGTAGAGAATATCATTTTACCACTTTTATTTATAAATTTATATATATATTGATTCTCTCAGTTATGAAAATTGTATAAATACATTCGTTTTGGAGGTAGTATGAAAAGAATGAAAGGGATACATTTTTATAGTACATCTCTTATTTATGAATCTTATAAACACTCTCAGTTGTGAAAATTGTATAAATGCACTCCTTTTGAAGGTGATTTAAAGATGATGAAAGTAATATATTTTTATAATTACGAAGGTTAAAATTTACGAATTTATAAATAAAAAAAATAAAATGATATTCGTTAATAGTAAAAGGGTTTTAATATAATTAACTTTGAATATATATGGTAAATGTTAGTTAGACCCAGAGTAGTTGTGGGCTCGTGCAAAACTCTTGAGCGTTTGTAATTGATTTCTAGTTTATTTTTAGATAAAGTAACACCAAACTTCTTGAAGTATATTTTTATTTTTATTTTTATTTTTATTTTTTTTGAAAAAAAATGTTATTCTTAAAAATATGGCATAATTTTAATTCCTTATTTTCATTAGTAATTTGTAAGTTATATGAATGAAAAAAAAAATTTATTATCTTGGTTATATAAATAAATAAATAATGTTATTATTTATTTTACACTAAAAATATAATACTTTTACAAAAATCATAACAAAATGATTTTGCAAGTTGGTAGTGGAAAGGAAGTTTGTGGTAAGATGACAGCCGTAGCAGTGATGATGGTGGAAGGAAGATGGTAAGGCTAACTTATGAATTTTAAAAATAATAATATATATTTTAAAATTTATAGTCTTATGCTTTAAAATTTGTGAGGGCTTTCTTGTTCAGGATTTAAAAGTTTTTTTTAAAGTTGACATTTTAAAAAAATACTAAAAATTAAAAAATTAAAAATTGCAGCTACTTTGGTAGAAAGAGAGAGAGGATTGTGCAACAATCATAACTGAATAGTTTCTTATTTTTCAAATCAGAACACTTTTTTTTTTTTTAAACAAAAAGTCAAACCACCCACCAATTTTGAAAAATTATATCATGGTTCAGCAACACACGTGACTTCGTCATCATCCAGCACAATTCACCAAATCTTTTATTGTTTTCTAATCACTCAATATAAAATTATAAATCTCACTTTTTTTTATTTATCAATCACAATAGACCAAAGACACTACGTGGTCGTGCCCCAACACCACCAAATAAACTTCTCACCAACTTTAGTTGGGTCATTTTTTGAACAAAAGTTTTGTGACAATCCTCACCTCTGATTACTGCTAAACTGTGACTGAGCATGATAAGTAATTGATCAGACCGAAATTCGGAATTTATTGCATAAGTGTGTTATCTTAATTACATTCTATCTGTTTGTCGTAGATTGATCTGTTCATATTTTTAATTTCGAATTGCGAATTGAAGGCCTTATCGGCGGCCGAATCAGAAATTGATTAGTGTTATGTATTAATTAGAATTTATGTGATTTTATGGTAGGTTTAATTGAAATGTGATTTAGTATGATTAAATTAGATTAAATAAAGTTAAAATACATCAACTCCAATTAATTGTATTTTTGCCACTTAGTGGACCACTTTAGAAACATTATAGGAGTGTAACTCATACCAATTGATGCATCTTTACTTCAGCCACTTCCTAGACCAAAAACGTGAGAGAGAGCTAGAGAGTTGGAAGAAAAGTTGAGTTCACCTAGATTGGTTTGAAACTTAGAAGATTTGGAAGAGAATTGCACATTTGAGCTTGTATACCTTGAATTCAAGACCTAAGGTAGAGATTTCATTCTCTCATTTGTGAATTTGAGTTGTATCTTGCATGGTTCATGGTAATTTAGAGTTTAAAGTCAAGAATTGGGTTAAAGAGTTGAATTTGAGAGTGAATTCATGCATGCATGTACACATTCTTGAATTTTGAGGTCTTTTCCATGAAATTTGCTACATGCATGTTCATATTTTGATTATAGTTCAAGAATTCATCATGTTTTTTGAAGGATTGAGTTATTTGACCATGTATTTGAAGCTTTGAATTTAATTGAATACATGCATGTTGTGTTTGAGCTTTGTTCTTGAAGTTTATTTGAAATGGTGTTCAATTGACTCATCCTTGGGCTTTGATTTCTCAAATTGATCTTCAAAACATGTTATATTATGGGTTTAAAGTGTTTTTCCAGAAAATTGGCCCAAAATGATCGAATTTGAGGCTTTTAAAGTTGAGTTTTGTGCTTGGGGATGAATCTGAAAATTCTAGATTTTGGACCCACGCTCAAGCGTAGGACTTCACGCTCGAGCGTGGAAAGTCACGATAGAGCGTGAAATGCATGTGCCCAGAAGTTTATGTGTTTTGGGTCCGCTCGAGCGAGATAGTTCACGCTCGAGTGAGGACCCGAGTCTCATGCTCGAGCGGAGGTCGAGCGTCCGTCGAGCGTGAATCGCATGCATTCAGCACTTTTCATGAAGTTGCAGTCCGCTCAAGCGAAGGAAGTCATGCTCGAGCAGAGATCCTTTGTCTGCATGTCCGCTCGAGCGTAGAAATCCACGCTCGAGCGAGACCCCTGTTTTCTGAAAATTTTGAAAAGTGTTTTAAAGTACATCTTTGCATCCTCTTTCCATCCTAGGCATTCCTAGGCCATGTTTAAGGCATCTTAATGAGGATTTTGATGTAGAACCACACCGAGGCAAGATAGGGACTAAGTTGTTGATTCTCAAGTGTGTAACTTAGTGTGTGTTCGTTCTGTAACTGTGTAGGGTTGGCATCCGAGGACGCTCATTAGCTGCTATTAGCCCAGTGCTCTGTGAGTAACAATGTTGTACATATATGTTCAATTATGAATATTTTCTGAATGATCAATTGTTCTGCTTACCGAAATGTTATTGTTTAATGAATGAATGTTTGTCCTATTTGTAAACTGTATTCGTGGCATCCATAGCAATTTACTGTTACTGCTACTGTCATAGAGATCTCTATCGGTTCTCATGTTGGAACCACTACTGCTTACTGTTATGATGGCCATCAACTGACTGTTCGGTCTGTTAAGACCTACTGTACTGTTTGTTATTGGATGTACCACATATAACTGATATGACTAATTTGTTACTGAAAGGACATTCATTCTTAGCCTCTTTACGCATTTGTTATTCACTGGGCTTTAACTCACTATTTATATTTATATGTAGGTGTCCAGGCACCGGATTGGAGCTAAGAGCGTTGGGTTAGCTCCCTTTTTGTCAAGCCAACCATCGTGCCTCACTTCGAGGTTCCATGTCAGTCCAAGCCAGGGCTTTTTTGGGTGTCTCAGTTCCCCCTTTTGCTTCTGTTCTGTAATACTGTTTTAGACTTGTACTGTACAGTTTGAATAAAGGACTTGGTCCCTAACCTGGATGTTATGTACACCTATTATGTATATACTGTTTTGGTTTTGAATGTGATTATGTCAGAGAAAAGTCTTTTTACATACAGACTGTCACAGCTCATTGGACATCTTTTATTTACTGTTTTGACTTCTGCCAGCCCCTTACTCTGTATTACTGTCATTACTGTTAAGCAGGCCTTTGGTAATCACGGATTACTGACCGGTTACGGTGCTAAACCCATAGGGGCTGGTTTGGGTCGTGACAAGTTTGGACAGTTTGCTTTTGATAACAATTTGTTTTATGTTTTTTGGAAGACAACCGCACAGGGTGCAGTAAAAAAATACAAAAACATAAAAAAAAAAAAAAAGTATAATATTTAAATTAATAAAATGTGTAAATTTTTCCATTAATTTTTTTTTTTTTTGGTGAACCATTGTGCAATTATTTCCCCTATTTTTTTTTACATGAAAGTATAGCAAGAGAATCACATCATACAAGAGCAAATGTCACCAAACCAAAAAAATAATCAACTTGTTTGGTTCCAATTTTTAGAAAATTCTACTTTTTTTATTTTTCATATTTTAATATTTTCAATGAATTTTTTTAATATTTTAAGTAATTTTTTTAATTTTTAGACACACCTAACATAAATACATTTAAAAAGTATAATATTTGTGAAAAAAAATTCAAAAAATACACTAAATATCAAAAAATATTAAAAAAAATACCAAAATTCAATACATTTTTCGTATTGTTATGTATTTATTAATTTTTAAAAATATTTTTTTACAAATATTTTACTATTTAGATACATCTAAGTAAGGTGCATCTAAAAAAGTAAAAAAAATACTTAAAATTTAAAAAATATTAACTAAAAACTAAAAAATACGGAAAAAAAAAATTCAATTTTCAGAAAACTGAAACCAAACACACTGAATAATTTTGTCCCAGATTTAACCATTCAAATTTTTCTAGGCGAGAGATTGTGTTGTAGAAACTAAATTTGTGTTCTATGAAATTCATATATAAAATAAATATGAATCATAAAATAATAATTCTAAATAATTTTTAAATAATTAAATCTATGCTGATAAAAGAGAAAAATTATTCAATAATCACAGAACACCACGTGGTCATACTCTGAGTCAATTATCAATTACTTAATCTCATGTTATTCTCCTATCCCTAACATAAATCGTGAGCCCCTATCCCCTCTACCAATCAAAATCTTATGAAATATCGCATGTTCAAATTCCAAGAATACTAAATAATCACCCGATATAAGAATCCGTTTTTCCACTATTATTCCAATCAAGTCCCTAAACATTGTGAAACTCCACATGTTCCTGTTTTCCTCTGTCCTGTTGCGTCCTCCAATCTCAACACTCATACAATTTGATTTTTTTTTTTGGAATTAAAACGTGATTAAAAATTAAATCGTTGATGAATCAAGAAAAGACTTTTATGGGGGAAACCACTAGTGACAGTGGGACAAAAGGAATTGCCCAACAATGGCAGTTCAACTTAGCCCCAGCAGTAGCAATGCTGCTTTATAGCAGTTAAATAAAATAATAAAGTAAAAAAATTCACCTAATTTGTCCAGCCTAAAAATTAAAATTATTATTATTTTCGAATGGTAAATTAAAATTATTTAAAGCATATGTCATTTCGGAAATCACATCTTCAGGTACTAAATGTACGCTTGCGTCGTGATATTTAAGACTGGGAGCTGAATCAATTGCTGGAGCTCTTGGATTTCTGATATGGGTTGCAAGTTGGGAGAGGGGACAGGAAAGGATTCATTGGTGTGGGATTGCCCATGGTCCAAGGGAACTTTCTCCGTGTCTTCATTTTATGGTGCGTTTCGTGCATGATGATGCAGTGTTGTTTCTTTGGAAGTGTGTTTGGGTGGCGGCTATACCATTCAAGGTAACTTTCTTGGTTTGGATGGAGACTATAGGGCGTATTGTGACAATTGATAACTTAGTACATCGTGGGCATATCTTGGTGAATTTGAGTTGTTTGTGCTGTGGTGATGCAGAGTCAGTGGACCATTTGCTCATTCATTTGTTACGACTTTTGGCTTGATTTGGGTACAGGATCTGTGTTGGCAATTTTGCAAAGTTGAGTAGGGGGTAAGGTTGGGAGGAGGTGCCAAAAAGCCCGGATGATTACTTCCCATTGTTTAATATGGTTGATTTGGTTGAGCGCAATAGGCATGTTTTTCAGAGTGTATCTCATTCGATTCCTTAGTTAGAGAAGCGGCTTCTCATGGTGTTATAGTTTGGTTACAGGTCTGGTTAATTCAGATGTTTTGATTTTTGTATATTTTGTAGACGATTTGATTTCACAGCTTTGTTGGGCTTTGGGGACTGTATTTTTGTATTCTTTGCATCATCTTAATACTTTTCTAATAAAGTTTGTTTATTTATCCCAAATAATAATAAATAAATAAATAAAAGAAACAAAGAAATAGCAACAATGTTGATCCCTGAAACTTCTAGGGTATCAGAAGAAGAGAGTAACAACAATATCCAAACCTTGACAATCCCCAAAACCACAGACTAAGACTATAATATAAATTAAAAGAGACCAAATGATACAATCATATCCAGGCAAAAACAAGGACCAGTTGATGACATAAATTGCACTCCCCTTTCTGATCAACACTCATTTCCTAACTAATTTTTGACATCCCAAGCAAAACAATTACAACTGTGCACTGCAATTGCACCGTGCATGCATTGCACTTGCACACCCGACACATGTATCCCTTGCACCCAAAAAAAAAAAATTTGCAATGGGGAAGGGTGTGAGGGGTCACAATGGGTCACAATGGGAAGGCGCTTAGACAGGTTTGGGGGTTCCAGTGGCTAGGGTTTGGGTCAATTAAGTTGTTGAGTGCAGTGGGAAAGGGCTAGGACAGAGGAGGGGTGGGGGAGTGGTGGCTTGTAAGGGGAGGAGGGGTTTGGAGTGGCAAAGGAGGGCGGGGCAGGTAGGAGAGTGGTGTATAGAGGTAAGAAAAAGGAAGACGGAAAAAAAGAAGATGAGGGCATTTCAGTAAATTCAATTACTGATTCCCATGTTTCCTTGTAATTAGTTCTGTTTTTCACATTTGAACTGCAATTTCAAAAGGCAAAAAAAAAAAAAAAACATTGGTTTGTAAATCTTTGCCCCATTTACCACTGATATACGTTACTTTCCCTAACATTATCAAGGCATCTGAAAGACCCTTCACTTTCTTTTACATCAACAGCACTTAAATAAAGAAGCAGAAACCAACAATTATAGAACCAGAAACCATGACATTAATACACACAAGCAGGGATATAGAAATATCCATCAGCCATGAATTATATAAATTATATATTAACGAAATATATACACAATATTTCTGTACATTTATAACATGCGGACATGTTGCAGAATTATTTAATACAAGGCAATGGAAATATAGATAACGACGATGATAAAATAGCGAGGAAGACATCAATGATAACTTTTAGGCTAGTGAAGAATTTGCAATCCAAATGTGTTTTCCCCGCTATAAGTAACATAGAGAAACCCATCCTCATCCTTCTTGTCATCATATATAGTAGACATTATTCCACCTATGATATCAAAGACGCAAAAAAAATATGTTGAGATCAACTGCTTATCTATTATTCTAATAGCTTAAAGATTGCACTGGTAAACAAGAGTGGACCTAAGAAGGGGGTAATCGCCCCCATGATTTCAACCAAAAAAAAAAAAAAACCTTTTTATTACACTACTATTAGCTAATAATTATATTCGAATTATATAAGCTTTCCCGCTCTATGTTTTTTTAAAAATTAATTCATTGCACAACTCGTACCCCTACACCTATGAAACATGGAAATCAAAGTAAAAAATTAACACTATGAACAAAATATAACAAAACAATTAGGTTCTCATATAACTAGTGTCGATTATAAGTCCTAATAGAAGAAGGTAAAGGAGTCAACAATTCATTTTATCACATTCATATAGAAAGACATTGCTTGGTGTTTTAATGATGATTCTATCACTGGTGCCTCTAATAACATGAAGATGTGCACATGAAGGAGTGTCGAGCACAACTCAAGATACTTCACTTTAGTAGATAGATTGTCTTGCAGGCAATATCTTTTGTAAAACATGTTTATTTATATATGGTTTTCCATGTTATTTTTCACCTTTTATGTTGATAAAATATTGATGTTGCAGTTTATACTTTATTTTTAAAATTTATGTTAGTATACACCCCCATGTTAGAATCCTGGGACCGTTCCCACTAGTAAACTAAGAAGAATTTGAAATTTCCACATTTACATCTCAATTTTTAACCACTAAGAAAATTTACGATTTGTCCAAATATACATTGACCTTCTTTTGTAGAAAAACAACAAAGTGTTCAAAGAAAAGTATAGTTTAGTTTAATCAGGATGCAAAATATAATTAGAACTATTATTTAGAATTTAAAATAAAAAAATACTATGAATATAGGGGAGATGCCCTAATTCTGTAACTCTGTAGAAAGAAGCAACTAAAATTCCAAACTAAACAATTCAACAAAGCACATGAACTTGCAACAAAGATTACCTGTAGGTGGAAGGACATTGTCCACAAATATAAAGATTGCTTTCTCAGCACTCAGTTTGATTCTCTTCCGGATTACATAGACAAATTGTCCCACTGTCAGGTCAGCTGGAACAAGGTATCTGTAATAATCTTATTCCAGTGAGTGAAAAACGTTACAAAACATTTAAGCAAACATATACTAATGTAACCATTGGCCTTCATGGGCAGTGGATATCATTGCTGCTTTTTCAGCATTTTAGGTAAATCCTCTTGCAGACTACATAAATAACTTGCCCCACCATCAGATAAAAATAAAAAATAAAGAGTGAGAGAGAGGGAGAGAGAGAGAGAGTATTAAAGATATGAACTTATTTAATTTAACTAAGCACATAGCCCTTAATAGAGTTGAATGACGAAAAAGAATTCATGTAATCAACATCACGTGATTGGGACACAAGGCTTAGTTTGGTTTAGTTTAGTTTAGTTTGGTTCATTTTTTTCCCTATTCCAATTCCATCTACATCCTTATGCATGCATACATAATACAAGCGAGAATATTCCCCGCACATTAAATTTCAAGACTAGTATTGTTGGTACTTTCCATTATACATTTCTAAATGATTAGAGTAAAAAGGTAAGTACATTTTTGTTTTTGTGCCTAACTTCGATAAGTTATCATTCACTAGTAGTAATTATGGTTGATACAAGGATGATAAATACTTCCAAAATAATGAGCTAGCTTGATAGGAGTATAGTATCAAGTTGAAAATCAGGCAAATCATCAGTAGGTGAAAACTTCACTTACTTCTTCTTGTCGATGTTGGGAATATCACTTCTCTCAGCCTTCTCCACAATCACCTTTAGAACAAGAGGAAACATCAAAAGAAACATGACTTTAATCTCCAATGATGTTCAAAAAGTTATTTATTTTTATTTTTATAACTAACAGTTAATGATATTCATAGGAATATTTTTCTGATTGTGTTATTGTTATAATCTCCATGTTAAATAGAACAAATACAAAACAACATCAGCAAGTCAATAACAAATTAATGTATCATTGATTTAGTAAAATAAAGAGAGGCTGAAACCAAATTCATTTTTTCATAAACCAAAAGTTTCTATAGAAATACACACTTGAAATGCGAAATTACTAAGCAGTTTGAGTTGCTTGATGAATGGATTCCAGCTCCAAAAAAAAACAAAAAAAAAAAAATTACACTCAAGCAAGAAATAAAAAAGATTTCGCCATAACTTTGCTTCATATGTGAAAAAACAAAAACTTCACCAGGACACTTAAAAGTTTTCCATAGTTATACAAATGTAGACCGGAAAAGCACATGGTAACCATATTATGTCTTATGTCAAGAAATATGACAATTAGGGGTGGAGAAAGAACAGTTCAAATTAGTATGGAGACATTAATGTTGGTGAGTCATTGAATTCACACTATACGTAAATATACACAAATTAATAATCACGCAAAAATCTAATACAAAAGCAAAATACCATCAAACTCTAAAAAGAATCTGCAACAACAAAACGAACAAGGAACAAGCTAATTACAAATCACTGGACAAAATTTTTAAATTAAATATGTTAGTCTTACTGGAATTCGGTCTGGGTACTTCTCCCTAATTCTTGCAGCCTCAGCACGCCTCTTACCTGAAAATTGGAACACAATATTAAGCCCCAACACCACCATTGCCATGGACAAATATGTTAAAACAATCTGAAAATTGGAACACAATATTAAGCCCCAACACCAACATTGCCATGGACAAATATGTTAAAACAACGTGATGTACAGTCAGGAAAAAAAAAAAAAAGGTACATACCAAAGTCATGCTCTTGCTTGAAAGAACTCATAGTCATCTTCTGCATAAAGAAAATGAAAAACTTCAATAGTAATAACAAATATGAAAGATCTCAAAAGAGCATGTCTCCAACTAGCACATAACCCTCTTCTTGCATTCCCAAATAATGCTTTCTAGGTCTGTTTGTTTTTTGAAATACAGAAAACAATTCCAGTTCCAGAGGTACAACCACACAAACAAACTTTTTTAAAATAGCAGGGTTGCAGATGAATAAAACCCATTTCTAACAAGTAATAGCCCATACCTACATAATTATGAAAACCCAAAAAACCCCAAAAACAAAAAAGGATTTTTCTACATAATTATGCATGGAATACAGTTCAACTGAATTCAAATGAACATGAACCCTCAAAACCAAAGAGACAGACCCATTACATAATTATAAAAACCCAAGAAATCCCAAAAACAAAAAAAGATTTTTGTACATAATTGTATATGGATAATGGAATACAGTTAAACTCAATTCAAATCAACAATAAAACCAAAGACTAAGAGGTGGGACAAAAGAACCCAAAAGTATTGGTATGAGAAACAGATCAAAAGCCCTAAGATTGATAGAGATTAACATATGGGTGTGTGTATATATGAGGAAAGACTGAAGACTAAACCGATCATATGGTTGAGAAAATCAACGAAAGGAATAGAAGCATAGACTTACCCACCAAAGATTGAGAATTGACGAATTGTTGGGAAAAAATTCCAAGAACTATCTCTTTCTCTCTCCGTTATATGGATATCGAGAAGTCGTCTCGTCTGTCTTTTGGGTAAAGAATGTTGAAAAACAGCGAGTTTGGTTGAATCGTTGAAGCCAACTGGGGTATTTACTATTTTATATGTGGAGTCTCTGTCTCTCTCTTGAGTTGACCTTCGTTCACGACACGTAATTGTGGGATGTGTGATCCGAGGGGGTGTTTGTTTTTGGAAGGATTAGGCATGGATTGGATTATTAGTCCAGATGAATTAATTGTCTGTTGTTTGTTTTAAAAGTTTTGTTTTTAATTAATAGTCTCTTCAGACTATTAGTCTCATATTTGTGGAATTATGGTATTTCATAGGAGGTGGGATAGAAATCATAGAATAACTCATACCATAGGATTAGTTAATAGAATTATATTTTTGCCAAGTAAAATTTAATAAAATTTAAATGTCTCAATTTAAAAATAAAATAATTTTATTTAATTTTTATTTTTGTTTTATTTATTTAATTTTTTAAAATAATTTTTTATAAATATTTTATTGATGTTTTATTTTAAAATTTGTTTATATTTTATTTAATTTCATTATTTAAATTTTAATAGATGTTTTATTTTATTTCATTATTTAATTATTATTATTATTTAAAATAAATTTATTTAAAATTTTAATTAAAAAATAACATATATTTTTATTGATATTTAATTTATTTAATTTTTAAAAATAAATTTATTTAATTGTGCAAAAAATAAAATAAAATAAATTTTTATTTAATCTAGTTAAAATAATTAAAATATTAAAGTTGTGTTTAATTATCATTTGAGCATTTATCATTCTCCATAATATCTCAAACAAACATTAGATTCACTAAAAATAGTCCAATCCAGACATTTAATCCCATAACTAAACAAATATAGGATACAAATCCAGTTCAACCAAATAGTCCGGGAACAATATATCCCAAGACTTATAGTCCGATGGATTATAATCTCCCTTATCCAGTCCGTCCAAAGAAACACACCGTCATGGTAAATTACAATGTGGGGGACTTACGTGTACTAATAACTAGATTTGAACCCAAGAGTGTTTGTCAACTGGTGTTTGCCAACTTAGGCCTCGTTTGGGAACCACCCCATTTAGTCAAAAAGTCAAAAAGTTATTAAAAAGGTCAAAAAGCCAACAACCTATACCAAAAAGTCAAAGATTCTCTTTTCTCTCTACTTTTTGCGCATCTTTTCGTAAAAAGCCAAAAAATCATCCCCAACATACTAGTTTTTTTTAGCTCATATTTTAGCTAAATAGCCAAAAAGTTACTAAATTAGCCTGTTCCCAAACGAGACCTAAATTTAGGATTAAAATTCTAAGTCTTAAGTTTGAAATTTTTTGGATTAATTTTCTGAGCGTAACACAATTAGTTAAGAGGTTAGTCTCAAATTGTTACTATCACAGCACTTAGTGTGGGCCCAATGCTCCCTCACTACGTGAGTCCTGACTTAAGCAGAACTTGTCTTGGGAAGTCGGGGCAAGCTCCCAAATTATAATAATGCTCCTTTGCTGCACGAGTCTTAATTTAAGTAAAGCTTCTCTTGGAGGTCGGGGCAAGTTCGCAGGTTATAATCTCCTTACTCAGAACGGACAACAGGACACCTTAGTGATCTCTGCAAGGGGCGCTGCCTTGGATCTGCAGGAAAGTGGGATGATTTTCTTGTAACAAAAAATAAAATAAAAAAATAAAAATAACTAGATTTATTATTTAATAAGTTTTTTGTGAAAATTAATAGCGTTTTTTTATTAAATATTATTGAAAAATGTCATTAATTATTAATTTTTAGTAATAGTTTAAAATTTTTGTTATAAAAATAACTAATTATAAGTTTTAATGACAGTTTAAAAAAATCGTTACAAAAAAAGTCATTAATTTTCAACTGTCAGCAATAGTTTAAAAAATTTGTCACAGAAAAGTACCACTAATTGTAAGTTTTAGAAACAATTTAAAAAAATCATGATAAAAAATGTTATTAATTGTTAATTTTTAGCAACATGCAAAAAAATCATCACAAAAAATTATTTTTAATGACGATTTTACTATAATTTATTTTCAATAAAACTTTATGAGAATTAAATCTAACTATTAAGACCTATTGGTATTGTAATAACCCTGACCTCTGATTAACGTTGATCCAAGATTAATTATGCTTAATTAGTAATTAAGGCAAAATTCTGAATTAAAATGCATGTGTGTGTTGTATTGTTGTGTTTATATCTGTTAGGAGTAGAAAGATCTGTTCATGTTTTAGTTTCGAATTGCAAATTGAAAGCCTTATCGGCGACTGATTCAGGAATTGATTAGTGTTATGTGCTAATTAGGATTTATATGATTTTATGGTAGGTTTAATTAAAATTCAATTTGGAATGATTAAATCAGATTAAATAATGTTAAACTAATTGAACCTAGGTAATTACACTTGTGCCATTGAGTGGTTTAATTCAAGGCCACTACTTCTCACACTTTACATTTTTTTAGCCTCATTTTTCTTTTCCTCAGACCAAACCGTGAGAGAGAGGGTGCGTAGGGGAAAATTGAATTCATTTAGGAATTTTGCTTGAATTTGGAAGGAATTGAAGAAACTTTGAAGAATTGTTCATTTGCTCAAGAACCTTGCTTAAGTAAAGCTTAATTGAAAAGCCTAGGTAAGAACTCAACCCTTTAATCTTGTTTTTGGGCCACCTAGAGCTTATGTATTAATGAAATAAGTGAATTAATAGGTTAATTAAGTTAGAATTTGAAGTAGTCAAGTGAATTCATACATGCATGTACATGTCCTTGAATTTTGAAGTTGTTTTGCATAAAATTTCCACATGCATATCTAGATTATGGTTGTAATCTTAGAATTTACCATGTTCTTGAGCTCAATCTTGCATTTGATCATGTTTTGGAGCATTAGAGTTCATGAGAACTCATGCATGTTATGTTCTTGCATCGTTCTTCAAGTTTCATTGATAATTGTGTTTAATTGGCATACTTCTGGGCTTTTATTTTGTAAAATGATCTTCAAAACATATTGTTTTATGAGTTTTCATGTATTTCCTCAAGCTTTGGCCCAGAAAAATGAGTTTTGGATGCTTTAAAGGTTGAATTTGAGCTTGGTGATCAAATCTGGAATTTCCAGAAATTTGATCCACGCTCGAGCGGGGAACTTTACGCTCGAGCGTGCACTCTGAGTACATACACTTCCGCTCGAACGACGAATGTTACGCTCGAGCGTGAAATGCATATACCCAGAAGTTCTTGTGTTTTGCAGTCCGCTCGAGCGAGAAAATCTAGGCTCGAGCGAAGGTCTGAGTCTCACGCTCGAGCATAGGTCGAGCGTCCGTCGAGCATGAAAAACATGCAACCAGTGCTTTTTCAAGAGTTTACAGTCCGCTCGAGCACGGAAAGTCACGCTCGAGCGGAGCTTCATTGTCTGCATGTCCACTCGAGCGAGGAAAGCCACGCTCGAGCGTAGACCTTATTTTCAGCAAGTTTTAAGAGATGTTTTCCAATGCATTCTTGCATCCTCATTCCATCCTAAGCATTCCTAGGCCATGTTTAAGATTCCAGAATGAGAATTAAAGGTTAGAAACACACTAGAGCCAACGAAGTAAGTTATGTACAATTCGAACGTGTGTTTCAAATGTGTATCTACTATGTATCATGTAGGTCACGTGCCCCGTACCGTTTGACCAATCTACTCCGTCTGTCTGTCTCAAGGCCAACTGTGAGTAATAACATAATAAAGCTATGTTCAACCTTATTTATTTTCTGTATGATGAAATAAGAATTACTTTCTGAAATGTTATGTTCTGTACAATGAATGATTGTTCAATTTCTGATATGTAATCGTGACATCCTTAGCATCATGTGATATCTGTTGGCTGTTACCCGGTATCAGAGGTTCCATCATGGAACTTAATATGTCTGCACTCTGTTACCCGTACCGGAGGCTCCATCATGGGGCTCAGCGTGTGTATTCTCTGTTACCCGGATCCGGAGGTTTCTTTATGGAACTGGTTATTCGTAACCCTCACGTGTCTGCATCTGTTCTGTATTTGTTATGTTAATGCTAATGGATGTATCACGTATACTTAAGTGTACCTCATGATTTCTGTATATGATCTGGACAAATTATGAATTTGATACGAAACTAAACTATGATTTCTGAATCTGTACGGACTCATTCATTGAAACCCCTTTACTCTATTATTGTTCACTGAGCTTTTGCTCACAATTTATATTATGTATGTAGGTGAGTCGGCGCGTGACCAGGGCCAGAGTTGACGGCCTTCATTTCTGTTTTTGTCAGCCAACCGTTGTGCCTCCCGACGAGGTTCCGATCGAAGTCTAGTTACATGGCTGTTTTTGTACTTGTGCTAGTCTCTGTCTGTTTTGTAAAGTCGGGTCCTGGGAATTCACACTTTTGTAGATGTTTTGTAATTATGATATCCTTTGACCGACACGCTTATGTATATGCAAGTTTTGAAATCTTCTGTCCTATGTATGTTATCACAGCTCATTGGACCTTGCCTATTTTGTATAATTGCTTCCGCAGCCCCTCTTTATGTGCTTATCTGTTAAGAGGCCTTTGGTCATCCACGGATTACTGGCCGGTTACGATGCTAAACCTACAGGGGTGGGTTTGGGTCGTGACAGAGTGGTATCAGAGCACGTGTTCTACCGCACACACTAGTCCATATCAGCTTAGGATGTCCTAGTAAGAGTTAGGGGCATTCCATCTGCATGTGTGAGTGTGTGGTAATCCAAATGAATATGGAAACTTAATGTATGTGAATTTGAGCAAATGAATTGGAAGAAACGAATAAGATTATTCCTATGTTCACTATCATTTGATGTCTCTATAGCAACATAGATAATGCAAGGGGAAGTGATGTAAGTGAATCTTCAAAGGCTCGTATGGGCCGAATGGAACAAATGCTTGCGGCATTGACTGAAACTATGACACAACAGCAAAGACAACAACCTTTACCCCCTTCACTTTCGCCAGCACAAGCCGAAGCAGATAATAATGATATCATCAACTTGACACAGAAATTCATGAAAATGAAACCGCCGACATTCTATGGTGGAATTGAACCATTGAAAGCGGAGACGTGGTTACTTGAAATGGAAAAGCTATATGAGGTGTTTCCTTGTTCTGAAATCCAGAAAGTGCTCCTAGCCACCTATACTCTGAGGGATGAAGCCCGAAGGTAGTGGTTACTGATTCGAAGTGGCAATGGGAATATGACGTGAGCACAGTTTAATGCCATCTTCTATGATAAATATTTTCCCCAATGTTTCAGGGATCGGAAAGTGTCTAAGTTTCAAGAACTTAAACAGGGAAGAATGTCTGTAGCAGAGTATGAAGCCAAATTCACCGAACTGGCACGGTTTGCTCCACATATGGTGGATACTGATTACAAGAAAGCACGAAAATTTGAAGGTGGACTGGATTTAGAGGTGTTTGATCGGGTAGGCGTGTTGAAATTGCCTACTTATGTGGAAGTTTTAGACAGATCCTTAATGGCGGAAGCCACCATAGCTGCTATGAAACAAAGTAAGGCCCCAACAGCTATACAAACGGATTGGAAAGGAAAGAGGTCTGGGTTTGGTTTTAGAAGAGGCCGGTCTTATGTCAGTAAGAAGCAGAACACGGGGTTTACAAGCAGCTCGAGTCAGAGTAGTGGGTCTATCCTGGTCTGTTCTGATTGTGGTAGAAGGCATAGGAGTGTGTGCTACCGAGTATCCAGTGTTTGCTTCCGATATGGCCAAACAGGTCATGTAGTGAAAGATTGTCCACTTAGGTCTGAGAATACTAGCCGTCCTACGGCGAGTTCAGCTGGATCCGCCTCCACGGCCAAAACAAATGCAAAGGCCAATATTGGGAAAGAACCTCTGAGACAAGGTCGAGTGTTCGCCTTAGTGCCCGGTGATGTGCAAAACACCTATACTGTGGTGTTAGGTACACTCTCTGTATGTTCTCAAAATGCATGTGTACTGATAGATTCTGGTTCTACCCATTCCTTTGTATCGCATGCTTTCTCTCGAAAATTGACTAGACCATTAGAACTTATGACATATGTGTTATCTGTATCTACGCCGTCTGGGGGTTCTATGATGTGTGCTCATGTTTATCCAGCATGTGATATTATGATTGGCGATATGATGTTATATGTTGACTTATTGCCCTTGAACATTGATCATTTTGATTGTATTTTGGGAATGGACTGGTTGACTAAATACTGTGCTACCATTGACTGTGCAAGTAAATCTGTTGTGTTTAGACCACCGGGTATGCCTGAATTTACTTTTACTAGGAATGGGGTAGTTCTTCCCCCATATCTGATTTCAGCTCTGAAAGCCAGAAAACTACTTAGGAAGGGATGTAGGGGTTACTTGTGTTGTATACTGACTGCATCATCAGACGGTACTAATGTAGAAACTATCCCTGTTGCTTGTGAATTTCCCGATGTATTTCCGAATGACTTACCTGGGGACTTAGTTGATAGAGAAATTGAATTCACTATTGAGGTGTTTCTGGGAACACAACCTATTTCCAAAACCCCCTATAGAATGTCTACCTCAGAATTGAAAGAATTAAAAACCCAACTTCAGGAGTTGTTGAATAAGAAATTTATCTATCCGAGCACTTCACATTGGGGTGCTCCAGTCCTGTTTGTCAAAAAGAATGATGGATCTTTGAGGTTGTGTATAGACTATCGAGAACTGAACAAAGTAACTATCAAGAACAAATACCCTCTGCTTCGATTAGATGACTTGTTTGACCAACTTCAGGGAGTCCAAGTATTTTCCAAAATTGATCTCAGATTTGGGTATCACCAGTTAAAGGTTAGGGCTGAAGACATAGAGAAAACTGCATTCAGAACTAGATATGGACATTATGAATTTTTAGTAATGCCGTTTGGGGTGACCAATGCACCTGCTACTTTCATGGACCTTATGAACAGAATGTTTAAATCATTTCTGGATGAATTTATTGTTGTGTTTATCGATGATATCCTAATTTACTCCAAAAACAGGGAAGAACATGAGAATCACTTGAGAATTGCTCTACAGACCTTGAGAGAAAAGAAATTATACGCTAAATTGTCCAAATGTGAATTCTGGCTTGACAGTGTGGCATTTTGGGCCATGTAATCAACAAGGATGGTGTTTCTGTTGACCCTCAGAAAATCAAAACTATTGTAGACTGGCCTAAATCGACAAATGTGACAGAAGTTAGAAGTTTTCTGGGACTTGCAGGTTACTACCGAAGATTTGTGAAAGACTTTTCCAAGCTTGCCATGCCATTGACCCAGTTAACTCAGAAAAATGTGTCATTCGATTGGAACGAACAAAGAGAGGCAGCCTTTCAAGAGTTGAAAACCAGGTTAGTGACTGCACCAATTTTAACTTTGCCCAATGGTACTGATGGGTTTCAAGTTTATAGTGATGCTTCCTACAAAGGTTTGGGGTGTGTATTAATGCAAAACAGAAAAGTGATTGCCTATGCTTCTCGATAACTCCGACCTCATGAAAAGAATTACCCGACGCACGATCTCGAATTAGCAGCTGTGGTCTTTGCTTTGAAAATCTGGCGTTACTACTTGTATGGGGTAACTTGTGAGGTGTATACCGATCATAAAAGCTTGAAATATTTCTTCACCCAAAAGGAATTGAACTTGAAACAAAGGCGATGGTTAGAGTTAATCAAAGATTATGATTTACAGATCTTATATCACCCAGGGAAAGCTAATACCGTAGCAGATGCCTTGAGCCGAAAATCCAGTGCAAATTTATCATGTTTGCTGTCCAATTGAAAAGAATTGCTGGATGACCTAAAACAGAAGAAGAGTGAGATTGTTGTGCAAGAACAAGGTGGGATTTTAACTGCTATTTCCGCTCAACCTACAATTCTTGACGAGATCAAACAGAAGCAATGTGAAGATGAATACTTGAAAAAGATCATAAAGGAATTTGATTCAAAGCCGAGGCCGAGATTTGTGTTTGTGAATGACGTGCTGAAATTTCAAAACCGTCTTTATGTACCTGATTGTGGTGATTTGAGAAAACGTGTTATGACCGAAGCTCACAACAGTAAGTTTGCCATACACCCGGGGAACACGAAAATGTATCACAATTTGAAACAGAATTTTTGGTAGCCTGGAATGAAAAAGAGTATTGTAGATTTTGTGGCTAGGTGTCTACATTGTCAACAGGTTAAAGTTGAACATCAACGACCCGCTGGTTTGTTACAACCACTCCCAATACCAGAATGGAAATGGGAGCACATAACCATGGATTTCGTAGTGGGATTGTCTCGCTCTTCTTGAGGTATGGACTCTATCTGGGTCATTGTGGACCGTTTAACTAAGTCTGCTCATTTTCTGCCTGTCAAAACTATTTATAATGTGGATAAATTGGCTAACTTGTATGTGAATGAAATTGTGAGATTGCACGGTATACCGGTATCTATTGTATCTGACAGGAATTCGAAATTTGTGTTAAGATTTTGGTAGAGTTTGCAACAGGCTTTGGAGACTGAACTGAGGTTGAGTAGTGCCTATCACCCACAGACAGATGGACAAATTGAATGGACTAACCAAACTTTGGAGGATATGCTCAGAATGTGTGTAATAGACTTCCAGGGGAATTGGGAGACCTATTTGCCATTAGCTGAATTTGTGTACAACAACAGTTACCATTCAAGCATTGGAATGGCTCCTTATGAAGCTTTGTATGGAAGAAAATGTCGTTCTTCGATATGTTGGGCTGAAGTAGGTGATAGACCTTTGTTGGGATCGGAACTTGTGCAAGAAACAACTGAGAAAGTGAAACTGATCCAGCAACGTCTAAAAACTGCACAGAATCGGCAGAAAAGCTATGCTGATGTCCGAAGAAAAGATAGGGAATATGAAGTTGGGGACCATGTGCTCATTAAAGTGACCCCGATGAAGGGTCAAACTCGGTTTGGTGTTAAGGGCAAATTGGCGCCAAGGTATGTTGGACCTTATGAAGTCCTTGAAAAGATCAATCCAGTATCGTATCGAGTAGCCTTACCTCCGGTAATGGAACATATGCATAACGTCTTTCATGTATCGATGCTTCGAGAATACTTGAGGGATCCACTCCACGTCATTGAGCCAACACATATGCTTTTGAAAGATGATTACACCTATGAGGAAAGACCTATCCAGATTATGAGCCGCAAGATCAAAAGATTAAGAAACAAGGAGATACCACTGGTAAAAGTTGATTGGCAGAATCATGGAGGAACTTATGCAACCTGGGAAACTGAAGAGGACATGATGAAAAGATATCTTGAACTATTTCCGTTAGACCCAGTATTCTTCCAAAATGAAGGTAATCCGAGTTTGGAGGACCAAACTCTTTCAAGGGGGGAAGACTGTAACAACTCCGACATCTGATTAACGTTGATCCATGATTAATTATGCCTAATTAGTAATTAAGGCGAAATTCTGAATTAAAATGCATGTGTGTGTTGCATTGTTGTGTTTATATCTGTTTAAAGTAGAAAGATCTGTTCATGTTTTAGTTTCGAATTGTGAATTGAAAGCCTTATTAGCGACTGATTTAGGAATTGATTAGTGTTATGTGCTAATTAGGATTTATATGATTTTATGGTAAGTTTAATTAAAATCCAATTTGGAATGATTAAATCAGATTAAATAATGTTAAACTAATTGAACCTAGGTAATTACACTTGTGCCATTGAGTGGTTTAATTCAAGGCCACTACTTCTCACACTTTACATTTGTTTAGCATCATTCTTCTTTTCCTCAGACCAAACCGTGAGAGAGAGGGTGCATAAGGGAAAATTGAATTCATCTAGGAATTTTGCTTGAATTTGGAAGGAATTGAAGAAACTTTGAAGAATTGTTCATTTGCTCAAGAACCTTGCTTAAGTAAAGCTTAATTGAAAAGCCTAGGTAAGAACTCAACCCTTTAATCTTGTTTTTGGGCCACCTAGAGCTTATGTATGAATGAAATAGGTGAATTAATGGGTTAATTAAGCTATAATTTGAAGTAGTCAAGTGAATTCATACATGTATGTACATGTCCTTGAATTTTGAAGTTGTTTTGCATAAAATTTCCACATGCATGTCTAGATTATGGTTGTAATCTTAGAATTTACCATGTTCTTGAGCTCAATTTTGCATTTAATCATGTTTTGGAGCATTAGAGTTCATGAAAACTCATGCATGTTATGTTCTTGCATCGTTCTTCAAGTTTCATTGATAATTGTGTTCAATTGGCATATTTCTGGGCTTTGATTTTGTAAAATGATCTTGAAAACATGTTGTTTTATGAGTTTTCATGTATTTCCTCAAACTTTGGCCCAGAAAAATGAGTTTTGGATGCTTCAAAGGTTGAATTTGAGCTTGGTGATCAAATTTGGAATTTCCAGAAATTTGATCCACGCTCGAGCAGGGAACTTTACATTCGAGCGTACACTCTGAGTATATGCACTTCCGTCCGAGCGACGAATGTTACGCTCAAGCGTGAAATGCATATACCCAAAAGTTCTTGTGTTTTGCAGTCCGCTCGAGCGAGGGAATCTACGCTCGAGCGAAGGTCTGAGTCTCACGCTCTAGCGTAGGTCGAGCATCCGTCGAGCGTGAAAAACATGCAACTAGTACTTTTTCAAGAGTTTACAGTCCGCTCGAGCGGGGAAAGTCACGCTCGAGCGGAGCTTCATTGTCTGCATGTCCGCTCGAGCGAGGAAAGCCACGCTCGAGCGTGGACCTTATTTTCAGCAAGTTTTAAGAGATGTTTTCCAATGCATTCTTACATCTTCATTCCATCTTAAGCATTCCTAGGCCATGTTTAAGATTCCATAATGAGGATTAAATGTTAGAAACACACTAGAGCCAACGAAGTAAGTTATGTACAATTCGAACGTGTGTTTCAAGTGTGTATCTGCTATGTATCATGTAGGTCATGTGTCGTGTACCGTTTGACCAATCTGCTCCGTCTGTCTATCTCAAGGCCAACTGTGAATAATAACATAATAAAGCTATGTTCAACCTTATTTATTTTCTGTACGATGAAATAAGAATTGCTTTCTGAAATGTTATGTTCTGTACAATGAATGATTGTTCAATTTCTAATATGTAATCGTTACATCCTTAGTATCATGTGATATCTGTTGGCTGTTACCCGGTATCGGAGGTTCAATCATGGAACTTAATATGTCTGCACTCTGTTGCCCGTACCGGAGGCTCCATCATGGGGCTCAACGTGTGTATTCTCTGTTACCCGGATCCGGAGGTTCCTTTATAGAACTGGTTATTCGTAACCCTCACGTGTCTGCATCTGTTCTGTATCTATTCTGTTAATGCTAATTGATGTATCACGTATACTTAAGTATACCTCATGATTTCTGTATATGATCTGGACAAATTATGAATTTGATACGAAACTAAACTATGATTTCTGAATCTGTACGGACTCATTCATTGAAACCCCTTTACTCTGTTATTGTTCATTGAGTTTTCGCTCACAGTTTATATTATGTATGTAGGTGAGCCGGCGTGTGACCAGGGCCAGAGTTAACGGCCTTCATTTCTGTTTTTGTCAGCCAACCGTTGTGCCTCTCGAGGAGGTTTCGATCGAAGTCTAGTTACATGGCTGTTTTTGTACTTATGCTAGTCTCTGTCTGTTTTGTAAAGTCGGGTCCTGGGAATCACACTTTTGTAAATGTTTTGTAATTATGATATCCTTCGACCGACACGCTTATATATATGCAAGTTTTGAAATCTTCTGTCCTATGTATGTTATCACAGGTCATTGGACCTTGCCTATTTTGTATAATTGCTTCCGCAGCTCCTCTTTATTTGCTTATCTGTTAAGAGGCCTTTGGTAATCCACGGATTACTGGCCGTTACGATGCTAAACCTACAGGGGCGGGTTTGGGTCGTGACAGGTATTTACCCAATTACAAACAAGCTGCTAAATGTCCTTACCTTTTTTCCTTTTTTTATTATTTTAGACTCCTATTTTTTTGGCCTTCCACCACCCATCTTTATTTTTCTTTGGACTCCTACCATAATTCTAACTATACCCTTTGAATCTTACCCTTACACCTTCTATCTACAACTCTTCATTCCCTTGTTTGACTATCCCCTTCTACTCTGGTGATCATTCTCCTCCAGCGACCTTCCATCAATGTCCCTCATTCGCCAACGGCCCTCTACTCTTCCTTCCGATCTCTACCCTCGTACTTCTAGGACCTCTCTTACATTCTGGCAGACACTTCAACCCATCTTTTTGTCTTTATGACCACTCTGGCTGCCGTTTAGAAAACCAATTCCGAACAAAAGCCTAATGTTTGGTAGTATGTAACCAAACAAAAGGCACATGTTCGGTTGTAGAGCATCGAACATATTCAACAAATTCGACTCTGTGTAACCGAACAACAAGAAATCGACCAAACTACGAGATAGAGAGAGAAATCAACAGGAAAAAAGAGAGAGTTGTGCATGAAAGAGAGAAAAGAGAGTCGATCTGGATTGCTCGGTCGTGCAAGTGTTCATAGTGGTGTGAGTACTTGTGTCAATTCTCGCTAAAAGTGTTGGATTTTTCTGGCAATGAGTTCCGACAGATGCCATTCACAACGTTATTGCTACAATTAGCAACAGATAAAGTAATGATACACCAAGAAAGGTCATTGGGAGCACAAGATGTAGATTT
Organism: Camellia japonica; assembly: GCA_030407325.1. Classification (NCBI taxonomy): domain Eukaryota; kingdom Viridiplantae; phylum Streptophyta; class Magnoliopsida; order Ericales; family Theaceae; genus Camellia; species Camellia japonica. Next base: position 31,455,424 of record JAPPVO010000029.1, on the reverse strand, counting down.
TCGTATGTTTGTGTATACAATGGTCGAATTCGTCATGGATTCCAACAATGTAGAAGTAAATAGAGCGTGATTAACTAGAGCAAGAATTTCAGAGTTCAAAGACCCCAGACCATAACCGGAGGCTTTTAGCGGAAGTGGAAGTATTGGTCGCCGAAGGGTATCAGTGGGAGTGAAAGTGGTAGTGTGATTAGGCTTAGGGTTAAACTTAGGAGGAGAGGGATGAAGGCAAGATTGAAATTTGATGTTAGGATAAATTTGTAATAAAATAAAATAAAAAATTGAGAGTCCAAAGTAAAAGATATAGACATTTAGTAGCTCTCATTACAAAAGTTATGGTGTACACCCTTTAAAGGGTTCAATTTTCTAAGTTATAATTATAAAAAATAAAAATAAAAAATGTCATAAGTAAACACAATATGAGACATAACTGAAGAATTCATGAGTCATAATTAAAATAATTTCATAACTAAAAAAGAAAATTGGTCATAACTGGGAAAAAAAAATGACATAACTAGGGATGCATATGATACACCATTTTTAAAGGGATGTATATTAAAATTTCCCCATGATAAATTACAAAAGTACATATTTGAGGTTTTGCAAAACACATTTGGCCCCTCGATTTCATATTGCATTACAACTTCTCCCCAATGCTAGTCAACCAATGAGACAATTTTCAAAATACCTAATGGAATTATTTATTTATTTATTTATTTATTTTTTGTGCACTTGGGTCAGGTCAACTCACAAGCCAAACCTTAGGTCCAAATCTTGCCCAACGGATTTGGCTTTAAGTTCACAAATGGACTTGCAAATCAAATTGACATATGAGTCAACATGCTAAGATTTAAAGGCTTTTTTTTTCCCTACTTATTTCATAATTTCATGATAGCTTGATGGGTCGAGCCACATGTCAAGCTGACCTTCAAAACCATAGCCCAGACCAAGTTGGCACACTCAAGGTACATGTTCGGCTTAAAGTAAAAACTTAGTAGGCTGAGCCAGCTTTCGAACCAAATGATGACCCTTCTATCTCCTTGTCACTTTCATATTTTTTCCATCTCTATATCATTTTCTCTTTTTCTTGTTACGCCTGATGGTATTAGACAAACATTGAAATTAGTTGGAAACGATTAGGTGTTCTTCTTCACTAGAAATGGTGACTATTCAAAAGCGGGTACTCAACGACAAAACAACTCGGAGGATAGGGTATTGATAAGTGAGGCCTTGGTGAGAATCAAGGGAGACAAAGGGTGGGTAGTGGAAATAAAGCTACTTGTTGGTAGGTGGTGGTGATTTATTTGTAAGAATTTGTGACTAATTAAATCTATCATACATTGTTGATCATCTTCTTATTATTTATCATCTCTTTTATTTTGGATTTTATGTTACAAGATAAAATTTTGGATGTTATTTTGGATGTTTATACAACATTTTAAGGCTTATGTATAACATATTAAGTGTAAACAGTGGCGAAACCACAGTGGATCTAGGGGGTCATGTGTCCCCCCTAGGTTTTGTGATATGTTTTTTTTTTTTTTTTTGGCAAACATAAAGAAAATATTTTGAATAAAAAAAATTATAAAATATTATTTAGAGTGAAATATCAATGACATTTTTAAAATTATGAGAATAATAATGGTTGTTTTTTTATTGAAAATAAAGATATTACGATAAGTTATATTATTATTTATGAAAATTTCAATACAATGGCGATATCCATCATTATTGACATTACATTTGACATTTGGGGTTCATGCTCTATGTTTTTCTTTATTATTGGTTGGTGATATCATATGTCAATAATGACGTAGTATTACTATTATATTAAATTTTTACTAAAATTTTGTATAAAAATTACTTTATCATTATATAATTTATTTTAAAACTTATATCTATGACTTTTTTTTTTTTTAATATTGTCCATGATATACTAGTTACAAATAATATATATATATATATATATATTTATCTTTCTTGAAGTCAATCGTAAAAATTTATGTGAAATATTTTGGTAAAAATTTTTTAATGTTATAATTAATAAGTGCCCCCTCTAATTTAATTTCTTGATTCCGTCACTGAGTGTAAAAAGATAATTTCACCCTTTCCAATTAACTCCATTAACATTCTTATTATTGGAAGTGATGTCAATGTAATTTTTCCAAATTAATAAGGCCAAGTGTATTTACATTAATTGGTAGGAGACACAAGTGTAATTTATTTATTTATTTATTTTCTTTTTTTAAAAAAAATCAATTGGATTTTAGTAAGCCTTTTCTGGCTTTACTGATGGCATTGAGCTTAATGCCTAGGTAAGTATTTTTCGATGAAGATTTTTCATGCTTTGATTAGTGTGTGGTGTATTATTATATGTATAATCTAAAGGTGGAGAATCTTTCATAATCATTTTCATGACACTTTTTTCATGATCATTATCATTACTCTTATTGAAATAAAGGTAGATACTTTGTTTCATTCAGTTCAACTATTAAAAAGATAAAATAGTACCACACAAAATTTGACACTTGTCTTGCATTCTCCAATTAAAGCTTACAACAATACTATGATGCCCCGGGTTTTCGGCTTGCATGGTATTGTGTAGTAGGATAGTATGCATTTCTTTCAGTGTTTTGTTTACGGTATCGGGTCATTGAGTTTCCCTTTCTACTCTTACTTAACCTCTCTTAACTTTTCCGAGTTGAAAATTTTGAATTTTGGGCACTAGAACTTGCCTTGGTTTGCAAAATCACTTTCTGAGTTCTGGGCAAAACCGCTCGTGCGGAATTGAAAACCGCCTGAGCGGATTCTCACAAGTTTTCCAAAATTTTCAGAGTTTTCTGAGCAGAAAACTGCCCGAACGGATTTTGGGTCCCACTCGAGCAGATTTTGGGTGTTTTTTCTAGGTGAGCAATCTACCCTTAAGGAAAAAATTTCCACTCATATGAATTGGGAATTCCGCTCGTGCGGAATTAAAACCGCTTGAATGGATTTCGGCTATCTTGAAATTTGTACTCTTTTCCTCAAAATTGATACCAAAAGTGTTTTTTTTGCATAGATTTTCTTCTCTCTCTCTCTCTCTCTATATATATATATTTATATATATATATATATTCATCTATTCTCTCTCTTCTCTCTAAAAACACACCCAAATCCAACTTCTCTTTAAGATTTAGCTCAAATCTTCAAAAGTTTAAGGGGGCTTTTTACACCAAATCAAAAGAGGGTGACGAGGGTTACGATTATAACCGATTGGATCATGTTTTTGTCGACATTGATTTCTAGGGTTTTCTTCCTCTTCATCTCCCAAGCTTGAGATAGGGATAATCTTTGAGTTATATATACATTTTTGGAAGTTTATGTATGTTTTGAGTATTTCATCATGTTGAGAGTTATGATTTTGGGTTATTGAACCCTAGATGATGATAGAGGTGGATTTCATCTATTTTTCCTAAAAACTTTTGATAATATGAGTATGTTCTAGGGTGTGGGTGTTGTTTTAGAAAAATCTTTTCAAAAATGAAATAAAAACTTTGTTTTAGTAGAACCCTAGATTTGGGAATTTTGGAAAAAAGTTGTGATATTGTAAAATTGATACTTGATAATTTGCCATATGAGTAAATGATGGAGGAAATTCTATAGTTGTATCAAATGAAGAGATTTCATGAGAAAATGAGAAATTGTAGAATTGGAAAGCTTGAGCAATAGTTGATTGTTGTTATTGTGGAAAGATCAAATGCTAAAAAATGATGTTTAACATGTGAAGAATACATAAATATTGATATTGTTATTTTGTCTCTTGGAAAAAAAATATACTATGATGTTATATTGATAAGCGATGTGGAATTTGATCACAATTAAGAATTGTATGGATGAATTAAGAAATTTCAAGACATTGATATAGGAATATATTGCATTGGCACTTGATTTAAGTATCATCACCTTTCGAATTGGCATTGTTAAGATGTTTAAATGGGACTTTATTATTGCATTGGACATTTGCATCGTTATTCCATTTCATCATTGATGCAATTGATTTTGAATATTAAATTGGAAAAAGTACTACTTTGAGAAAGGGAATTGTTTTGTGAAACAAGATCATATTGATTCGTTTTTGGGGTAAATACGTTGGTAAGTCCATATAGGGGGTGTAGTTGGTATTGGTTAAGTTGGCCTGAGTGTCTATAGTGAAAAATCGAAAACACACACAGAGGAAGTACCACGTGCCTTTCGGTTAGCTACCGGTAAAGTGGGAATTGATAGTGCTTGTTATGCTTACTTGTAGACACTAACTTAGGAATTATCTGAGTCGTATTTACCGCCCCTTTTGAACTACATTGAAATTATTGAAATGTTAAATTCTTGAGATTGCATTGTGCATAAAAGTTGCAAAAGATAAAAATATATGTTTTTGAATGTGACATGACATATGCATTCATCCCATGAGATTGTATAAAATGTATATACTTTGTTAAGATTTTCCTATTGGACTTTGTGCTCACTCTATGAGATTTTGTGCAGAAAATGATGTGATGATCCCGCCAAGTTAGAGGCGTGAAAATATGTTTTGAGAGTACAGGGCTTTTTTCTTTGTTGTAATTATGTATGGATTCGAAAATCACTTTTCTGTAATCGGTCTTAAGTCTTGGGAATTGTAACCCTTGAGGGTATTTATTTGTACTTGACATATATACCACATGCTATAGATTCATATATTAGGGATGTTGAATGTATAACCGCATGTGGAACATTCTTTTGTAAATCTCTTGATGGTTAATGAATACAGATGTTGGAGATTTAAGGATGATGCTAATATTGAGACATACTTACGTTTATATTAAATAGTGGAAGTTGGTGAGTTCTTATTGTGCAAATTTTCGGGACGTGACAAATACCAAACTATGTCTTGGTCATCTTGTTTGCTTTAGTTTAGTTCAATTATTAACTCCTAAAAGTTAGCTTGAGTCACCATTCCTATACTTTTGAAATAAGAGGATTGAAATGAGCTCACACTTGTAGGTCACTTCAATATATGTATTTATTAAAGGGAAAATATCAAATTAGTGGTGTTTTAAAAAAATAATTGGTGATAAATTTTATAAATATTAATAATTAAAATTATAAACTTTTTTTATAATTCTGTAATTATTTTTAAAAAATTAAACTAAAAAAGCAATTTCTCCTTTATTTAATACACAAAGCTCAAATCTCAAGCAATCCTTTTCATGCCTTCATGTTCTAATTCAAAGTGAAACGTGCTCAATTACTCTCAATTGGCATTGATTTAGGCAAAATGTTTTATGAGTGGAAGAAAATGGTTCAAATTTAAAATCAAGACACAAGTGATAATCTTATACAACATTTAAGTATAAAAGTGGGGTCATTATTAATTTATTATTCTATCCATTTAAAACATTAATTAGTCCATCACTTAGTGTGATCAACTCATATTATTTTCCTTCATTTAAATGATTTCTTACCCTTTGCACAATATACATTTCATATTATTTTCCTTGATTTAGATGATTTCTTACCCTTTGCACGATATACATTTTTCTTTAGAGAGGCTATCGCATTGACTGTCTAATATGTGATTTTGACATCGAATTAGTATATAAATAATTAGTACAAATGAAATTGATTAGATGATTTGGTGAAGAATCAATTGTTGGAGAATAATTTTGGTAAAATTAATTAATAGCGAATAATAAATAAAATAAAACAAACTTACAACTTTTCGAAGATCAAACAATTGAACGAAGTTGTGATTGAGGCCAGTGTATAGACACTGTGTCTTTAAGATAGAATAATGCCCTCTCCACTGGTGCTCAAGATTAATGGGCGTCCTGTCTCCAGGATACAACAATCACCACACACAGAATTCGCACTAACTCTATGTGTACAACGAACCAGAGTATGTGCTTTGCACTCTCTAAAAAAAATATGAATATGCAGGATGAACAGAGGAGGAGGAAAAAGAAATCTAAATATATTTTTTTTAATATATATATATTTTTTATCCACCAAAACAAGATGGAGGACTGGCTTAAATAGGCAACAGGAAAAAAACTGAATTGGAAAAGACATGTCTGTTCACCGAAAGTCACACCCAATTGGAGAAGACACCAAATTGAATTTTGAATTTTTTGGAGCAAATTCAAATCTGAAATTTAAATTCTTTCCTGCAGAGTTTTAAAACTAGGACCTTATATTATCTTTTCCAATCTATGTGGGACAAGAACACTCAACACCATTTGGGAATTTACATCAACATGCCTCATGTTCATGAACTTCACTTTGGAGTCAATTTTCTATTCACCTATAAATGGTTTTGACTCACTAATTACATAATCTTGTTCACCACACGGCATCGAACACATTGCTACTTGGACCCTCCAAAACCAACTTATGGGTCCTACATAATTATTAGCATAATCCAAAAAATTAGCATTTAAACCATTTTTTTCCAACAATCCCCTACATAAATGAAATTGACGAAAATGACATGCAATAACATGCAACCTAAGAAATTACAAAACTAAAACCATCCTACATAGGATATGTAGCTTTTGGCCTTGATCATTCCCTTGTGAGAAACTATCAGGTTTATTGGCTGATCAGTGAACATGATGTCTTGAACTGTTCTGCCATTAGTGTAAACCGAGACAACAGCTTTCACACAGTTTTGTTTTCATACACAACTAGGTTCTTTCGGTTGTACCCGTTTTGGCCTTGGGCAATACCTGGTTTTCATGAGTGCTCTAAAGAATGTAGCCTTAGCATTCTCATAGAGCTGGCTCAGTTCACACTCATATAGGTAATGCTCATTAAGAGTATTCTGCTATACCCCACTTGGTTTTCCAAGATATGAACTTCATTAAAAGTAAAACTTATCCTAATTCTCGCTACAGATATCATTTGTTATCATAGAAATGGGTAGGAGATTTTCTCTTTAGTAATGATCGGGAATCATACTTAACTCGGTTGTCTCTTTGAACCTAGATCTTGGAATCGCCAGTCAATTAGATTGGGTTGCTATTAAGTCGGTTCTTAATTAGTAGGCTTTAACCCCATTCCCCTCGATGATCTCATAACTTGCTCTCTGGTCAAACCTTTTGTTAACGGATCCACAATGTTATCTCTTGACCTTATATATTCAATAGAAATAGTTCCACTTGAGAGCAGTTGCTTAATGGTATTATGTCTACGACGTATGTGACGAGACTTACCATTATACATATTCTTTTGTGCCTTAGCCATAGTTGTTTGGCTATCGTAATGGATGCAAATTGCAGGCACAGTTTGGGCCACATTGGAATATCTTCCAGGAAATGTCGAAATCATTCTGCTCCTTCTCCTGCTTTATCTAATGCAATAAACTCAGATTCCATTATGGACCTGGCAATGCACGTTTGTTTGGAAGATTTCCAAGAGACTACTGCACTTTCCAAGGTAAAGACATAGCTACTAGTAGACTTAGAGTCTTTAGTGTCAAATATCCAATTAGCGTCACTGTACCCTTCCAGTACTGCTGGATATCTTGTATATTTCAATCCATAATTACAGGTATATCTTACATATCTAAGTACTCTAATTATGGTTGTCCAATGATCTTTCCCTAGATTACTCGTGTACTTGCTCACTTTACTGACAACATATGCTATGTCAAGACGTGTGCAATTTATGAGGTACATTAAACTTTCAATTATTCGGGAGTACTCTAGTTGTGATACACCTTCACCCATGTTCTTCATTAAATGAAGACTAGCATCCACAGGAGTTTTTGAAAGATGGTCATCGTGTTTATTAAATTTCTCAAGGATTTTTTTTTCCACATAATGATCTTGAGACAAAGCATATCCATCAGATGTTCTAGTAATTTTAATTCCTAAAATTACATCTACTATTCTCATGTCTTTCATGTCAAACTTAGTGTTCAACATTTTCTTGGTAGTTTTATAATTTTATTATTACTACCAATAATAAGCATATCATCTACATATAGGCAAATAATGACATATCCCTTTTCTGTGTCTTTCACATAAACACATTTGTCACATTCATTTACTTTGAATCCATTTGACATCATAACATTGTCAAATTTTTCATGCCATTATTTTGGAGCTTGCTTTAAACCATAAAGAGATTTTACAAGCTTGCACACTTTCTTTTCTTACCCTGGAACTACAAAACCTTCTAGTTGTTCCATGTAGATTTCTTCATTTAGATTTCCATTTAGGAATGCAGTCTTAACATCCATTTGATGTATTTCAAGATTGTATAAAGTCGCTATAGTAATCAACATTCTAATGGATGTTATTCTTGTTACAGGCAAATAAGTGTCAAAATAATTTATTCCCTCTATTTGCCTATAACTTTTAACTACAAGTCTTGCATTGTATTTCTCAATTGATCCATCAGGTTTCATTTTTCTCTTGAATATCCATTTATATCTAAGAGGCTTACATCCTGGTAGAAGATCCACCAATTCCCAAGTATGATTCTGTAAAATGGAATTAATTTCACTATTAATAATTTCATTCCATAAATGAGCTTCTGGCGTAGACATGGCTTCCTTAAAAGTTCGAGGCTCATTTTCCAGTAGATAAGTCAAGAAGTCAAGACCGAAAGATTTACTAGTCCTAGCTCTCTTACTACGTCTGGTTCTTCCTCATTTGTTCCTTCTTGATTATCCTCAATCTGTCCTTGACTATGATCAAATGCAATTTCATAAGAACGTTTAAGAGAATTTGGCTCTTGTATTGATTTACAAGGAAAAATATGTTCAAAGAAAGATGCATTTCTTGACTCGATTATAGTATTGACATGCACATCTGGATTATCACTTTTGTATACTAAAAATCGATAAGCACTACTATTATATCCATATCTTACGAATATACAATCAATAGTTTTAGGTCCTATTTTGACCCTTTTAGGATCGGGAATGGCCACTTTAGCTAAACACCCCCACACTTTCAGATATTTGTAAGAAGGATCTTGACCTTTCCATAATTCATATGAAGTTTTAAGAATCTTCTTGTGAGGTATTTTATTCAAAATATAATTTGCGGAGAGAATCGCTTCCCCCAACAAGTTCTAGGATAAACCTGAGCTAATCAACATGGCGTTCATCATTTCTTTCAATGTACGATTTTTTTGCTTAGCAACTCCATTTTGTTGTGGTGCATAAGGCGCAGTAGTTTGATGAATGATTCCAAGTTGTGAACATAATGTTACAAAATGAGCATCATATTCACCACCTCGATCACTTCTTAATGTTTTAATCTTCCTGCCAAGTTGATTTTCAACCTCAGTTTTATATTCAATGAATTTTTCTAAGGCTTCATCCATACTTTGTAATAATATACATGGTAGTATCTCGTGCTATCATCAATAAAAGTGATGAAGTACTTCTTACCCCCTCGTGTTTGAACAAATTTCAAATCACAAATATCACTATGAATTAAATCCAGTGGCTCAGTACTTCTTTTAATGGAATTAAATGGTGCCTTAGTCAATTTTGTCTCAACACACACTTCACATTTATGATTTGAATTAATAGAAAAATTAGGTAGATAGTCCAAGTGAATTAATCTACGCAATGAATCATAGTTAACATGACCTAATCTACCATGCCATAAATGAGAAGACTTAAACAAATAAGCAGAAAATGTGATTTTCTTATTAATACTAGGAATTACAATCAGTACATTCATTTTGAATTACCCGTCACACAGGTATCCTTTCCCTACATAAACACCATCCTTACACAGAACAAATTTATCAGAAACAAAGACCAATTTAAAATCATTCTTGCTTAACAATGATCCAGACACCAAGTTTTTTCGAATTTCTGGAACATGCAAAACATTGTTAAGCGTTAGCTACTTGCCCGAAGTCATCTTGAGCACAATCTTCCCTTGTCTTTCAACTTTTGCAGTAGAGGAGTTTCCCATGAAGAGCTGCCTGTCATCCTTAACTTGTTGATAGGCAGTAAACATTTTCTTATCTGCACACACATGTCATGTTGCCTCGGTGTCTACCCACCATTCCTTGGAGTTTGATCCCATCAGATTTACTTCAGACACAACCGCTACAAGGTTCATCTCAGTCACTCCATCAAACAAAGTCTCCAATTCAGTTATGTGTGCATATTCATACTTTGTCTTTTTGGAAGGACGTTGTTGATCTTTGCGATTCCGACAATCTTTGGCCCGATGTCCTACCTTGTTGCACACAAAGCACTTTCCCTTGAACTTTATAGATCCAATTTTAAAACTCTGACTAGTATTTTTTTTAGAGTTTTGCCTCGAACGCTGTCTCTTTTTCTTCTTTTGTCCTTGCTCCAATATATTAGCCTTTGCTTCGAAAATAAATCCCGGATTTTTTTTCTTTTCTGCATCATGGTTATTTTCCTCAATCCGTAATCAGACAATCAAGTCTTCTAACTTCATTTATGTGTGTTTGTGCTTCAAGTAATTTTTGAACTCTTTCCAAGATGGTAGTAGTTTCTCAATGATAGCTGCCACTTGGAAAGATTCGCTCAAACTCATACCCTCTACATGAATTTCATGTAAAATCAATTAAAGCTCTTGGACGTGACTAATTGCGGTCTTCGAGTCCACCATCATGTACTCAAGAAACCAGCCAACCACATATTTCTTGATTCCAACATCTTCCGTTTTGTACTTCTTGTCCAAGGATTTCCACAATTCTCTAGCCGTCTGTAATGGACTATACACGTTATACAACGTGTTGTCCAATCCATTCAAAATATAGTTTTGGCACAAAAAATTAGAATGCTTCCATGCCTCTATTGCGGCAATTGCTTGCCGATCAGTTTCGTTCTCACTTAAGGATGGTGCATCCTCTTTGATAAATCTTGCCAAATTCAGAGTTGTAAGATAAAACAGCATTTTTTGCTGCCATCTCTTAAACTCTATCCCATTAAATTTTTCTGGCTTTTCATTGTGGTTAACCAAGACAGTGGTGGGAAGTGAAGTAACCAATAGGCGTAGGAACCACGACAGAAGCAGATGTTGGGTTTGCATTTCCAGCACTGTTTACAGTCTTAGTTGCCATTTAAACTTTCTGATCAAAATAAAATAAAACAAACTTACAATTTTTCGAAAATCAAACTATTGAACGAAGTTATGATTGAAGCCAGTGTATGGACACTGTGTCTTTAAAACAAAATAACACCCTCTCCACTGGTGCTCGAGATTAATGGGCTTCCTGTCTCTAGGATACAATAATCACCACACACAGAATTCGCACTAACTCTATGTGTACAGCGAACCAGAGTATGTGTTTTGCACTCTCTCAAACTTAGACTCTAAAAAAAATATATGAATATGCAGGATAAACAGAGGAAGAGGAAGAAGAAATCTGAATATTTTTTTTAATATATATATATTTTTGATCCACCAAAACAAGATGGAGGACTACCTTAAATAGGCAACAGGAAAAAACTGAGTTGGAAAAGACATGTCCGTTCACCGAAAGTCACACCCAATTGGAGAAGACACCAAATTGAATTTAGAATTTTTTGGAGCAAATTCAAATCTGAAACTTGAATTCTTTCTTACAGAGTTCTAAAACTAGGACCTTATATTATTTTTTCCAATCTATGTGGGACAAGAACACTCAACACCATTTGAGAATTTACATCAACATGTCTCATGTTTATGAACTTCACTTTGGAGTCTATTTTCCATTCATCGATAAATGGTTTTGACTCACTAATTACATAATCTTGTTCACCACACGGCAACGAACACATTGCTACTTGGACCCGCCAAAATGGGTCCTACATAATTATTAGCACAATCTAAAAAATCAACATTTAAACCATTTTTTCCAACATCAATAACTATGGTTTATTTGTTTAATACAAAGGCTCATAAAAATACATTCAAGTGAGACCCCAATTTGCGCAAAACCCTTTTTAGATGATAGTGTGCCCTAAAAGCGTGCAATGCAATTCTTTATCAAGATATTCAAGAAAACCAGATGGGCCTCTTTTTGACAGGGCCAATGTCGGTTATGGCCTGCCTTGATCGTTCAGTATTTTGTTATGATCAATAGGCCTTACCCCATAATTTTAGTTAATTGAATTTGTCAAATCTTAAGTTTGGGTACTTGTAATGGACAAAAAAAAAGCCCAAATGAGTCCCAGAATCCAGTACTCAGCCCATCTAACAGTCCTTGGGGAGTTGAATTCAGTTCCTTATATTGGGCTAGGCCGTTCGACCTTGGGCCCTCTATATACTACCACAGGAGGGTCATTAATAGAAATCTTTTTGCTTTTTTGTTATTGCTTCTGCTGCATACATGTGACAAGTTATTTATTTATTTATTTTATAAATATATGTAACAAGTTGAGATTAAAGACGAATTGATAAGAGACCAACATTCAAATTTGGAGGGTGAAGCTAATATAATGACCCTTGCATTTTAATAAGGGTGCCCTTAATCATTGCCAAAAATTATTTATTAGGCTAATTGGTTGGTTAAGAGCTCTTATAATTTATTAAGAGATTAAATTGTCCGATTCTCTCCTACCTTGATTGCGAGTATTTTCTCTTTGTATATATTTTGTGTTTTTCTTGGATCTTTATTGTTAAATGTCCATCTAATTTGATACAAATCACATCATCATCAAATAAAAATAGGCGAAATTTATGTAAATGGGTCGGCTATCTGAATTTTTTTTTTTTTTTTTTTTTTCCCACATTCTTCACTATTAATAAAGGCTACATGCTCAATTAAAGTGAATAATTCATATTATATTATTATATTTTGTATCAGTTAATTCTGTTTTTCATCTTATGATAATCATATTAATAAAATAAAATAAAAATGATACCATGTAAATGTGTGCATGCATGAATTTGCATGAATCAAAATCTAATTTTCTTCATGGTGAATTACGACAGTAGTCCTTGTATTTTGTTTCTTATATTATTTTGGTCCTCATAATTCTAATTGACTCAATTTTAACCTTAAATTTATGGCTTTGTCTCATTTTAATCCAATTGATTATAACTATCAATATTTTTTTTATGAAAAATACGCACATAAGTGAAATGTGTTATATTTTTAAGGGAAAATTATAAACTTAATCAACTCGGTAAGTTTATCCTTAACCAATTCAGTAATAATTTTCTATAAAAAATAAAAACTAAGGATCCGTTTGATTAGAAAGAAATAAATTATGAAAAGTGAAAATGGTAGAAAGTAAAGTGAAAGAAAAGAAAAGGAAAAGAATTTGATTATGATGAAAATTTTGTAAGAAAATAGGAATTCTAATTATAAGTAACTACTTTTATAACAAATTTAAACTTTCTTGTATTTTCCTGTGTGTTTTTTTGCAAGAATCTGAAAGTTTAGTTACCATACTATTATGAGTTGTGCAAAAAAATTAATTTTCTTGTAACTTCCACCACTTTCATGCTAAACAAACTTAGAAATTTTTTATTTTTTTCCATTTCTTTCATTTTCTACCATTTTCATCCTAACCAAATTGAGCCTAACGTATTATCAATTAGACCAAATTGACTCAAAATCTAAAATTAAAGGTTAAAATAGAGCTAATTGAAAATGTATGGACCAAAATGATATAAGGGGCAAAATGTAGGGACTATCAGTGTCATTTGCCATTTTCTTTTCATTTTGACATTTTTTGGTATAATTTATTGAGTAGCTTATAACTTCTCTTTTCTTTTTCATTTTGGAAATTTACATCTAAGTATTTGGTGCAAGTTTTACATATAATTTATGAGATAAAAATAACCTAAATATGTTGAGAAAAAAAATTATTACTAAAAGCTAAGGATATTATAAGTTAAAAACTGATTACCATAAAGTAAAAGTTAAAAATATTATTTTCTCAACTTTTAAATAATCAATTTTTTTCCACTTATTTAAACTGTACCAAATAATCTCATACAGACTCCCACAATTTAAAATAAAAATAAAAATATAATCAAATAAGTTACACAAAACAGCTCCGATATATACTTTTAGTTTTTATTTCTAATTATTAACTTTTAATTTTAATAAAAAAAATTATAGCAAACAAGACTTTATCTGGAGGAGTTGTGACTGATTGATCACCCATGATCTCAATGCGGCGGTCACCGCGTCACAGGATTAATAATTCTTCATTTTAATCTATTAATTTCGTTTTCCATAAGCCATGTGATGAGTCCATAAAACTTTAGATTATTTACATATGAATAATACTTATTCATCATTTTTTTTTTTTTGTATAGCCGTTGAAAAACAAAACAATAAAACTTAGTTTATTAGTGTATATCATGAAAGGAAAGAGGGGTGATCATGAACATGTCTTGATAAAGCCTCCCTTGGCTTTTTAGAGTAGTGGTTGGGGTGTAGCTAAGATGACTTCTTAGAACTAATCATTAGATGAGTGCTCAATAAAACAATCCAAGGTTTTTTTTTTTATTTCATGAAAAGTGATTTTGGCTAGCTTTGAAAATGTTTTTGTGGCTTTAGTTGCTTTGATTTGGGCGCTTGCTGTGGGTGTATTGCTTGAGAAGTAGTAGGGTTGCCTTGAGGAGAGAGAAAAGAACATGTTATCATCCTTTTTAACCAATAAAGAAAAGATAATATATTATGATGAGAAACAATTGATAATGTATTATGATGAGAAAATAAAAAAATTTGAAAATAGATAATATGAGATAAGATAGTTGGCCTAGTAGTTTATGTAATTGTCTTTAAGGATATTGAGTGTCAAAGGTTTAGGATTTAAATCGATAGAGCGATTGCAACTCTTTCGTTATAATCTAATTTACTAACTTAACAGTATCATATCGTTTGTGTAGAATGATAGTTTTACATATTTGTCCAAATAATTACAAATAAATATAATTGAAATATATGAGAAAATTAATTTTTACTTGAACAATTTTGACTTTAAAAATTATGTGCTAGGCAACTTTAATTTATTATGTTCACACTAATTGAGCTGTTTACTTATACTACATATATTAGTACAGTGGTGTAAACACGATATTTTGCAATTATATATTTAAATTTTTGGACAGTTTAATGAATAATAAAATTTTGTTTAGGGAGGCAGTTTTTTGTATGTGGAGCGGTGTTCGACTCGTTCAAAATTTGTTTAAGATTAATTCGTTATGTAAATAAGTTAAATTTGAATAAATTTTAAAGCTCATTGAGTTATCAAACTAAACTTGAACAAAACCTATTACTCAGTTTGATAAGTTTATATGTAATATAAAAAATAAGCTATATTTGAGCTCAATTCGTGCTCAGTTCATTAAAAACTCGTTCGAAATTGACTCGTTATGTAAATAAATCAAACTTGGGCACATTTAAGATTTATGGTGTGGGAGGTTGATGGTTCGAATCTCCACAAGAGCAGAGTGTAATTTTTTTTTTCACGAATGAGCTTTTGGCGACTAAAAGGTTTGGTCGCCGATTCCTTGAGTATTGGCGACTAAAACATTAGTCGGTAAATGTATAATTTAAAAAAATATAATTGACTATTGGCGACCAATAATTTAGTAGCCAAACATTGGCCCTTTGCCGACCAACTAAATTTAGTAGCTAAAAGGTAGGTTTTGCCGACTAAATAAATTAGTAGTCAAATGTTTCACTTTCAGCAACCAAACACACGTTTTGTCACTAAAACATTCGCCGACAGGGTTTAGGCGACTAACTTGGCGACAAAAAAATTTAGTCGCTAATTGGTATCAGCGACTAAAAAAGTGACCTTTGGTGACTAATATTTTGGTCGGCAAAACTGTTATTTGAACAATATAAAGGGCATTATTAAATTTTCAAGTTAAAAAAATTTGAACAATATAATACTTGGCTCATTTACAACCCTATGTAAAGGGCATTATTAAAAAAAAAAATCTTAAATTCATTTTACCTCATTTTGGTTTGAGGCCAAAGCACTTTATCTCTTTATGATTCAAAAACAGTTAGGAAGATCCCATATGGTTTTTCACCAAAGTGCAACCATTAATACTGTTAATTATAGATATAAAATGACTATATACTCTCTCTCTCTCTCTCTCTCTCTCTCAATTTATAATGTCTAACATTAATTTAATTAGATCACAATTAATTATAAATTATTTATTTTAATTCTTAACATTTTATTATAATTATAATTTTATTATATTTTATATCACAATTAATCCTAAATTCTTAATTATCTATTATAATTTCTAACATGTTAATCTAATTTTAATTTAATTATATTTTAATCAATTCTTAAATATTATTTATTTTATATTTTTATTTAATTGTATTTTAAATCAATTCTTAATTGTATTTTAATTTGATTTATTTTATTTTAATTAACATATTAATCTAATTTTAGGTTTAGAGAAAATGGAGATAAAATTATCTTTTTGTTATATTAATTTCACTTTAATTTTCATAAAATAAAATCCACTCTTAAAAGTGGAAAATTAATGGTAACACTTTAGTCCAAAATCATATGAGGACTTTTTGACTATATTTGAACCATATAAGGTTAAAGTACTCTAGCCTCTAACCAAAAGAGGATAAAATGAATTTAACCTTTAAAAAATGATATCGTTCACATCAAATAGTGTATGTTTTAATATATATATATATATATATATATAGAGAGAGAGAGAGAGAGAGAGAGAGAGAGAGAGAGAGAGAGAGAGAGAGAGATTTAAAATTGTGAATGAAAATCTAAAACAAGGTGCAGGCAAAGAAAGAGGATATTTGAGTTGGGTTCACTTTCCACTTCATAGAAGAAAAGTTGTTACCCATCACATGGGGAGGTGGATAAACCAAAGTCTTCCTAAAAAATCCAAATCATAGGTTTTCTAAATTATTCATGCCAGACCTAACCATGTCTCCCATTCCTTCTCACATAAATGCCCAAACATTTGATCTTGTCTAGAAAACAAAACCACCCCCATTTTCAAGTTCATAATAATGCATGCCTTTTTTGAGACTTTTTAATTATGACTAGCTATCACATTAAGCATGTTCTATTTCCCATTATAAGGGTAAAATAAAGAAGTCGAGAAATGAAATGATTGATTTTATGAACCTAAATCAAGCATTTAAAACGAACTTTCAGAAGAAAAATGTTATTAATCAAGGCTTCGCTATTTTGAATTATGGTTTTTATGTCAGTTAAAAAATGACAGCAGTAATATATAAAACTCTTGATATAATAGAGTTTAACAAGAATCAGATGTACACACTCTTATCTTTCATATGAAAAAATTATTTTCTCACAATAATATTCAATACCGTCTAGCGCCATATTGATCATCTTACCGCTTAATAGAGCTTCTAATCTAATGATATGATCATTAAGAAAAAAATAATGATATACAAACAAATTAATGCATATAAAATAAATTCAGAATAATGTGACAAGTGTTGATTTTATCATTTTAAAACAAAATATCTATCAAGCTACAATTTATATTTTCAAAAATATCATGGCCATATTATTCTTGTCAAAAATCGTGAATAAATAATTTGTATGAATATCATTTTCTATAAACTCTAGAAATGCCATTTGTTATATCAAACTGATAAAATCACCTATATTTGGGCTCATTTATGCAAGTTTTATATTTAAAATTCAATTTTTTTCTATGTTCAGAAGGTGAAACAATTACACCCAGTTCATTGAACTCTTTTAGGGAAAAAAAAATAGTATCTTAGATCTCTCAAACAAACAAGCAAGCTGCTTTGTTTACAGATATGCAAGCATGCATGCCTGTCATATGTGGTGAAATTATTTATGGTCTAAGTTCAACTCTCAAACAATATAGTTGTATTTGCATGCAACTGAGGAGACACATTACTTGTAGTTTTACTATTGAATTTGTCTAATATTCACATTCATTGCATATACTGCAAGTTTGCAATCTTGCATTGTTGTCTTTGCCTTTCAAGTTCTTTAATTTAATCCAATTTTTAACGTACGGATTGGATTTGTTTCCTCAGCGATTTATGAAAGATTCTATTCGATAGTTTCTTATTATGTTTGGATTATAGATTTTGCTAAAGATTTGGGAAGGAAAAGTGAAAAAATGTATGAAATGTAACCATATTATATTCACATTTTACTTACTTTTTCCTATTCATTTTTCAAATCTTTACTAAAATTTATTATCCAAATACAGCCTTAAGCTTGCTCCATTGTGAACCACCAAAACATAAACAATTACACAAGTAAGATTACATACATCTAATCATTTCTAAAATTTCGTTATAACAAGAGTCTTGTATACTAAACCTACCTACATTGTCCACATTAATCCAAAGCTGTGTTTTTAAATTGTCTTTTTTTATATATTTAAATCAAATACAGAATCATTCAATTGATCTAAATGAGACACATTCTCATGCATTCACCTTGACTTTATGCGATGCTAGTAGAGACTGGGTGAAAGAAAGAAATTCACAAAATGTAAAACTTCACGCATTAATGGGCAATGCTTGGCTTTTTACAAGTTCATGACAGGTCTAAGAAGATTTTATTTTATTTTTTTCACTTGGTAGGAGAATATTTACAAATATTAAGATAATTACATTAAACTAGAAAATCAAACATATATGAAAGTCTAACAAAATAAACTGCCAGCGCAATATCAACAACTATTACAAGAAATAACCCACAAATAAAAAATAGTAAATAATCAAGGGAGTTTTTTTGATAAACTCTCTTTCTAAGAGTTTTATTCCATCCAATCTATATTCTTTTTTACTATTTCATTAAGTCTTATTTGAGGTAAGAAGACCAAAACACCCTTAATCTCTCATGCCCCCTATTAATGTTGATATTTAATATTGATTGTCATTATATTTTGGTAGTTTCCATAGATTAAAACGTTGTCATTATATTCATATTAATTTGAAATGAATTTTTATCATTGTGTTGTCAATTACATGATGTGAATATTCACATCATGTAATTGAAATGAATATTCACATCATTATATTCACATTAATTTGAAATGAATTTTTGTCATTGTGTTGTCAATTACACGATGTGAATATTCATACTAAAACATGCGAATGTGAATTTTCACATTACTACATTAGATGAGAGAGAATGTTCACATGTTGTGAACGTTCACATCACTACATGGTGTGAATAAGAATGTATTGTCAATTGAAAACATAATTAACATTATTTTTAATGTGTTGTTAATTAAAAATAAGAAGGTTCACATATTGTGAATGTTCACATCACTACATTAGATGAGAGAGAATTTTCAAAAAGACGTTGTAAAAGTTCACATCAGATGAGAGAGAATGTTCACATTATTTTTAATTTGTTATCAATTAAAAATATATTCACATTATATAATAATATAAAATAATAACATCAATGTTATTTGTGGTGCCTCCATTTGAGGTATATTATGGCTTTATTTTTATAATCCAAACCGTTCATTTTGTAGGATTTGTTAAGTACTTCATGCCTACAAAAAAATCATATTAATCGGATATCAACAACTATATGATCGATAACCAAAAAAATAAATAATAAATTTTTCTTTTGAGAAATAGCATAAACAAGAGAAATAGCATAAACAATATGCAATTCGATCATATAGTTATTGATATCCGATTAATATGATTTTTGGTAGGTATGAAGTACTTAAAAAATCCTACAAATTCAACGGTTTAGATTATAAAAATAAGATCATAATACACCTCAAAATGGAGGCACCACAGTCACTGCTATGCTTTTAGCACAGCAGTGACCCCTTTTTCGAAATTTTCTATGTCTTGGTCATTTCCCTTCTCTCTCCTCCTCCAACATTAAATATCAATATTAAATATAAGGGTATAAGAGTCTAAGAAAATAGTGTAAATTAAGAAAAATAATTTTATGGAACAAAAATATAAACACATGGACTAAATGAACTAAAAAATTTATTCATAGACTTCTTAAATTAAAATATTTCTAAATGAGATTTATCAATAAAAATCTCAATAATGAATCCATACATATGGAATAGCTAATAAAATAGGGGTGGCGGTGGTAGTTAGTGGACCGGTAGTGGTGGTCGCTATGAGAGCAGAGGCCAGTACTACATTGTTTTATGGTAATTTCATGAGGAGATGGTCTTTTATTATAATTATTTGATAAGCTATACTACATTCGCAAAAATCATTAACAAAAGTGTCTGTAGAACCTATTATCTCACTCAACCAAAACCAAAAAACAAAACAAAAAAGAGAAAAAAAAAATCCTGAATTTATAGCCTAATTGAAAGGTGGTATGCGACCTCTAAAGAAACTCTTAGCTTATCAAATGTATAATTCTCTTTTGTTATTTACCAGTCTTGAAACATTACACAATATTTTTTACTGTGGTATTCTAAGGGATTGTTTGGGATATTCTAAATAAGTGTATTTTTAACTTTTTGAACTAAAAAATTGAGAAAAAAAATATGATTGTTTAGGATAACTTTTTGACTTTTTACGAAAAAAATGTGTATTAAAAAATTGTATAATTTAGTGTATAGGAGAAGGGAGAGAAGAATAGGCAGTACGGTGGGCAGAGTACTGGGCAGACTAGTGTATGGGATATGCTTATCTCCTTTTTGGGCATTGAATTGGACGGTGATTTTTGGCCCGTGGGGCCCCACCATGGGTCTCGTTTTAGTAATCGGAACCGTTGAATGTGTAGAACTCGTCGAGTACTATATACTTGTAAAAAATCACATTGATCGGATATCGATAGCTATCTGATCGGATTAGTTTTTTTTTATCAACCGTTAACTATAACACCATCCATTTTTTTATACAAAACTGATTTGATCATATAGTTAGCGATATCCGATCAACGTGATTTTTTATAGCCATATAATACTTGATGAGTTCTACATATTAAACGGTTCAGATTATTAAAACGGGATGCGTGATGGGCCCCCACGGGCCGAATAGCACCGTCCTTAAGTTTGCCTCCGCCTATGTAATTTGTTCTCACCAAAGTCAAGTAAAGACGACTCACGTCAGAGTTAGGGATGGCAATTTGAACCCGACCCGACGGGGACCCGATCCCCCAACCCCGATTTGTACGGTTTTTTCTCGAAAAATACTCCCGACGGGCTGGGGACGGTATTCAAAAAATAATCCCCGATAAATTTCGGGCTGGGGACTGTGATAAGTTTTTTCTCCTCGGCCCCGACCCGTCCCCATCCCGTTTCAGCCCCGCTTCTCTTTCATCTATGTCTCACTCACCTACCCACCATATATATATATAGATATCTCTTATCTTAGACTCAGATCTAAGAATCACAGCACACCTCTCTCTCTCTCATCTCATCTCAGTACCCTTCCTCCTCCTCTCTATGTTTCTCGTTTCTCTGCCGCCATAGCCGCACTCCGCCACTTCATACCGATGACGCAACCAGAGTCTCTATCTTCACCGATCAAGACCTCTCTTCCCTCTGTCAGCGATCGAGACTTCTCTTCTCTCCGCCTCTTTAACTCCGTCACCGATCGAGACCTCTCTTCTCTCTCTCTCTGTTTGTGTGTGTGTGTGTGTGTGATGATGACGACGGCGACGACTCAAATCTGCAGATGTGTGCGCGTGTGTGTGTGATGATGACGACTACGCAAATCTGCAGATGTGTGTGTATATATGTGTGTATATATGTCTCTGCAGATGCGTGTGTGTCTCTGTGTGTGTATATCTCTACAGATGTGTGTGTCTCTCCGTCGGGGATTTTTCGGGATCGGGGAAACCCGATCCCTATCGGGGGCGGAGGTGGAAGGAGTGATGGGTTCCCGCCGAGGATTGGGGCCGGGGACGAGGAATTTCATACTGTCGGGGATCGAGGACGGAGAGGGAATCCTCGGCCCCGCCCCGCCCCGTTGTCATTTCTAGTCAGAGTGAGTTGTACCTTTTTTGTGTAAAAATAATTTTTTTTGATAAATAGTAATAACTTTTTAACTTTTTTAGTAACTTTTTGACTTTTTATCTTTTTTTGAAGATGCCAAACCAGGCCTAAATCAATCTTGTAAGAAAAATTTTTACAGGTAAGATATACTAGTAACTCACATTTGTTAAGTAATTTTAAAAAAAATAAAAATAAAAAATCAAATCAAATCAAATCAAATAAAATGCCAGTTTTTGTTAGCCTAGAGTATCTCATAAATAATCTCCCCTAATGCTTTGAGAATATCTAATAACTTTGTATTTCGTTTTCATATTTGTGGACTTATATAACATTTTTTCCATACCACAAAAACAATATATAAATAACAAACAAATATTTTGGACTACTTCTATTGCATTGACAAAAGAGTCGTTGGTCACTAGAAGCTAGGGCTGGCCATGAGGTTTGCGTTCAGGGCCCAAACTCTTTGTGCAAGGGTGACCCTAAGAAGTTGTATGGGGAACTTACTGATAAGTTTCATGTACCAAGTTTAAAACTCAGCTAATCTCAAAACAAAATACTTGCACTAATTAGTCCAATATATTTTTAATTGTTACCAAAAAATCTTTTTTTTTTTTTTTAATTTACAGACACTGTTCACATCTTACTACCGTAGGACTTCCGTCAAACGGTAGCCGGAGACTCGCCGGAATGTTCAACATCGCCGGGAAGTCGCCGGAAGTTCGCCGGAGTGTTAAGAACGTTAATGGAAGTCGCCGGAATGTTCAGAACGTTCACTGGACGTTAAGAACATCATTGGAGACTCACCGGAATGTCTAGAATATTGCCGGAAAAAAAAAATAAATGGATAAATTATAGCAAAAAAAACATAGCAAAATGTGCTAAATATTGATAAACTAAAAGGAAAAAAAATGAAACAACAAAAAACAGCAACAATGAGGAAAACATATGTTATTTTTCAATTTTTGTAAGGTTCAAGCAAATAATATCTAAATAGTGATCAAACTGAAAAGTAAGTTTTGAAACTGTAAAATGTTACAGTTTCAAAACAAAAATCTATTAAGCATTTATCCTTATTAATCAAACTGAAAAACATGTTATGAAACTGTAAAATTTTACAATTTTATACCATGATTCATTTCAGCACCAAAAAAATTTGAAACTGCAAAATTTTACAGTTTTCACCGCCTGTAACTAAAACTCGAAAACTACTTGTTCAGAATTCGAAAATTTTCTCCATTAGAATAGAAAAACAGAAGTGTATAGTAGAGAAAAAAAAAAAAAAAAAAAAGAGATCGAAGGAGAAAGGCGCATGTAGAGAGAGGATTGTACTCCGACAACTATTTTTTGTTTAGATCTAGCCAAATCTGATGTAGATCTACTCAGATCAAATCTGATGTAGATCTACTCAGATCTAATGTAGATCTGAGTAGATCTACATCAGATCTAAGTAGATCCACTCATCTTTCTTCGTTGGAAATATATCATCTTCTTCGTCGGAAATATATTATCTTCGTCGTCGGTGAGAGTGAAGTCACGAGTTGATTCGATGGTTGGCGGTTATCAGTGAACCCCGATCAATGGAGAAAGACATGATCACCGGTCGTCGTCCATGACAAAGACGATGAGAGAAAAATGCAGAAAAAAAAAAAAACGAGAGAAGAAGGGAAGCAAAGCACAGAGAGAGAGAGGAAAGGACTTTTGGGTGTACTCAAAAAGTTATGGGATTAAATGGTGTCCACATATTCCACATGGGACCTGTGGGTAATTTCCCCAAGTTGTATTAAGCCGGAACATGGTTTGGCCATCTTGTAACAGAATTTTTTTAATTTATTATTATTTAAAATTAATAATTTACATATTAAAAAAAGTAAATTACAAATACACGTCTTAAGATTTATTTAAAATATTAATTGCTCCCTGTAGTTCTAAAAATATATAATGCTTCTTAAAATTTCTAATCGCATTACAAATAACCCTTTTAATAATCAATTATTAAGTCAATTAGTAATTTTTCATGATATTGACAATATATTCCAATTAACAATTTTAATAATTTCATTCTTGGATAGAAGGAAAGTTAGAAATTTAATTTAATTTTTTTGTCAACTCTGATAAATGGTAAATTTTGACAAGTGGTATTTGTAATTTCGAGAACTTTTAAAGTAAATCCCAGAAAATGTATTTGTAATTTTATTCTAAAAAAATATTACATTGATTTTTTTAAGTTTAAAAAATACAACAAGATTCATAATTTTTAATGTAATTACACTGATTTCTCTTTTACTAAGGTTAAGATATAGGAACTAATGCAGATGATATGAAAAACAAAGATAATATGATAAATATATTTTTTTATGTAAAAAATATAACATATTATTTTTTTAATATTTATATAATTAACAAATTATTGATAAAAAAATCATTAAATTTAGATAGTAAACAAGGAAATCGGTAGAAGGAGAAATTAAGATTTAAAATTTTTTAAAAGTAGAACTTTAGATAAGCATAAAATTGATAATTTTTAGATAAGTATTTTAGTGTTTTGATAATTTTAAATAAGAACTAGCAGGGTCGTATACGCAATATGTGTGCAATTCAAAAAATATAGTAGTACAATTTTTTAAGAATAATGATAAAAGAAAAATACACACATAATATGTATTGCTCAAGTGGTAAGGACTTGTTTTGCCTCTTGTCCTCTTCTTTTTATATAAACATTTTGTCCTCTTCTTTTTTATATAAACACCAACTATAGGGATATTTTAGAAAAACTCAAAATATGAAATACATGTAAATACCACCAACAATCTTCTCTTTATATATTAAAATAGATGAATTTGTCATTAAAAAAATATTAAAGAGTCACCATTTAAATTTCTAAATTCATCTATAATGACGTGACAACTATTTGTATCAAATCAAAATTTAACCCATAATTTATCTTATCATTATGAATAAAATTAATTGAAACTTTTTATGTCTCAATATTTTTTTAAAAATCAATTTTGAAATTAACAGTTTTTAATAAACTCATCACCCAGATCAGATCCGTGGCTGTTTTTGGTAAATTATGACAATACCCATAGCCGGCTTTGGACATAAGCCAAAATCGCTTTTGGCATCCAAAATTTTGTTAAAAAAAGGCCCCCAAAAATGTTTGCTACTATTATAATTGTTCATAAAAAAATAAAAATGGCCCCTTAAAAAGAAGGAAAATTTACCAATAAATTTCATCTTGAGAAATGGTAAACCATTTAGTTCCAATGATTTTTTTGTAGACTAATTAATCCCATTAATTTTGAAAAAATAGATAATATATTATTTAAAAATGAATTTACGATTATACACTTATTTCTATTATATTTCCTAAAAAAGTAAAATACACAATCTATGAAAATCAAATTTGAAATGCATTTTTATATGAGAATATTTTTATTTAGAAAATATTTCAAAATGAATACAAAAATTATTTGAAATATGAGATTCTTCAAAAAAAAAAAAAAATTTTAGTGTACTTTTTCCAAACGTGACATTCCAATGTAACACAATTTTTTTCAAACATAACATTCCAAAAAAAAAACCTTAATGTAACATTCTAATGTAACACACAAAAAAACTCTTTAGCATAATTTTCTCAAACATAATATTCCAATATAACATTTCAAAAAAACTCCTTAGTGTAATACTCAAATGTAACACACAAAAATCTTTTTAGGATTCTTCAAAAAAAAATGTAGGATTCTTCAAACTATTCCAAAAGGATTACAAAAATCCCTTAGTAAGTTTTGACAAATGTATAATTTCAAACTGTGAGTGTTACGTTTGGAAAAAAATACACTAAAGAGTTTTTAATATTTTTTGTGTGTATTACATTAGAGTATATTACATTGGAGTGTTATGTTTGGTCTTCGTACACTAAGGATTTTTTTTTTATGTTACATTGGAGTGTTACGTTTAAGAAAAATACATTAAAGAGTTTTTTTTAGTGTTACGTTATTACGTTTACGAAAAATATACCAAAGATTTTTTTAGTGTGTTACGTTATTAGAGTGTTAAGTTTTTGTTAGTAATGTGTGATTTATTCCAGAATGAGTGAAAATCCAAAACTTCTATAGTGTAAATTGCCCAAATGTGTAATTTTATATTTAGATAAACTCACTTTTATCCCTAAAAATTAAACTCAAACAGGTAAGTGACTATCATTTTGCGTAATTTCTATTTTAATGGGACCTTTGAGTTCATAAGAAAAAAGAAAAGACTAAACAATTCACAATATCACATTTTGAAATTTATTAATGTTTCACCCTAAAAAGAAACCAAAAAAATTAATTGAGGTTTGACTTATTCGAAACCATTAGATAGTTGTTTTCCAAATATATGACTTGCGTATAAAATATTATTGGTTATAGTTGTTACAAATTGCTTATGGATAAAAAGTTTTTCAACTTTGAAATTGATTAAATTTTACATTTAATCAACCACCTCATAAGAAATATTAAATGGATTTTGTTGACAAGTTAGATAAAGCAAGCTCGACTAGTAATTATTGTAACTAAAAATGTAAAAATGGTAGTGTATAATTGCTTGGATTATTTGGAACCTTAAGACTAAAAATTTGCACACTCCTAAAACAAATTTTAAAAATAAATTTATATATAATTTATTTAGAGCATTGTGATGGCCTTAGTTTTCTCAATTCAACCGTGCGGTTTTGGATACTTGACACCCGCATAGTTAGCATTAAGTCAGTTTATTTAAGCGGAAAGATTCGCACACACTTGAGAAATTTTAGAGAGAGAAGTTATTGGAGAATACTTTGCTGGTATTCATTTGGATTACATTTCATTGGATGATTTGGCCAAATAGACAACTTAGCCTTCTAGGAATAATCTAGAATGTACAATTAATGTTAGGTGTGGAGTCCTCTTAGGGCCTTCCACAAGTTTCTTAGAACTATCTAAAATCTATTCTAGAGCATTCCTTACGAGTTCTAGAATTATGTATAATATTCCTACAATTTCTCAAGTTTTCTAGAAGGTTCCAAATCTTCCATTAGCCTCAATTGTTTGAGCCCTTCTTCGATGGAGATTTTATGAAGGCGGCTAAACGAGTCGTGAAGCGAGTTGTGACAATTCTTACACATATTATATGTTAACATGGGCATGATAGGACCCTACCAAGTACCAATGAAAGTAAAAGGGAGAATAACAGTGTAGTGATATCAGTGTAATTCAATTATATATTAATAAAAAAAATTATAATTATAATTATTAAATATTAATATTTTTTATTTACTTGTAGATATTTTTTGACTGACACATGTTAGTGTAATTTCCCCAAAATAAAACTACATGGGCAACCCAACTAGCCCATGGCCCCGTTTGTTTCCCTCTTTCACAGTCCAGAGTGGACTGTGAATAATGAATAGTAAACATAACTCCTGTTTGTTTACAGATTTTGGGAATGGATTCATAAGCTAGAGGGCTTCAGATGGGCCTTGCATGTTGGGATTGTTAGTCTGCCCCAACACTTGGTATTGAAAATTAGTCCGTTAATATTAGAGGAGTAATTTACTTGTTTACCCTCTTCTCTTCTCTTTCTCCTCTCTCTCTGTTCTCTTATTATTATTTTATATATATATATATATGCATATTTCATTCGGCTTTTCTCACCAATCAAATAGAAGTGTAGACAATTTGCAAATTAGATCAGTAAAATTGAAGAGTGATGCTCTGATCTTTGACTAAATTAGACAAAAGAGATACAAATCAAAAGACTCGCATGATATGAAATTATACAAAATTGAAATTTGTAAGAAAAACAAAATCACGTTGACTATGAAGATCGGCGTCGGCGTCGGCATTGGCGTTGACGGTAATGATCGGCGTCGTTGCGTCGTCGTCAGTGAAGATCAGTGTCATCGTCGTCCTTGTAGTGATGCTCTATTTTTTTTTTTATTAACAGAGAAGATGATGATGAATGAACAATGAACCAATATTTAAGTGAAAAAAATCTTTCAATCCACTGTTTAAAACCATGGAAGGTTAAAACCGTGGGCTGGGCTGAGTTGTTTTCATAATTCAGTTTTATAAAAATAATTTAATATACTAATATTTTTATAAAAATAATTTCATATAATTATGTTTTATAAAAATAATTTAATATACTAATATTTTTATAAAACATAATTTAATAAAAACATAATTTTTATATTAAACAATTAATACTATTAAAAATATTATGTTATCAGAGCATCTTATGTTGTATTTTAAATTATTTCATTAAATTATTTTTATAAACAATTAAATACAATCACCAAACATAAATGGAAAACCTCTGCAAATACTACTGTTAGTTCTAGTCATCCTCCTTTAGAGCAAATCATCCTTAATCAACAAGGTTCTGAAATCCCTGCTTCACCTTTTAAAATCCTGGAATGATAATGAAATTAAAAAGGTTATTGAACAAAATAATTATACTAATCAATGTTTAAGTACAATTGGTAAACAATTAGACAAGATAGAAACCAATTTAGAATCTGTTCAAACTTCTAAACAACCTTTAGATTCACCTTTACTTAATCTCCTAGTAATCGTTCTAAGAGAACTAGTTTAGTCACTAATGATCAATCTACGTTAAAGCTATTGAAAATTATTTACTAAATTATCTACAACTGATAACACTGATACTGCTACCCCTTCTAAGATAAAGGTCTTACTGTTTTAAATCAACAATTTGATATTCCAAACTCTACTCAATCTGACACTGATAATGACATAATGAATTAGCTCAACAATTCCAGTTACGAAAATTCATTATCCCAAAGTTAATCCTCAAATACTAAAAATTGGTATACCAAACCTACTCCTGTTGATTTACAATTTGAAGAAAATAATATTAATAATCAATTTTCTGTTTCTGCTAAAAGATTATACGAATGGAATATTGATGGTCTTAGTGAAGATCAATTCTCCAAAAATTAAATCATTTATCTATGGTCTCCAATAGTTATCTTTCTAATTATCCCAATATACTCAACCTGAATTGTTACTTTAATACTGGTTTCACTGGTATGCTCAAATCATGGTGGGAAAAATATTTAACTGAAGCACAAAGAGAATCCATAATTTATGCTAATCAAACTGATGATAATGGTTTACCTATTTTTGATGAAAATCTTGGATGTTGCCACCCTGATGGTATTAACCAATTAATTTACACTATTGTTAGACATTTCATTGGAACACCTACTAATATTTATTCTCGCATACATGATCAACTTAGTAATCTTACCTGTCCTACCTTAAGTGATTTTAGATGGTATAAAGATGTCTTTACCTCTAGAGTTATGTTAAGAGAAGACTGTACTAAATCATTTTGGAAAGAAAAATTTATTAATGGATTACCTAGTCTATTTGCTCACAAAATTAGAGATGTTCTTAGTACCCCTACTGGTGTTATTGAATATGATAATTTAACATATGGTGATATATTAGTACTATTCAAAAAGAAGGATTAAAAATGTGTATTGATCTTAAACTTAGTCAAAAAGCTACTAAAGATAAACACAAAGCTAAATATGAATTAGGAAATTTCTGTGAACAATATGGTTTACCTCCTGTTGCACCCTCTCGTAGGAAATCACATAAATATTCCAATATCCTAACATAAATCCAAATATTATAATAAATACAAGAAGCCTTATTCACCTTCCAAATCCAATGATAAATTTTATACTAAACCCAAAAAGAAATATCATAAATCTAAATCACACCCCAAATCTAATAAAGATATTACTTGTTATAATTGTGGTCAAAAAGGACATTATGCTAATAAATGTAAAGAAAAACAAAAACTCAAAGATAGAGTTAATCAACTCCACATTAATGAAGAATCCAAAATTCAATTATTTGAAATCTTTCAATTAAATCAATCTGATAATGATTCCTCTTCTGTTCCTCCATCTACAACTAATTCCCCTTCCAATAGTGATAATTCTGATTCTGATAATCAAATTACTTTAGGATGTAATGATGTTTGTTGTAAACCAGTCAAACAAATTTCTGTTCTTACCAAACATACTCAAGAAGAATCTGCTTTAATAGATCTAATTAGTAAATTAGATGATCCTCAATTAAAACAACAATATATTGATAAACTAAAAGCTTTATTACTTCAAATCAAAAATAAACCTAAGTTTAATAAACCTATTATTAGTTTATCCAAAACTTTAGAAAAATTTAAAAATAAAACTAAAGAAGTTACTCTTCAAGATTTACAATCTGAAATCAATCAAATTAAACAAAATATCCGAGATCTTCAAAATAAAGATAATAAATTAGAAAATGAAATCATTAATCTAAAACTTAAACAAAACTTAAATGATTTCCAACCTAATCCACAATCACCTCATGAATCTGAACATAATTCTGATCAAGATCTGATCACACTAATCCAGATAAACTTATATTTGATAATCGATCTCAAGCTACTAATCTTGAAGATAAACGATTAAATTTACTCAATAAAATCTATATGCAAAAATGGTATTCAAAAATTAAAATCATAGTTGAAGATTTTGAATTAGAATTAGTTGCATTAATTGATACTGGTGCTGATTTAAATTGCATTCAAGAAGGTTTACTTCCTACTAAATATTATGAAAAATGTCAAGAGAAATTAACCTCTGCTAATGGTAGTAAAATGCATATTAAATACAAGTTACCTAAAGTGCATGTTTGTCAAAATAATGTTTGTTTTAAACCACATTTGTTTTAGTTAAAATATGACTGATAGAATTATTTTAGGCACACCATTCATCTCTTTGTTATATCCTTTTACCACTTCTAGTGAAGGAATAACTACTCATGTTTTAGGACAACCTGTCACATTTAAATTCTTATTTCCACCTGAAATGTTAGAATTAAATCAATTACAAGATTGTTCTATTTCTCATACTATTAATCGATTAACTCGACATATTAATTTTCTTAAAGAAGAAATTAATTATAAACGAATTGATCAACAGTTAACTGATCCAGTTCTCATTTCTCAAATTAATGATTTTAAATCCACTGTTTGTTCATCTTTACCTACTGCATTTTGGAAAAGGAAAAAGCATGTAGTTACTTTACCATACAATTAAGGATTTTAATGAAAGACAAATACCTACTAAATCTCGACCTATTCAAATGAATCATGAATTACTTGAAATGTGTAAAAAAGAAATTAATGAACTATTAAAAAATAGGATTATTAGTCCTAGTAAATCACCATGGTCTTGTCCTGCTTTTTATGTTAATAAAAATGCTGAATTAGAACGAGGTGTTCCTCGCTTAGTTATTAATTACAAACCATTAAATGCTGTTCTTGAATGGATTAGATATCCTATTCCTAATAAAAAAGATTTAATTAAACGACTTAGCCAAGCACTTATTTTTAGTAAATTTGATTTGAAAAGTGGTTTTTGGCAAATTCAAATTCATCCTAAAGATAGATATAAAACTGCTTTTAATACACCTTTTGGTCAATATGAATGGAATGTCATGCCATTTGGTTTAAAAAATGCTCCTAGTGAATTTCAAAATATAATGAATGACATATTCAACCCATTTAGTCATTTTTCAATTGTCTACATTGATGATATATTAATCTTTTCCAAATCCATCAGTGAACATTGGAAACATTTAACTGCATTCTTTTATACTATTAAGAGTCATGGTTTAGTAATCTCTGCTCCTAAGATTAAACTATTTCAAACTAAAGTTCGGTTTTTAGGTTATGATATTCATCATAATACTATTCTTCCTATTAGTCGCTCTATTGAGTTTGCTTCCAAATTTCCTGATGAAATTCTTGATAAAACTCAATTACAAAGGTTCTTAGGTTCTCTCAATTACATTGCTGAGTTCTATAAAGATCTTAGGAAAATCTGTCAACCTTTGTTTGATAGGTTAAAGGATAATCCTCCTCCTTGGTCTCCTACTCATACTGCTGTTGTTCAACAAGTCAAGCAATATGTTAAATCTCTTCCTTGTCTTGGTATTCCTACTGAGAATTCATTCAAAATTATTCAAACTGATGCTTCTGATATTGGTTATGGTGGCATTCTCCTTCAGAAAATCACTCCTCAATCATCTGAACAAATTGTTCGCTTTCATTCTGGTGTCTGGAATAAAGCACAATTAAATTATAGTACTATTAAAAAAGAAATTTTATCTACTGTTTTATGTATTCAAAAATTTCAAGATGATATTTTAAATCAAAAGTTTTTACTTCGTGTTGATTGCAAATCTGCTAAATATGTTTTAGAAAAAGATGTTCAAAATCTTGCTAGTAAACAAATTTTTGCCCGTTGGCAATCTATTTTAAGTATTTTTGATTTTGATATTACTTACATACCTGGTTGTCAAAATTCCCTGCCTGATTTTCTCACCCGGGAATTTTTACAGGGGGGTAAGGGATGAGTGCTACTCCACATATTTCCTATATTAAAACCCAAATTACCCATTACCAAACCTTGCTCAAACAAGTTAACCGTCGTATTCGCCATCTTAAATCAACCAGACCCACTACTAAAAGAGCTCAATATATCAATCACCAACAATTACAAGCCCGACGTGTTTTACGTCATGATTATTACAATCATTTGTTTTATTACCAGAATTATTTAGATCTTCTTTCTGGTTGCTAATTATCTTTGCTTGTTTCACAGATGTCTCGACCTAAGCCCCCTTCCAAGGCTTTGGTCCCATCCTCCAGTAAACCTAATCAACTTATTGTTCCACCTCCTTTGGAGTCAGTTAACCCATCCTACTCACTTGATATGGTGAATCGTTACCACACTCTTGGTAACATTTACCGTCCTAATTACTCATCGGCTTTAGCCTCTGATCCCTTTGCTTCATCGAGTCAATCAATTTCAGTTACTCCTTTCCCGGCTAACCCAGTCAGGTCTCCTCGATCTGATTATGTCAAATCACATGTTACCAATTTATTTTATAAAGAACCTGGTCATCCAAAAGGACAATTAATCAATGATCTTGCTAAGTTTCATTTCCCCTCTGGATGCCATTTCCTCCTTTCCCATCCAGAGAAAACACTTGCCTATTACAAAGATATTTTGCTCAATCACCATTCAGTTCTGATCAAACCCATTCAGGATAAAACCTATGCTTACAAGGTTCTCTACCATTCACTTTATATTCACAACATTGTTTCTCTTGCTGAATGGGGTAATCCTAATAAGCTTCGAGATTTACCTGGTCACTCTATTCAGTATAATTACCATGATTATATTGATGCTTGGTTCAAACTTTTCCTGTACCAAAATGAGTCTTTTAGTCATTCCTGGTTCATCTCCTTTGATCAAAAATTCAAATCCGAATTACCCACTTGGTTTCTGAGATGGTGGACACATTACGGCCCCATTTCTGATATACTTCCTGATAATCTTATTGAAGTCATCAATTACTTTTCCACTGTTTACCCATTCACCACTCATCAAAATCAATTCCCATTTTTGCTTCTTTTTATATCCAAATACAAAGTCCCATGGATATTGATAATATAATTATCCGACAACACACAGTCAAATGGTGGGTTAAATTCAATGTGCCCCGAATTATTGAAATTGTTCATGAGGAATTTCCTCCTGATCAATGTGCTCCAACTCCATCCATGATCAAAGCCCAGCAGAACCCAACTGCTGCAATCAGCCAAGGAAGTCAGCCCAGTCTTCCTCCAGTCAATCTTGGAAGCCCCTCATCTAGTGGCTCCAAGCCCAAATCATCCAAGTCAAAGTCCAAGGCCAAAGCTCCTGTTGTACCAGCTCAGCCTCCGATTCAGCCCAAATCAAAGTCCCAATCAAAGGCCCAGTCAAAGCCCATTGCACCTCCTGCTCAGCCCAAAGCTAAGCCCAAAGTTAAATCCAAGTCATCCAGGGATGAAATGCTTCAACTGGCCCGCCAATTAGTAGATCAAGCCCAAGCCCAATCAACCAGTTCAGAAGAAGGTTCAGACAATTCAGAACAATCTTCTGAAGGTTCAACTACTCAATCCATTCCATATGGACGACCCGAGCTCCAAGATGCTCAGGATCCATATGCCTAATCAACATAGGATTCTTTATAAATTCAAATTGGCTTCAATCAATACTCTTTTGAGAAAAGCTGCCAATTTGTATTTATTCTGATTCCTTTATTCACATGTTCCACCGAAAGTGATGAATAGTAAAAAGCTACTGTTCACTTTTACTGTTCACCATCACTATTCGCCCAATCAACTTTTGTTAAAGCTGCTCAACTGTTCAATCAATCAGCCGAAAGCAACCGACAGCTCTACTCAGTCTTCAATGCTGCCAGCTACTTTCATCATTCAATTCACATGCTGCATAGTTAGTTTTATTTTCTATATATTTGTAATCCATTGTAATCACTCGGCACTTTTTCATCTTCTACTTCAACCCTTTAGTTTGTAAGAAAAATCAGAGTGCTCTGAGTGAGATTTACCTTCTCCCGTGCTGTACCTATTTAAGATCCTTACAGATTACAACAATTGTAAGTGCAAGTTATTTTCTGTAATTATTTAAATGTTTTAAATTAAATGTTTTAATTTAATATTTTGGTGCTTTCCACTTAATTTGGTTCATCTTTGATTTCGTAATTCATTTTCTTCATATGCTTGCTGCTTCCGCGCGGTAGAAGGTAAATCTCACTGGTTTACAACAGACATCATTATCAGATTGTTTACAACAGACAACTGGTGTCTGGTTTAAAACAGACATCATTACATCCTGTGGTATTGGATTATCAGAATCAGAATGACATATTGAAGGGGAATCAGATGTAGATGGAGGAACAGAAGAGGAATCATTATCAGATTGATTTAATTGAAAGATTTCAAACAACTGAATTTTGGATTCTTCATTAATTTGGAGTTGATAACTCTATCCTTGAGTTTTGTTTTTCTTTACATTATTAGCATAATGTCCTTTTTGACACAATTATAGCAAGTAAACTCTTACTAGATTTCGGAGGATGATTGATTTAGACCCATAAACGCGGAAGCAGCAAGCATATGAAGAAAATGAATTACGAAATCAAAGATGAACCAAATTAAGTGGAAAGCACCAAAATATTAAATTAAAACATTTAATTTAAAACATTTAAATAATTACAGAAAATAACTTGCACTTACAATTGTTGTAATCTGCAAGGATCTTAAATAGGTACAGCACGGGAGAAGGTAAATCTCACTCAGAGCACTCTGATTTTTCTTACAAACTAAAGGGTTGAAGAAGAAGATGAAAAAGTGCCGAGTGATTACAATGGATTACAAATATATAGAAAATAAAACTAACTATGCAGCATGTGAATTGAATGATGAAAGCAGCTGGCAGCATTGAAGACTGAGCAGAGCTGTCGGTTGCTTTCGGCTGATTGATTGAACAGTTGAGCAGCTTTAACAAAAGTTGATTGGGCGAATAGTGATGGTGAACAGTAAAAGTGAACAGTAACTTTTACTATTCATCACTTTCGGTGGAACATGTGAATAAAGGAATCAGAATAAATACAAATTGGCAGCTTTTCTCAAAAGAGTATTGATTGAAGCCAATTTGAATTTATAAAGAATCCTATGTTGATTAGGCATATGGATCCTGAGCATCTTGGAACTCGGGTCGTCCATATGGAATGGATTGAGTAGTTGATCCTTCAGAAGATTGTTCTGAATTGTCTGAACCTTCTTCTGAACTGGTTGATTGGGCTTGGCTTGATCTACTAATTGGCGGGCAGTTGAAGCATTTCATCCCTGGATGACTTGGACGGATTTAACTTGGGCTTAGCTTTGGCTGAGCAGGAGGTGAAATGGGCTTTGACTGGGCCTTTGATTGGGACTTTGATTTGGGCTGAATCGGAGGCTGAGCTGGTACAACAGGAGCTTGGCCTTTGACTTGGATGATTTGGGCTTGGAGCCACTAGATGAGGGGCTTCCAAGATTGACTGGAGGAAGACTGGGCTGACTTCCTTGGCTGATTGCAGCAGTTGGGTTCTGCTGGGCTTTGATCATGGATGGAGTTGGAGCACATTGATCAGGAGGAAATTCCTCATGAACAATTTCAATAATTCGGGGCACATTGAATTTAGCCCACCATTTGACTGTGTGTTGTCGGATTAATTATTATTAATCAATATCCATGGGACTTTGTATTTGGATATAAAAGAAGCAAAAATGGGAATTGATTTTGATGAGTGGTGAATGGATAAACAGTGGAAAAGTAATTGATGACTTCAATAAGATTATCAGGAAGGATATCAGAAATGGGGCCATAATGAGTCCACCATCTCAGAAACCAAGTGGGTAATTCGGATTTGAATTTTTGATCAAAAGAGATGAACCAGGAATGACTAAAAGACTCATTTTGATACAGGAAAAGTTTGAACCAGGCATCAATATAATCATGATAATTATACTGAATAGAGTGACCAGGTAAATCTCGAAGCTTATTAGGATTTCCCCATTCAGCAAGAGAAACAATGTTGTGAATATAAAGTGAATGGTAAAGAACCTTGTAAGCATAGGTTTTATCTTGAATGGGTTTGATCAGGACTGAATGGTGATTGAGCAAAATATCTTTGTAATAGGCAAGTGTTTTCTCTGGATGGGAAAGGAGGAAATGGCATCCAGAGGGGAAATGAAACTTAGCAAGATCATTGATTAATTGTCCTTTGGATGACCAGGTTCTTTATAAAACAAATTGTAACATGTGATTTGACATAATCAGATCGAGGAGACCTGACTGGGTTAGCAGGGAATGGAGTAACTGAAATTATTGACTCGATGAAGCAAAGGGATCAGAGGCTAAAGCCGATGAGTAATTAGGACGGTAAATGTTACCAAGAGTGTGGTAACGATTCACCATATCAAGTGAATAGGATGGGTTAACTGACTCCAAGGAGGTGGAACAATAGTTGATTAGGTTTACTGGAGGATGGGACCAAAGCCTTGGAAGGGGGCTTAGGTCGAGACATCTGTGAAACAAGCAAAGATAATTAGCAACCAGAAAGAAGATCTAAATAATTCTGGTAATAAAATAAATGATTGTAATAATCATGACGTAAAACACGTCGGGCTTGTAACTGTTGGTGATTGATATATTGGGCTCTTTTAGTAGTGGGTCTGGTTGATTTAAGATGGCGAATACGACGGTTAACTTGTTTGAGCA
Organism: Camellia japonica; assembly: GCA_030407325.1. NCBI lineage: Eukaryota > Viridiplantae > Streptophyta > Magnoliopsida > Ericales > Theaceae > Camellia > Camellia japonica. The sequence goes on along the minus strand of JAPPVO010000029.1, from coordinate 31,418,272 downwards.
AGGTTTGGTAATGGGTAATTTGGGTTTTAATATAGGAAATATGTGGAGTAGCACTCATCCCTTACCCCCTGTAAAAATTCCCGGGTGAGAAAATCAGGCAGGGAATTTTGACAACCAGGTATGTAAGTAATATCAAAATCAAAAATACTTAAAATAGATTGCCAACGGGCAAAAATTTGTTTACTAGCAAGATTTTGAACATCTTTTCTAAAACATATTTAGCAGATTTGCAATCAACACGAAGTAAAACTTTTGATTTAAAATATCATCTTGAAATTTTTGAATACATAAACAGTAGATAAAATTTCTTTTTTAATAGTACTATAATTTAATTGTGCTTTATTCCAGACACCAGAATGAAAGCGAACAATTTGTTCAGATGATTGAGGAGTGATTTTCTGAAGGAGAATGCCACCATAACCAATATCAGAAGCATCAGTTTGAATAATTTTGAATGAATTCTCAGTAGGAATACCAAGACAAGGAAGAGATTTAACATATTGCTTGACTTGTTGAACAACAGCAGTATGAGTAGGAGACCAAGGAGGAGGATTATCCTTTAACCTATCAAACAAAGGTTGACAGATTTTCCTAAGATCTTTATAGAACTCAGCAATGTAATTGAGAGGAACCTAAGAACCTTTGTAATTGAGTTTTATCATTTCAGGGAATTTGGAAGCAAACTCAATAGAGCGACTAATAGGAAGAAGTATTATGATGAATATCATAACCTAAAAACCGAACTTAGTTTGAAATAGTTTAATCTTAGGCAGAGATTACTAAACCATGACTCTTAATAGTATAAAAGAATGCAGTTAAATGTTTCCAATGTTCACTGATGGATTTGAAAAGATTAATATATCATCAATGTAGACAATTGAAAAATGACTAAATGGGTTGAATATGTCATTCATTATATTTTGAAATTCACTAGGAGCATTTTTTAAACCAAATGGCATGACATTCCATTCATATTGACCAAAAGGTGTATTAAAGCAGTTTTATATCTATCTTTAGGATGAATTTGAATTTGCCAAAAACCACTTTTCAAATCAAATTTACTAAAAATAAGTGCTTGGCTAAGTCGTTTAATTAAATCTTTTTTTATTAGGAATAGGATATCTAATCCATTCAAGAACAGCATTTAATGGTTTGTAATTAATAACTAAGCGAGGAACACCTCGTTCTAATTCAGCATTTTTATTAACATAAAAAGCAGGACAAGACCATGGTGATTTACTAGGACTAATAATCCTATTTTTTAATAGTTCATTAATTTCTTTTTTACACATTTCAAGTAATTCATGATTCATTTGAATAGGTCGAGATTTAGTAGGTATTTGTCTTTCATTAAAATCCTTAATGTATGGTAAAGTAACTACATGCTTTTTCCTATGCCAAAATGCAGTAGGTAAAGATGAACAAACAGTGGATTCAAGTTTTAATTTAAAATCATTAATTTGAGAAATGAGAACTGGATCAGTTAACTGTTGATCAATACGTTTATAATTAATTTCTTCTTTAAGAAAATTAATATGTCGAGTTAACCGGTTAATAGTATGAGTAATAGAACAATCTTGTAATTGATTTAATTCTAACATTTTCTGGTGGAAATAAGAATTTAAATGTGACAGGTTGTCCTAAAACATGAGTAGTTATTCTTTCATTAGAAGTGGTAAAAGGATATAACAAGGAGATGAATGGTGTGCCTAAAATAATTCTATCAGTCATATTTTTGACTAAAACAAATGTGGTTTTAAAGCAAACATTATCTTGACAAACATGCACTTTGGGTAACTTGTATTTAATATGCATTTTACTACCATTAGCAGAAGTTAATTTCTCTTGACATTTTTCATAATATTTAGTAGGAAGTAAACCTTCTTGAATGCAATTTAAATCAGCACCAGTATCAATTAATGCAACTAATTCTAATTCAAAATCTTCAACAATGATTTTAGTTTTTGAATACCACTTTTGCATATAGATTTTATTGAGTAGATTTAATCGTTTATCTTCAAGGTTAGTAGCTTGAGATCGATTATCAAATATAAGTTTATCTGGATTAGTGTGATCAGATTCTTGATCAGAATTATGTTCAGATTCACGAGGTGATTGTAGATTAGGTTGGAAATCATTTAAGTTTTGTTTGAGTTTTAGATTAATGATTTCATTTTCTAATTTATTATCTTTATTTTGAAGATCTCGGATATGTTGTTTAATTTGATTAATTTCAGATTGTAAATCTTGAAGAGTAACTTCTGTAGTTTTATTTTTAAATTTTTCTAAAGTTTTGGATAAGCTAATAATAGGTTTATTAAACTTGGGTTTATCTTTTGATTGTAATAATAAAGATTTTAATTTATCAATATATTGTTGTTTTAATTGAGGATCATCTAATTTACTGATTAAGTCAATTAATGCAGATTCTTCTTGAGTATGTTTGGTAAGAACAGAGATTTGTTTAACTGGTTTACAACAGACATCATTACATCCTATGGTAATTGGATTATCAGAATCAGAATGATCACTATTTGAAGGGGAATCAGATGTAGATGGAGGAACAGAAGAGGAATCATTATCAGATTGATTTAATTGAAAGATTTCAAACAACTGAATTTTGGATTCTTCATTAATTTGGAGTTGATTAACTCTATCCTTGAGTTTTTGTTTTTCTTTACATTTATTAGCATAATGTCCTTTTTGACCACAATTATAGCAAGTAACATCTTTACTAGATTTCGGAGGATGTGATTTAGATTTGTGATATTTCTTTTTGGGTTTAGTATAAAATTTATCATTGGATTTGGAAGGTGAATAAGGCTTCTTGTACTTATGAGAATATTTGGATTTATGTTTAGGATATTTGGAATATTTATGTGATTTCCTACGAGAGGGTGCAACAGGAGGCAAACCATATTATTCACAGAAATTTCCTAATTCATATTTAGCTTTGTGTTTATCTTTAGTAGCTTTTTGACTAAGTTTAAGATCAATACACATTTTTAATCCTTCTTTTTGAATAGTACTAATTATATCACCATATGTTAAATTATCATATTCAATGACACCAGTAGGGGTACTAAGAACATCTCTAATTTTGTGAGCAAATAGACTAGGTAATCCATTAATAAATTTTTCTTTCCAAAATGATTTAGTACAGTCTTCTCTTAACATAACTCTAGAGGTAAAGACATCTTTATACCATCTAAAATCACTTAAGGTAGGACAGGTAAGATTACTAAGTTGATCATGTATGCGAGAATAAATATTAGTAGGTGTTCCAATGAAATGTCTAACAATAGTGTAAATTAATTGGTTAATACCATCAGGGTGGCAACATCCAAGATTTTCATCAAAAATGGGTAAACCATTATCATTAGTTTGATTAGCATAAATTATGGAGTCTCTTTGTGCTTCAGTTAAATATTTTTCCCACCAAGATTTGAGCATACCAGTGAAACCAGTAGTTATTAAGGTAACAATTTCAGGTTGCGTATATTGTGGATAATTAGAAAGATAACTATTGGAGACCATAGATAAATGATTTAATTTTTGGAGAATTTGATCTTCACTAAGACCATCAATATTCCATTCGTATAATCGTTTAGCAGAAACAAAAAATTGATTATTAATATTGTTTTCTTCAAATTATTAATATTGTTTTTTATTAGGAATAGGATATCTAATCCATTCAAGAACAACATTTAATGGTTTGTAATTAATAACTAAGCGAGGAACACCTCGTTCTAATTCAGCATTTTTATTAACATAAAAAGCAGGACAAGACCATGGTGATTTACTAGGACTAATAATCCTATTTTTTAATAGTTCATTAATTTCTTTTTTACACATTTCAAGTAATTCATGATTCATTTGAATAGGTCGAAATTTAGTAGGTTGTTGATTATGTTTGTAATTTTCATTGATAGTAATCCATTCATCAGGTAGATCAATATTACTCCATTCAATCATTTGAGGAACATTAATATGTGTATCAGTACTACTACTGTGGATGAGCAGGGTTTTATCTTTCGGAGATTTATGTAAAGCATGAACATTTAAATTGGTTTGCATACATTTATAGTGAACACGATAAATTAAAGCAATATTATGAGTTTTAGTCATCATATTAGTAAATGAACCATGTAACTGTATATTCAGTGTTAATGCATGTAAAATATTTGGATCTCTTAAACTAAGAGTGAAATCAGGAAAACAATTAAAATGTACGGGACCTTTATGAAGACCAGTTTCCATCATGCCCATTAAACTATCATTATAATTAAGAAAACGAGCATCTCTTAAATATAATAAAACAGAAGTATTTTTACCAGTAGGAGTTAATGGATTAAGACCAACTTGAATTAAACCAATATGCATGAAGTTATAACCATTATCTAAATGTCTTTTAATTAATTTCTTATCAAATAAGTGGCAAGTTTCATGAGGTTTTTCCAAAGCATAAACTTGTTCAATTGTTTTAACATGTAATGCAATTTTAAAAACATTATGTATAAATGTTGTTTTATAAATTTCTTTAATTTGTAATTTTGGTATATTCCATCCAGTATTAATTTGATCATTTTGTATTTCAACATCTTCTTCATTTATTACTAATCCTTGATTAGGTATGGAAGGCAAAGTTGTTGACCTAGAACTGATTGATGAGTTACTTCTAAATAATCGACTCATTGTTCTGTTTAATTAATCAGTTTTACAGATATCTTAATACAGACCTATTCTTGTCAGGTTATCACAGACCAAGGAGGTTTAGCACATACCCTATCCTAAATGTCCAACACTGCCTAACCCTAAGGACTTACTCTGGACAGGAAACGGAAGTGGGTGACTTAAACCTGGTGGATAAACAGACCGATCTTTTGGGTGATTAAGATGAACCGAAAACACGATTAATCAATGAAACAATAGGAACGATTAATTGGAAGAAACTAAACAGTTAGAAATAGGATACAACATAAGATGGCTCTGATACCATAAACTAAACCTGGTAGATGGCTTGTGTTTTATAAAAATAATTTAATATAATAATATTTTTATAAAACATAATTTTTAATATTAAAATATATCACAAATAAATACAATTTTCCATAATCCACTCACTAATAATTTCCAAATTTCATGATAATGTAACAAGGGTATTTATGGAATTTAACTAGTTAATCTCACTTCTATCTCTCAAAACAAACATGAATTATTGCTAGTCCACTGGTTATCAAACAAACACAAATTTCTTAGTCCCCTCACTAACAGTCCCCTCACTAATAATCCCATCTAATCTACCTCTGAAAACAAACGGACCCCATATTCTCAAATTGTTTAGGTGGTTTGGGTTCATGCAAGTTGACAGTAGGGATGGCAAACGGACCCCATATTCTCAAATTGTTTAGGTGGTTTGGGTTCATGCAAGTTGACAGTAGGGATGGCAATGGTAAGATATGAGTCAAGGCCCCCTACCCCGAAACCCCTCTCTCCTGTTTTTCCTGCTTCCCCCACCTCGACCCGATCCTCATGAAACTCTCCCATATCCCCACTCAAACCCAAACCCAAACCCAAACCCACAAATGTAACCCCTACTCTTGACTTTATCCGATCCGCAACACAATAAAAAATTTAACAATAATATTAAAATTAAATAAGTAAAACTAGAAAATGATATTTATATTTAAAAAATATATTATATATTGTACATATAATAAAATTATATTATATATATAACTTAGTAGAAATTTAACAATATATTGTATAGATATTATGTATAAAAATACAACAACATATTATATACCTATGTAATATTATTATTTATTTAGGACTGGTTTGGCATGTTGAGAAAAAGTCAAAAAATCAAAAAATTATTCAAAAAGCAAAAAACTTATCACTATTCACAAATTAAAAATATAAAAAAATTAATTTCCACAATATTAGTACAATTCAAAAAGCTACACAATGATGGTACTGAAATGATGGGAAATTTACACACTGATGGTACAAAAAAAAAGAAGATATATATATTCATTAAGTTGGAGGGTACTGTTGGACTCGTGGGAGCCCACCACGGATCCTGTTTCGATAATCCGAACCATTCAATATGTAGAACTTGTCAAGTATTATACGCTTGAAAAAAAATCACATTGATCGGATGTGAATAGCTATGTGATCAAATCAGATTTTTTCCAGCCGTTTATTTTTCACCGTCCATTTTTCTCATACAAAACAGTTTTGATCACATAACTATCGATATCTGATCAAAGTGATTTTTTACAAGCATATAGTACTTAACGAGTTCTACATATTGAACGGTTTGGATTATCGAAATGGGACCCGTAGTGGGCCCCCATGGGCCCAATAGTACCCATGAAGCCTCATGCTATATATGCATATGGTTCAGATTCTTCTCACCATATATTTCAACCATTTCGTATGATCCTTCTGTAGCACTGTCACTAATCAGTCTTGAACGTAGGGGTAAAAACGTAATTTTGCTATTTTATATAATATTTTAATACACATTTTTTCTTTAAAAAAACAAAAATTATCTCAAACAATCATATTTTTTTCCTTTATTTTTTAGTCTAAAAAGTCAAAAAATGCACTTATTTAGGACACCGCAAACAACTCCTTAATATTATATTTGTGGATCGGGTATGATTTGAGTAAAAGATATTCTCCTCCACTCTCGACCAGAACGTAATTGGGTGTTTCAAAAGTTTTCTTAAATTCGACGTTATCTTAGTCAATCACTCCCGAACCCATCCTATTAGAATTAGGAAGAGTCAGGAACTTGACAGATCGAAATATTTTGTTATCCCTAGGACTATTTTGGGAATATGGTAAAAAATAATTTTTTGGCTTTTAGCCAAGCTTTTAGCTTCTTTAGACAAATGATTTGAAAAATTAGTAAAAATTAGTTTTGACTTTTTTTATTAATATTTGTTTATGATGTTAAAGCACAATAAAATGACCAAACTACCCTCATTCAATTTAAAATATTTACAACTTCACCCATGTAGCACATTTTGACTCATGAAGGGTAGAATTATAATTTCACCAGTGGCTGAAAACTAACTTCCCAAATGTCTTTAAATACAAAAAAGCCAACTTTTGGCTTTTGCTACAATCCTAAAAAGTAACTAAAAGTCAAGTTTCCAAAACACCCCTTAGTTGACGGATTGATAATTTTTTGAGATACTTATGTGTAGGTCCTAATAAATAGATTTGTTGTCTAATAGGTCCTATGAAAAAAAAATTTCATAAAAAAAGGTCACTAATTGTAAATTTTAACGATAATTTATAAAATTATGATAAAAAAAGTCAATAATTATTAATTTTTAGCGATATATATAAAAAATTATTACAAAAAAATTATTTTTAGTAAAAATTTTACTAAGACTTATTTTCAATAAAATTTTGTGGGAATTAAGTCCAACTACTAAAGTATATTGATAATTTATCCTAATTTTTTTACTCATCCCTAAAATATATATTTTTTTTAAAATTATATTTAGAGTGCCCTTACATATCCTATAATACATGTCCTAAAATACATGTTAACATAACATGGACAGAGTGATAAGACCTAGCAAGTGGCAGTGAAGATAACTGCACGCCCAACTCGATTAGCTCATCTTTTTCTCATATTGCATGGGTATATGTTAGCATAACATGGAGAGAGTGATAAGACATCGCAAGTGCAGTGAAGTTAACTATACGCCCAACTCAATTAGCTCATCTTTTTCTCATATTGCATGGGTTAGTTTGGTGGATTGACAATATTCCACACTCTGAAACAATGTTCAAAATTAAATTTTAAACTTTATTTAAGGTTCATTTGGTAATGATTTTTTTAATTTATTTTTTATTTTTTTTAATCTGAGACTTTTTGTTTGTTTGATTTTTTTTTTTAATATTTTTTTTGACTTTGAAATGATAAATTTTTTTATTAATTTTTTAATTTTTTAAACTTTTTTTTTTTAATCTATATGTGATTATTTAGTTCAAAATATTGACCAAACCGGGGCTTAGAATGTTTACCCGCACTGAGAGTGACAAGACTCTAACAAGTAGCAGTAAAGATAATTATATGCCCAATACAAATAGCACATTCTTGTCGAATCACACAAGTTAAGAATTGTTTGAAATGATTTAAAATAAATAAATTTTTTTTATTTTTTTAAAAAGAGATATAATAGTAAAAAATAATGTGATTTAAATAAAAATTGATTTGATTTAAATAAATAAAAAAAGAGAGATTAAAATAGCATAGGCCAAACAATTCCTTATGGTAGATCGATTTGAATCGGTATAAGTCTGCATGGTTGATATTTTTTATTTTTTCTATTTTTACATATCCTAAAACAAGTTCTTAAAATAAATAAGTTACATTAACTTTATTGGAAGTTTGAGAGAAAATATAACTAGTTGCACTTCTCTTTTAGAAAAAGGTAAATTATGCTAGGTAAATTATTCTAACACTTTCTGAAGTTTAGATTTAATACATATCATTTCTTGACGTTTGAAAAATTACACTAACTCCTTATCATTGTAATTATTTAGATGAAGTGAAAATATTGAACCCATACACTTTTTTTTTTCTTCTTGTTTTGCTTTACGTCTTATTCTTCTTCTTTTTTTCCTCCATTCATTTACTATACTTTTTCGGATAAATTATAAATACATCCCATGAGATTTAATTAAGATACGAATCGCCTCCTGTGGTTTTGAAAATTACATTTCACCTCATGAAATTTCTAATTTCATAACAAATTGCCCCTTTTATTAATAAATCATCAAGTTAATTAACAGTTTTTAATAATGTTAGAAATATGTTTCAATTAATAATTTAGGTAATTTTATTATTTTATAGGAGAGTAATGATGAATTTCATTTTTTTTAGTTAATTATGTTAAATAAAAAATTCTAACAATTGGGTATTTGTAATTTTTTAAACCATAGGGCAATCTATACTTTAAGCAAATCTCAGGGGGTGTATTTGTAATTTATCCTTTTTTTCAATGTAATTTTCTCTATTTTTCTATTAGGAATTGCTGCTTTTTATATAAGAGTAAATTACACTTTGCCCCCTAAAGTTCCACCCATGTCCTACTTTGGCTCTTTAAGTTTAATTTTTCTCACTTTGACCCTTCATGTCTGTAATCCTTCCTACTTTGGTCCTTCATGTTTGCAAACCATCCCACTTTAGCTCTTCCTATTTGTAATCATTTTCACTTTATTCCTAAACTAACTTCCTCCAAAAAACTAACAGAATCTGTCACATCACTAACAGATTAGCTTCATGTGTGATGTAAAAATTCACTAAATATGCAAAAATTAAAAAATTGGAATTTTTTTTAGTCTTTAGTGAACTTTTTTTTTTCAAATTTATTCTTAAACATTGTTACATTATAGATGCATCTAGATTAGATGCAACTAAAAAAATAAAAACAAATTTAACTAAAAAAAGAAAAAAAGTTTACTAAAGATAAAAAAATGAAAATATACTGACTCAAACACCTATATTATTAATTCTGAAATGAAAATTTTACTATCGTTTTTTCATCTTTAGTGAGCTTTTTTATTTTTTTTTATTTAAATTTTTTTTATTTTTTTAGCCGCATCTAATCTAGATGCATCTATAATATAATAATGTTTATGAATAAATTTGAAAAAAAAAAAGTTCAATAAAGACTAAAAAAAATTTCTAATTTTTTTATTTTTTATTTTTTGCATCTTTAGTGAATTTTTTATATCACATATAGAGCTGATGTGTTAGTGATATGACAAATTCTGTTACTTTTTTGGATGGAAGTTAGTCTAGGAGTAAAGTGAGAATAATTGCAAACATGAAGGATAAAGTAGGAAGAATTACAAACATGAAGGGTCAAAGTGAGGAAAATCAAACTTTGTAAAGGGCCAAAGTAGAAAGGATTGCAAACATGAAGAACCAAAGTGAGAAATATTATAAACATAAAGGGTCAAAGTGAGAAAAATCAAACTTAAAGGGTCAAATTGAGAAATGAGTGAAACTTTAGGGGGGCAAAGTTCAATTTACCCATTATATAAGTATGGGGTTTGTGAAATGAAACTATTAACCACGGGGATATAAATGTAATTTTCAAAATATCAAAAGATAAGATATAATTGAATCAAATCTCAGGAGTATCAATGTAATTTACCCTTTAGAAAAATTTAAAAGATCATAACAAACTAATATAGGCTTGGTTTGGGAAGTGGGTTGACTTTTTGGCTTTTTTTGGCTATTTTAGCCTGGGCTAAAAAACTTGGTTTAGGAAGGACTTTTTGGCTTTTTTGACTTTTTTTGTTAGAGAAAAGTGTAATGATTATGAGTTGAATGTGATGTTTTATTTGTTGTGGCTAAAATAACCTATTTTATTTTTTGTGGCTAAAATAGCCAAAAAAACCTTAAATCTTTCTTCCCAAACGGTGTCATAGATTGTGTCAAGTTTTAAAGATAAATACTGTGAAAATATATATTTTTAAGGTTATTTTGGAAAGATGGTTATAATCAGCTTTTTTGGTGAAAAGCTACTTATAAACAACTTATAAGCAAATTTTTTGTGAGAGAGCAAGTGGGTTATAATCTGGGAAATGGATTATAACCCACTTCCCAAAATAGGCCTTAGTTTAGAAAATAAATTGATTATTATTTTTATCTATATGACTAATAAAAAATAAAAAAAATAAAACTGTTATATGAATTTTTTTTTTATAAAAAAATCTATTCTAATTATGCTATTTATAAAATTAATTATATTTTTTTATTCAAATCTGGATGTGACCAATATAATTTATTTAAAATAATTTTATAAATATTTTATTTACAGTGTTCACACGCGCTAAATGTGAGAGTGGGCAAAGATGGATTGACAACACCCATCCAAGTAACAGTGAAGATAACTACATCAACAGACAAGCCACACAAAAATTAATTAAAAAATAATTAATAAATAAATAAACAAAAGATAGAGAGAGATAGAGAGAGAAGGGAAGAGGAGAGAGAAGATGGGGGGCACTTTACTACTTTTTTATGTTGCACGCATCCATGGCAGAAAACAGAAGACAAGAGTATTACTACCACAAGCACAAGAGGAGGAGGAGAAGAGAAGAACAAGAGAACCACAACCAAACCACTTCCAAGAAAAAGAAGAAGAAGAAGAAGAAGAAGAAACAGAAAGATTTTATATACTAGCAAAGAAAGAGATACATATATATACACACATGTATATGTATATGCAGAAGAAGAGAAAGGGAAATTTCATGTGGGTGGTGGTGAAGTGGGTTTCTTGAATTTCTTGCATTCAACAAGTGTTTTTGGGTCAGAATAAACTATTTCTCTTTTGTCTGTTTTTGTTTTCTGTGTTTTGAAAACTAGGGGTAAAGAGAGAGAGATTGAAAGTATTGTGTGGATCTCTGTTTGATGAAGGGATGCCCTTAGCCTTTGATTTTCAGGGGAAGGGGGTATTAGATTCTTCTTCTTCTTCTTCTTCTTCTTCTTCTTCATTGTCTCCATTTTCAAATCCATTGTTGAAATACAAAGAAAGTTGCTTTCTTGGTAGTGAGCCTACCTCTGTCCTGGATACCATCGGAAGCCCAAGCCCTCCTACTTCAACCTCAACCCTGTCTTCTTCTTTGGGTGGTGGCGGCGGTGGCGGCGGTGTGGCGGCGGTTTCAGGAAACTCATCTCACAAATGGCCTCCAAGCTCGAATGTTGGAGTTGAATCAGGCTCACTGGAGATAACCACCACCGCCGGCGCCGCCGTGACGGCGGAGAAATGTGGGCTTGGGATGGAGGATTGGGAGAGCATGTTGTCGGAGTCTGCGGCGGCGTCACCGAGTCAAGAGCAATCTGTTCTCCCGTGGATCATGGGTGATGTGGATGACCCTTCAATGGGTCTATACAAGTTGTTGCAGAGCGGCGGCGGCGGTGGTGGTGCTCAGCTGCCGGAGTTTGAATTCCATGGCGGTTTTGGGGTTGTAGATCAAGGTTTTGGGTTAGACATGGTTTCAAGTGTTGGGAATTTTATGGGCTCTATTAACCCCTCTTTACCCACTTCAGGGTTTTCTCAGGAAAAACTCTCTCTCCCCCCAAACACACCAATTCTCACAAATTACAAGCTTCCAAACCCTCAAAACCCTAATCTTTTCTCCCCGGTCTCTTCAACCCACCACAGCAATGTCAACAACAGCAGCCACCACTTGAATGCTCAGATGTGAAGCCTCAGATTTTCAATCCACCATTGCTAATCAATCACCACCAAGCTCACCATACCCAAAACCCATCTTTTTTCTTGCCATTTCCACACACCCACAAGAGCACCACCTCATGCCGCCGCAGAAAAGGCACAACCCCGGTGGCGGCGGTCTTGAACCGATCTCAAAGGGTCCGTTTTCGGATTCAATGCTTCATCAACAACCTCAAGGACTCTCTCACCAACTTCAATTGCTTCCAAATTATCTTCAACAGAGACCAACAATGTCAATGAAGCCGAAATTCGAAGCAGCCGATGACATGGGTCAACAACAACAGGGCATAATCGACCAGCTATTCAAGGCCGCAGAGCTGGTTCAGACGGGTAATTCGGTTCTCGCGCAATCGATATTGGCGCGGCTCAATCACCAGCTCTCTCCAATTGGTAAGCCTTTTCACAGAGCTGCTTTTCTCTGTAAAGAGGCTCTGCAATTGCTCATCACCAATCCCTCAGCGGCCAATTCGCCATTTAATCTAATCTTTAAGATTGCTGCTTACAAATCTTTCTCAGAAATCTCACCACTTTTGCAATTTGCAAATTTTACTTGTAACCAAGCACTCCTTGAAGCTTTAGATGGGTTTGATCGAATTCATATCGTAGATTTCGATATCGGTTATGGTGGGCAATGGGCTTCTCTGATGCAAGAGCTTGCCTTGAGAAGCACCGGAGCTCCATCGTTGAAAATCACTGCATTTGCATCTCCCTCAACCCATGACCAGCTCGAGCTCGGGCTCACTAGAGAGAATTTGAATCACTTTGCTAGTGAAATTAACATGGCGTTTGAATTCGATATTTTAAGCCTTGATTCATTGCACTCTGCTTCTTCATGGTCTCTGCCAATTCATGTCTCTGAAAATGAAGCAATTGCAGTGAATCTCCCAATAGGTTCATTTTCTAATTACCAATTGTCCCTCCCTTTGATTGTTCGCTTTGTGAAGCAATTATCCCCCAAAATTGTTGTCTCTGTGGATAGAGGATGTGATCGAACTGACCTCCCATTCCCAACCCATGTAATTCAGCCCTGCAATCATACTCAAACCTGCTTGAATCTCTTGATGCTGTGAATGTGAACCTAGATGCCTTGCAAAAGATTGAGAGGTTCTTGCTCCAACCGGGTATTGAAAAAATTGTAATGGGTCGATACCGTTCCCCTGAGAAGACACCGCATTGGAGGACCCTTTTTTTGTCATCTGGGTTCTCCCCATTAACATTCAGTAACTTCACGGAATCACAGGCTGAGTGTGTGGTGAAGAGGACTCCGGTTAGGGGATTCCATGTCGAGAAGAGGCAGTCTTCTCTCCTTCTGTGCTGGCAGCAAAAGGAGCTCATCTCGGCGTCAGCATGGAGGTGCTGAGGAGTGGAGGTGTCTTTGATCACGAAATTCATCCCTGTGGTCGAGAAGTTGCCTCATAAGTTATGACTTACCGCTTTAGTATCTGATATTTTTGAATCTTCTGGCCTGTGATTTCACTCTGCTAATTGTCATTGTGGTTTAGGCAGATTGTTTAGGAAAAAACTAAAAAAAAGAAAAAAAAGAAAAAAAGAAAAAAAAGAAAAGAAAAAGAACCAGACATTTTATTATCTGGATGATTTAGTATAGTTCTCTTTCTTTCATCTCTTATATTCAATGTGGCTATTACTATTATGGTGTTTTCATGCTGTTGTGGAAGGAACAAGGCAAGACTGGTAATGGAAGAAAAAAAATTGAAGAATTTAACCCTTTAATTGATACCTCTTTGTTGTGTGCTTTGGATGGATATATTTCTTGACTACTGTTATATACTATGATTCTGTAGTTTTGATAATTAGATGTTTCGACAGTAGTTTTCACTGAGTTTGTTATCTTCAGACAGTGAAATTTCACCGTCACTGACTAAACGTTGCATGAACTTCTGTTAACTTGTGTTGTTGCATATTGCTTCTATATTTTTTTCGCTTGGATGCAGTGGTTCGATATTTCACTTTATAGAAGTTGTGGATTTCACGGGATTGAGTTCTAGTCTGAAATGAATTGGTGATTTAATGATTTGGAGTGGAGTTTTATGCATGACCAATGTTATCATCTGTTGTTGAACAATATGTTGATTATTCACCGGTTATAGCAAAAACTATGAACTATGCCCAAATTGTTTCTGAAATCTTTTGAGTTATTGAATTTAGGCATCCCACTTCCTCTTTCGTTCTAAAAATGCGCATCTTTACCGGATTTGTAATGCCTTGTATTCTTTCTGAATTTTTCGCAATATTGGTATCTTGACCTTTTCAAGATTGTTTCTGTTAATTTTCATTTTTTTACTATGGTGTTCACGAAGCTGAATATTTCATGAATCTCAAATTTATTAGTTATAGTTTGGGGATACTATTCCAGAAGGAAGCATCTCTATATTGCTGGTCTTGCCGTTATTATAAGGTTTTAAATATCAGCTGTTATGTTTCGTATCAGCCATAACATATACAAATATATTAGTTGATATTGTCCAATATTGATGGATATATGATTGTATCTCTGATTTTAACAAGTGTCCTGGTACCGTTGTTTAAAATCATCCAAGTCATTCATATTCATATTTCATAGTTTTTCGTTGCCTAGTTTTGTTAGATCTCCTTGATATTGAGTTTAGTGCTACTCTACGCTATTTGTGTTTTTGCACTGAAAATTGTTATTGACATTTGCAAATTACATGTGTAACCATGTAATTATCATAGTTTGGTTGTTGTTTTGTTAATGGAAAAATGCTAAAAATAATTCTAAAGCTTGTTGTGTTAGTATTGAAAAAGTATGTAAAAAATGTATTAAAAAGTGCGAAAGTATTTTGAAGGGCAAATTGCCTACACCTCTTTTGAGATTTAATGAAATTATAGATTTTTCTTTGACGTTTTAAAAATTACATCATCAATTACAATTAACGCCGTTAATGGATATCATAAATTGACTAAAATGTCTTTTTGACAAATAAGGACAAATTACTTATATTCCCTTGAGGTTTAATTAAATTATAGATTCTCCCTTGAGGTTTACCTAATTACAGATTCTCTCTTGAGGTTTAGCTAAATTATCATTTTTAAATAAGTTATGAAAACCAAGCTGCTTATGGGAGGATAGACACCTGCACCGGCCTTGAAACTGAATTGTGAGGGGTGTATAAAGGTCTGACAATCATTCTCCAAAAAGGCTTCAACAATGTGGTTGTGGAAACGATACTCAGGGAGTAGTCAAGCTAGACAAACACCCTTACAGAGGTCTGGTGGAAGATGCGAGGATCATATTCAATGGCTGCCAATGCACTTTCCAACATGTCTATCGTGAAGGAAACTTATGCGCAGATGCTCTAGCCAAATTGGGAGCTGCACAACCTGAAGACATCTCAGTTGTTATTGATCCCCAACTGAGATTCGAGAGTTGTTAATGGCTGATATGTTGGGGATGAATAGAGTGAGGGCTTAGTCCCATGTCTTTGTTTTATTTTCGCTGTATCGAAAAAAAAAAAAAAAAAGTTATGAAATGCAAAATTAAAATAGAAAAACACTTATCACACTACAAAAAATTAAGATTTTAGAGATCAAAATTTAAGGACAAAATTATTTTTAGGGAACCAAATACTTTTGTTGCGAAAAGTGTTATTATATTTTTAGCAACGAAAATTAAACTATAATGATTAATTATTATCTTTTTGGTATCAAATTTTTTGTCTCAAAAAATAAATCATTTTGAGACCAAATTATTTTGTCCTTAAAAGTCTATTTATTATTGATATTTTAAAATTTTATTGCTAAAAGCTTTATTTTTTACTTTTTAAGGCAACCTTTTAACGACTATTCTCACGACGATAGAAATTAGTTCCTAAATATCTTTTGCAACAAAATTTTCACTTTTATAGATTAAAAAAAATTGGTTTCTAAAAACTTATATGTTATAGTGTTAGATGGTAAAAATATCATAAAATTAACAAATAATTAAATAAATTAAAAACACAAGAAATGACTTGTCAAAAAATTCTTAGAATATGTTTAGTTTGTTTCTTAGAAATTTATTTTTAAAAAATTAAAAATTAATTTGGTTAAGAAATAAAAAAATAAAAAATTATTATTATTTTTATATAATTTTATCTTTTGAGTTGTTAGAAATAATTTTTACAAATTAAATATATTTTTTCATATTTATTTTTATTAAATTATTTTTTATTTTATTTTTTTAAATTCTGAAATTTTTTTCTAAACAACAAATCAAACAAGGTTCCAATTTTTTTTTTTTTTTTTTTTCATCTAACGTAATTCTTTTGTAAATTTTGTTGATTTATCAAAGGGATTTTAGTAGGAGTAATATCGTCCATCAATTTATATTTTGGTGATGTCAGCTAACCAACCATTCTTGACGTTTAGTTAACGATAGGGGTTAAATTGTTATGTGAATATAAATCTCGGGAGGCGAGTTGTAATTTCTAAAATTTCAGGGAAGAATTTATAATTTAGCTAAATCTCAAGAGAGGTGTAGATAATTTGCCCTATTTTGAAATATGTAAAAAGATGTATTAAAATTATAAACATTTTGATATTTTGTGCGCCGCATTAGTAAGATATTTGCTAGAATGTTGAAAAACTTAGGGCTTGTTTTGTTGCGTTTCTATTTTCTATTTTAATTTTCAAGAAACATAAAAAAAAAACGTGTTTTTTAAAATTATTTTTCAGATTTTTTTTCTAACCCATTTTAAAGAAACGTGAAAAAATTATTTTCTAATTTTGGAATAGAATATTTTCGCATAAAAAATAAAAATGTTATGAAAAACAAAGCGTGCTGTTCATAGTTTTGTTTCAAAAACATGTAAAAAAATAAAAAAATAAAATAAAATAAAAGTACAACCAAATGCATTACCATGAGATGGTAGTCTTAGCATGTGAAGGGTACGAAGCACAAAACAGACATATATTGAGCTAAACCACATATCAAACTTCATCTTTATGTACTTTGCATTGCTGTTGTGTCGATTTGTTTCAACCATTGCAGATTGCTGATATAATGTCATGTCCCTATTCAAATAGTTACATATTTGTCATATTTGATTCATTCTCTTTCAAGAAATATGGGTACTCAAATAAGATGGTTATTGAGATCAATAATTGTAAGGGAAATTCGCAAATAATAACTCTAACGATAAATATGACATTTTTCTTTTCTTTTAGTATGGTTACAGTAGAGATCAATAATTGCAAGGAAATAGAATAATTCACATATAATAATTCTAACCATACACCTATATTCTGCTAGGGAAATGCAAAGATGGAGTTAGAGGGGCCGATCACTCTTATGATTTCAAAATTCGAAAATTTATCTATAAATTCTATACGGAGAAATGTTAATCTATTTAGTTATAAGAGTTTTTTTTATAAACTAATTATACCTTTTCGTTTTGCAAAGTCGTACTTATTTGATTTGGTGTTATTTGAGTTTAAGTGAATGTCATTTTTTGATTCATTTTTTTTATTTTTTAATTTGTTTTTGTGATGTAAATGGAAAGGTGAGGTGTATTTGGGAGGCGGGATTGGTGATTAAAATGTTTGTTGTCGAGTGTGAAAATTTACATTTTTATTAGTGTAGTTTTTTTATATTACATTGGAGTGTTACATTAGAGTGCTATATTTGAAAAAAATATACTAAGAAGTTTTTATGTGTTACAATGAATATTACGTTTGGAAAAAAATACACTGAAGAGTTTTTTTAGAATATTACATTGTTCAATTTGAAAAAAGTACACTAAGGAGTTTTTTTTAGTGTGTTACGTTTGAAAAAAGTATCTTCAGGAATTTTTGTGTGTTACATTGATTGGAGTGTTACATTTGAAAAAAGTACTCTAAGAAATTTTTTTGTGTATTACATTGGAGTATTATGTTTGGAAAAAATACATTAAGTAGTTTTTGTATAGTACATTGATTAGAGTGTTACGTTTGGAAAAAGTACATTAAAGAGTTTTTTTTGGAATGTTATGTTGTTATATTTGAGAAAAGTATATTAAGGAGTTTTTTAATATGTTATATTGGAGTGTTACTTTTTTGGAGTGTTACGTTTAAAAAAAGTACACTAAGAAATTTTTTTGGGCGAATTATACTAACAGTCCCTATAGTTTGGGGTTCATGTCACTTTGGCTCCTGACTTTTCAATTATGACACATTTGACCCTAAATTTTGAATCTTCTTCCAAATAAGGACAATTAAAGATATCATTGCTCAATTTCAAGGGCAAAGTCGTCAATTTGATAAAATATAAATTAATTTAACAAAAATAATTGTTAAAAAAATATTTTTGAATTTTTAAAAATTATTTCTACCCACCAAAAATAAAATTATGTAAAATTGATAAATCTTTTACATATTTTTTTTTACCAAATTAATTTTTGTTATATATTTGGATAATGATCACGTAATGAGTGATTGTTAGACTTTTAATGTGTAATCGACATATTTAATATATGAAATATTTTTAGTTTTGAATTTTTTGATTTAATGAATTGGTTTAATAATAATATCAAAGTTGTCACCATATTTGACTTTTGGAAAAATAGAAACTAATTTAATGAAAATAAAAACAACCACCCATTACATGATCATCATCCAAACACATAATAAAAATTAATTTGGTAAAATAAATAAATAAAAGATTTATCAATTTTACATAATTTTATTTTTGGTGGGTATAAATAATTTTTAAAAATTCAAAAATATTTTTTTGATATTTATTTTTGTCAAATTAGTTTATATTTTATCAAATTAACGACTTTGCCCTTGAAATTGAATAATGGTATCTTCAATTGTCTTTATGTGAAACAAGATTCAAAATGCAAAGTCAAATGTGTCACAATTGAAAAGTGAAGGATCAAAATGACACGAGTCTCAAACTATAAAAACCGTTAGTGTAATTTGCCCAATTTTTTTTGAAGTGTTACTTTAATAATTTCAACATTATGAGAAAATCCATATTTATCCTTCAACTTGTGCTTGACCTTTTATGTAATTCACATTAAAATGAAACCTTTGGGCCTATAAGAAAAAAAGAAGGACCAAAAAGTTTATAAGATCACAACTTGAAATTTATTGGTACTTCACCCTTCAAAATTTTCATTTATTAGTAATATTAATCATTTAAAAATTATATTGGTTCATTCTAACAAGTTTTTTTTTTGAAATAAAAATAAATTGTCAGTCCCTAAATTTATTTATTTATTTTTAAATTTAAGTCTATAAAATATGAGTGTCAAAGTATCAAATAAAAAATATTTAGACAATATAACTGAAAAAAATTAGTTTTTCATAACAAGTGTCGTTTACAAGTTGAGAAGTCAATAATTCATTGAGAAAGATTGCTCAAGATTTTAATGTTGATATTTTTTTTTATTTTAGAATTCGAAATACAGTTTATATCTAGTCTACTCAGAATATGAGGAAAGAGAATTGCTACATAGCAAGAAAAGTGAATGTTAATTCTATTATAGATTACAGTTGCTATATTTTTCAACTCAATGCAGAGACAAGAAAATGTGTTTATCTATATATATTTTTATCTTAATTTTTACTTTTTATCTCAATAAAAATTGGTATTATAATCTATACTTTTATTCTGAAATTTCTCTTCTATGTTAGATTCATGGGTCTGGTCTATCTTTGTATTTTTAACTATGTTTCAATGGTCAATTTTGTTATTAATTATTTTGTATCTATAAAATTATTGAATTAAGATGACTGGTGTCCATAGGTTTTGGAAATTGTGGGTCTCAATGATAGGATGTTGGCTTAAATTCCCTTGTAGTACATGCATCTTTAGAACTCCACCATCTTGTATATCTTCCACTAATTATATATGGTTGGTGCATTATACTATGATTGTCATTGCTATATTTTAATTGGATTGTTATATTTTTTTCCCACAATTTATGATGTTATTTATGCATGCCAACACTTGCATTATTATACATTGAATTTGCCAATGTTTTAGTTAATTTTTTGTGTGCCACTCCTAATCAAATCACATGGGGCATGTACCATTGGACCCCTCACATGATTAATTTAAACTTTAAAAACTCTTCTCTTTCATCTCCTTGAAAGTCTTCGATTTGTTTTTTTATTATGTTTTTCTTGAATACAAATCACAAAATTGTAAAAGAAAAAAATAAATTAAAAATACAGAAATCAATCATAGAATTGAAAATAACATTTTCACACGAGATTAGTCTTATTCTTTTTGCTGATCTAATATTTATATGAGAGAGTTCTTTTTGATTCTGTAATTAATTTCTATGCCAATAGAAGAATATAATATTAAACCATTGAATTCACGTTAAGAGAGAGAGAGAGAGAGAGAGAGAGGTGTTTGGCTCTATTATTATTAGTACTATTATAGTTAAAGGAATGAATACTCTAATGGTCCTGCAGGAAACTGTCTTATGAATATTATAATTCAGCAGTTTTAGGTTATAACAATAATTTAATATGATTGTTTAATTAAAGGACTCAGCCTGACTTTTATTAATAGGGTCCCCTCTATCAATTAGGGCAGAAAAAGCCATAATTGCCCATTTGATACAGCACATAACCACACATACCAGTGGTCCAGTTGCAAGGCAATGCATCACCTCCCCTCCTTGTTTTTATTGGCTCATCTTGTTATTATCAAAAGGAAGGTTGAGGTGATGGATTGAAATTTCAATTAAACTAAGGTCATGGTTCCATGTCGAATTAAGTTGATTGGAATTTTGACTACATCGTATCGAATGATGAGATTATTAATTTGATGATATTAAGTTGGGAGATTTAAGATAAATTATATTTATTTATACATTAGTATGATATATTAGTTGATTGAGATTAAAATCTATATAATTATGCAAAAACTCATATTAAGTGATGAGATTCTTAATTTGATGATATCATGTTAGAGATTTAAGATAAATTATATTTATTTGTACATTAATATGATAGTATTAATTGATTGAGATTAAAACCTATATAATTATGCAAAAACTCTCATTATATAAAAAAGTGACTTCGTTCTTTTTGTAAATGTGGGCAAGATAAGCTTTTCATTTCCAATCTTACTCCACCCCATTGGCAATGCCAATCTCACCCTTAAGTCTCGTAACTTCTTTTTTTTTTCAACCAAACATAATCTCTATCGAGCCCACAGATTATTATTCTAATCCTTTTTCCAAGCTGGTAAACAAACATCATCCAAGAGTAGAGACCAAGAGCTAGATTAAGTGAAATTGTACGGGGTGTGTTTTTAACTCGCATAAATAGCTCAGTTGTCAAGAGTTTTAAAACAAATCGTAATACGTCTGGATTTACCCGATACACTTGATTAGCAAGTAATTGTGTGAATCACGAATTTAGCTCAAAAATTTGTTCAAAGTGACCTTATCTTAAAAAAGTTTCTCATTAATAAAAAAGTAATATAATCATAAAAAGTCACTATATTGTTATTATTATAGCAACTAAAAATGAAAGAATTTTATTGACATGGTAGAGTCTACTGCAGAACTCAAGCACCACCATGTTGACTTTGCCCCCTTTTCCCTTGTATTAATACTTTAATTAAAATGCACTGCATTTTGTCACACATTGATACTGATAAAAAAATTGCAATTTGAGTATATAATATGTTATCAACCTAATTAGTAGTATGGGAGGTGATATTTGGATTGTTTCTTGTTTTTTTTATGGCAATATTTTAATATATATAGTTAGTTTTAAAAAATAATGAAGTGTCGAGTAAAAGTTTAAGATACAAATGATTAGATATTTCAATTACTACAAATGTATTTAGTAGTGTAGAAATTGTATTGTTTCTAACTATTTAAATTTTTTGAGTAATAAAAAGTGGTATATTTCGTAATAAATAATTATACATTATGTTGCAATTATATTAATTGTTGTGCATTGTTGTACCATTAAGCATTACAAACCATAATATCTACAAAGAACACACAAAAAAAAATAAAAATAAAGAAGCATTACAAATCATTCCCTACAACATTTTTTTAGTTTAGTGACATTTGAAAGTGCCACAAAACTATTGATTTAATGACATTTTTAGTTTTGTGACATTTTGAACAAGTGCCTTTTGTATCCGTGCCACAATAGATACTTGCAAGTGCTACTACACCATCATGGCTAAAAACTTTCAATGACATTTTAATGTCATGGTAGATATTATTTGTGGCACTATCAAGCGCCATTAAAAAAAGAGTTAGTGACACTTATAAGTGTCATTACACCATCAAGACTAAAATATTTTAGTGACACTTTAATGTCATGGTAGGCACTATTCGTGACGCTATCAAGTGCCATTCGTGAAGATAATTCGTTGTAGAACAATTTGATCCGCTCTTGCGGAGACTCGAACCGTCAACCTCCCGCACCATAAACCTTATACACCACACTCTTCCCACTACACCTCTATAGCATCACATGATTATATATGCAACATATATTATTTATATAATACATACATCCATATTAATATAAAAGTATATCTATAAACATAATTATTTTATTGAACATAATTTATGTAAAATAAACTATTTACTAGCAAAATAAAAAAAAGACCACTTTTGGCGATTAAAAATATTTTTTAGTCGTCAATTCTATACTTTTGGCTACTAATTATTTTTTAGTTGCTAAAAAACTTCACTTTTGCCGACCAAAATCGGATTTGGTCGCCGAAGATGCACTTTCAACTATCAAAATTTTGGTCGCCAAAAAATTTAATTCCCGCCTTAGGATTTTAATTCTCCCGCGCTAAAAATGACCACTTTTGGCAACTAAACTTATTTTTTAGTCGCCAATTGTAAACTTTTGGCTACTAAAATTTTTTTCGACACCAAAAAGCTTTACTTTTAGCTACTAAAATTTTTTTAGTCGGTAAAACCCATATAATCAGCGACCAAACTTATTTTTAGTCGCCAATTGTAGACTTTTGGCTACTAAATTTCTTTAGTCGCCAAAAAGCTTTACTTTGGGCTACTAAAAATTTTTTAGTCACTAAAACCCATATAATCAGCGACCAAACTTAGTTTTAGTCGCCAATTGTAGACTTTTGCCTACTAAAATTGTTTAGTCGCCAAAAAGCTTTACTTTTGGCAACTAATGCTGTTGTGATCGTTGAAAGCTATACTTTCAGCAACCAAATATTTTTTGGTCAGGAAATTTAGTCGCCGAATGTGTTTTTTCCTGTAGTGTATATTGAGTTTAATTTATTTATTTTTAATCATTTACTGCATTTTAAAATTTTAGAAAATATATTGGCATTTTTTGTTTTTTCAAAAATGCCATTATAAGCTTGGAAAGTTTTTGGCTTAGTGGCATTTCTCAAAATGCTATAAAATATTTGTTTTATGACACTTTTCACCTAAGTGCCATAAAAAGTAATTTGCACCTACCTAGTGTCTTGACATTTTTAAAAAAATACCATTGCGACTAAAGTTTAGTGGCATCTGTTGGTAAATGTCACGAACATGATTTTTTTGTGTCATTATTTTATAAAATACCATAAAATTGATGTGACATTTCTTTATTGAAATGCCACTAGAGCCTTATATGTTTATAGTTCTGTGACATTTTTCTAAAACATTTAATGTCAATTTTTATTTTTGAGGCATTTTCTAAAAACATGCCAATAGTGTAGTGTCACTAAAGTGTAAATTTGTTGTAGTGACATTTTTGTTGTAGTGAAGTGACACTTTTTTTAATTGAAATACCACTAGAGCCTTGTATGTTTGCGGCTCTATGACATTTTTTTAAAAAATGTCACAAAATATTCTTTTTGTGACATTTTTTAAGAACATGCCACTAGTATGATGTCACTAAAATGTGTTTTTGTTATAGTGATTAAATAAAAGTGGTATTTAAAAAAAATAATAAATCACTATATTTTGTAAAAATTGATAAAATGTTGTCAAATCTCTAATATTATTAATTTTTCTTTATTTTATTTAAAAATATTTATAGATTCAAAATACTTAGAAATTATAGGCCTATTTTGATAAACAGATTAAAAACTAATTTTTTTGGTCGTAAAATCAAAAAAATTGACTTTTAATTCAATTATCAAAATAAGCCCTAATATATTTAGGTCCAATATATATCATACATGTTAGGGTTTATAGAATAGATTGATTTGACAGGAAGATGAATCGAGAATTAAATCAACTTTATGTTAAAAAAATTTAAGAATAAAAAATAGTAAAACGTTTAAGTTGAATCAAAATCAAACCATAAAAAATAGTTAGATTGACGGTACAAATTACAATATTAGAAGAGTAAATTACATTATGTTTTCATATATAAAATTGAAGTAAAATTTAATGCAAAGTATAAAAGTATAAAATGTAATTTATTCATATTAGAAATATTGGTTAACAATATTGATTGTGTCAACTTGTCTCTCTCCCCCTTTTATCAACATCTTGAACACCATTTAAGTTTTTTGGCAAACTGTGCAATGAGTATATATAACTTATAAAGGGTCATTATCTTTTTAAAGGTTACTTTGTCCCGTTTGGTAGAGTTGTGGGAAAGTGATTATAACTTATAACCTAACAGCTTATAGTTTATAGCTGTGAACATAAGCTGATTTTTTACTTATAAATTAAGCCTTTCCTCCCCCACTCAAAGAATAAGTTGATTTTTGACTTACAAAAATCTATAAGATGTATTGTTAAGCTGAACCAAACACATCAAAATAGCTTAAATTAAGCTAAAAACTGAAATAAACTGAAAATAAGCCCTAGTGATAATTAGATTGTGCTTTTAATACTTTTGATTTTACTATGTCATTTTTTTTTTCTCTTTACAGTGGCATGTTACTTTAATTTTTATATATTTATAATTGAAGAGATGATTATCTTTATAATTTATTGTAATCATTCTGATTAAGGTAAAAACTGCAATAATCTTACACGTAATCTTAATTTTAAAGTAGATCATGTGAATTATATATTTTTTTGGTGCAACATCTAATATCTAAAATATAACAATTAAAAAGTAGAAATTAAACACATCTCTCAAACTACTTTTTTTAATTTACTTAAATTATTTTTATCTCATAAATTATAAGCTGAAATTATACTACATAGAGCCACACTGCACCAAAAAAGTTATAAGCAACTTTAAAAATAGTTCTTTTTGTGTGTGAATGTAACTTATAATTCTTATGCGTCTATTCTTTTATTTATTTTATTTTGATTAGATATTACGAGTTGCTAACAATTTGACTTGGGATGTCCAAACCTAATTCAGAGATATAATCATGACATTGACTAAGTTTTACAATTGCCCTTGCTTAATTAGGATTTAAGGATGTTGATTAAAATAATAAGAGGACTTCTCTTTATTAAAGAACCTTGGGGTTCATATATATCGATGTTGACAGACTAACATGTCTTAGCATTGTTTGGGAAGGGTTAAAGTAGCTATTTTAATCACAAAAGACAAAATAAATTATTATAGTCACAAAAAATAAAATATCACATTCAACCCATAATCATTACACTCTTCTCTCACAAAAAAAGTAAAAAAAGTTAAAAAGTTAAAAAGCCTTTCCCAAACCAAGCTTTTTAACCCAAGCTAAAATAGCCAAAAAAAGCCAAAAAGCTAAAAAACCAACCCACTTCCCAAACAAAGGCTTAAAATATGGTTTTTAATTTTGTGTAAAGCACTCATGCAAATTCATGTGATTTTATTTATCAAATTCAAGTGTTGTTAAAATGTATTTCTCAAAGTATTTTTAATGTATTTTGTAAGGTCATTTATTATTTTGTGGAGACACAATTTCAATTAATTTATTATACAAATTAAACAAGATTTAATAAAAATTAATGTATCTATTCAGTAGAGCATGCATTATTAAACAAGATTTAATAAAAATTAGTAAAGCATGCATTATTAATATCATTATTATTAGAAGTAGTAATATTATTATTAATATTATTATTATTAGAGCATGCATTATTAGTAGTAGTAGTAACCCTTTGGTCTAGGTACAAATTGTGAGGGAGGGAGGAAAATTATTAAATTTCAAAATTCATAGGTTTAAAAATGACTGTTTAATCATTAAAAATATTTATATTAAAATTATTTTATATTTTATTATAATTAGGTATTTGTATTACTAGCTTTATAAATATTTTATATTATTAAGTATAAAATATTTTTTTCAACTCTGTATATTATACGAAGTATATTATATTAGGTGGTGTTGTTTCTACTCACCTTTTTTCCAAATATACAAATATTTTTCTTCTTATTAGGCAAAATTATAATAAAGCACTTTTATTTTTTGTCAACTATATGAGTTGTCTCTTCTCTTTACACTTTTCTTTTTTCATTCTCATCGAGTGATAATTTTATCATGTACGCAAAAGTTACATTAACGACAAAACAAAAAAAGTGTAATTGATAAAAACGAAAATGTGAATAGAATCTCTTCTGATAATTTTTTCATGTGAATTATATTGAGGGTTCTTATAATTTGAAATTTATATTATGTTAATTTATAATTTTTTAACGGTGATTTATTTGATTTTAAATTTTAAATCTCATTTTAAATAAAGATAATTTAAGGCATTATTACTCTATTTCAAGAGTAAAGTCGTCAATTTGATAAAATATAAACTAACTTGACAAAAATAAATATCAAAAAATTATTTTTAAACATTATTTTTACTCACCAAAGATAAAATTATATAAAAATAATAAATCTTTTATATTTTATTTTTTTATTTTTTTACCAAATTAATTTTAATATGTATTTGGATGATGATCATATAATGGGTAGTTATTTTTGTTGATATTTTTTTATGGTTATTATATAATAGATGGTTGTATTGTTGTTAACAGATATTTTTTTATGATTATCATGTAATGAACGATTATTAGGTTTTTAATATATAATTAACATGTTTAATATATGAAATGTTTTTAGTTTTAGATTTTTTTTTATTTAATGGATTGGTTTAATAATGACATCAAAATTGTTTGACTTTTGAAAAAATAAAAACTAATTTAACAAAAATAAATATAAAAAAATTATTTATACCCTCCCAAAAGATAAAATTATATAAAAATGATGTATTTTTAATTTTTTTCAGCACTTTTTTCTTTAGTTTCTTAGAAAAAAAAAATTGAAAATAGACTCTAAAAATCAAACCAAACCGAACAAAACTTTATTAGAAAAAAAGTTTTAACATTATTCATTAAAAAAAAGACCATTATATTTCAAACAACATATAATTTAACCAATACAAAATAAGTTGTAAGTCAACTTTGCCATTCAAATGGAACAATAATATCTTCAATTATCTTTATTTAGAATAAAGTTCAAAATTCAGGGTTAAATATATCATAATTAAAAAGTTAAAAATCAAAGTGACACAAACCCCAAACTATATAGACTGTTAGTGTAATTTGTCATTTTCTTCATTTACACAAAAGTTACATTAACGACAAAATAAAATGCCTAACTAATAAAAAACGAAATGTGAGTAAAATCACTTCGTATATTTTAACTATTGTCTGTGCATGTTTTTTCTTTAAACAAACATCAAATAAGCCAAACATACAAGTTTCAAACAGTGATAAATTTGTTATTTATGAAAATGTTACATAAATAATGACAAAATATAAAGTGTAATTGGAGAAAAGGTAAATGTGAATGGCATTCACTATTGTGTGTACAAATATTTTCTTTATTTTAAAAAAATAAATAAATAAATATCAAATAAACCAAATATACAAGTAAGACGATGTTTGGTTAAAATGCAAAACCCATCAAATCGTCACACACATAAACGAAAACAAAAAAAAAAAAAAAACAAAAAAACGAAGAACTAAGAAATGTCATGTCAACAATTTTTTGATGTTGTCTGAAACACCCTTTTTGTTCCTCCAATAAAGCTATTGACCCAAAAAAACTAAATTAGAAATGTAATCAAAAAATTTATATATATTCCAGATTCAACTATTGCATAACCCACATTTAAAATGAATTTATACCATATATTATAATTTTTTAGAATAAATTACAAGTACATTATCTGTGATTTGCTTAAAATACAGATTGCTTTCTATTACAAATGCCCCTATCAAAAAAATTTATTTAATAGATTTAATTGAAAAAAAAAATTATTAACTATTCTCCTATATAATAATAAAATTATATGAATTATTAATTGAAATAAATTTATGACATCATTAAAATTTGTTAATTGAATCGATAATTTATTAATAAAATGAATCATTTGTTATAAAACTAGAAATTTCAAAAGGCAAAATGTAATTTTCAAAACTATAAGGTGGTGTTTGTTTTGAGGGATTGAGGGATGAGATAGGACTATAAGTCCATCCACACTAATAGTCCGTTGTTTGGTTCAAAAGTTTTATACCGGACTATTAGTCCCAAATCCATTAGACTATTGTGTTCCATGGGGGGACACAAATTGAGGGATAAGGGGAGATGAGATTAGGTGGTGAAATGACTATTTTGATCATCTACTATTTAATTATGTATTATATTTAGTAAAATTCAATAAAATTTAAATGTCTCAATTTAAAAATAAAATAATTTTTATTTAATTTTTATTGATGTTTTATTTATTTAATTTTTTATAAATATTTTATTGATGTTTTATTTTAAAATTTCGTTTATATTTTATTTAATTTCATTATCTAAATTTTAATAGATGTTTTATTTAATTTCATTATTTGATTATTATTATTTTTTAAAATAAATTTATTTAAAATTTTAATTAAAAAAATAACATATATTTTTGTTGATATTTTATTTATTTAATTTATAAAAAATAAATTTATTTAATTGTGTAAAAAATAAAATAAAATAAATTTTTATTTAATCTAGTTAAAAATAATTAAAATATTAAAGATATGTTTAATATTACTATTACTTAGTAAATAATCGAAAAGAGTAAAATAGTCATTAGAACATTTATTTTTCTCTATAATATCCCAAACAAACATAGGATTCAGATCATATTCAACCAAATAGGCTTTTTCTGACATTTAACTAAACAAACATGGTATAAAAATTCAGTTCAACCAAATAGTCCGGGGACAATGTATCACAAGACTAATAGTCCGGTGGATTTCAATCCATCATTATTTAATCCGTCCAAACAAACACACCCTAAGGAACACTTTGTATTTTAAGCCAACACTAAAAGATATATATTTGTAATTTATTCTTATTTTTTTAATATTTTCTCCATAAATTTTTTGAATGAATCAGTAGCATTGTTGTTTTCCTCTTTAACATAACCATTGGTCAAATCAAATGGAAACTTAGAAAAATGAAAATGACATGCAGATAATGTCTTGTAAAGCATTCTAGAATGTCACACTCTTACCTAAAACTAATGTTTAAAAATTGTTTTGGATGGTTGGTAAGCTTTGACTAGATCACTTGACATTGCACTGAATGGAAATTAACTAAAATCATAATTATATAAACCAAATTTATCTCTACAAAATATGTATTTGGGGGATCTAAAAGTGGTTGAAATTGAAGTTACATCTAACTAAAATAAACTGAAATTTATTTAATATGATTTTTTGCTACTAACATGATTAATTATTCATTATGATGTAATTAGGAAAGCTTTTCTTTCTTTTCTTTTCCTTTCCCTTTCTTTTCTATGCCTCTTTGGTTGTGATTTGGAAAGTGATGTGTTATGTTCTGCTAACAACTAACAAGTTATGTGTTTTTTTGACAATGGTTTACAAAAATACATACAAAGGTTTGTTATGTGGAGTGAAATTTATGAAATTGAAACTTCGTCTTAAATAATTAATTATTACTTGTAACAAAAATGTTACATACACAAAAATAAAGTACACAAATGTACACAGAAAATATGCGTAATTCAAATTTATTTTAAGTACAAAACTACATAGCAAATTTAAATCCGATCCGCACATGCATTTTCTGTGCACATCTTTGTAAACGTGATACTGTCGGCGAAAAATTGAAGCTTTAGTTTGTTTTGTTACCATCATTGGTGCCCCATTTTGAAGCAATATATTTAAGTTCTAAAGGCAATTGAGTCAATTAAAAAAAAAAAAAAAATTACTTAATAAACTACCAAAAGATTGATGGACTTCGAGCATTTTCATTAAAATAATTAAATTTTTAGTTAAATTTTAACTAAAAGTCTATTATTCCATTGGCTAAATTACACCTACACCCTTTGAGGTTTGAGCATATCACTCCTGACGTTTAGAAAATAACACAAACTCCCCTGTTATTGTAATTATTTAAACG
Source organism: Camellia japonica (assembly GCA_030407325.1). NCBI lineage: Eukaryota > Viridiplantae > Streptophyta > Magnoliopsida > Ericales > Theaceae > Camellia > Camellia japonica. Next base: position 31,387,669 of record JAPPVO010000029.1, on the reverse strand, counting down.
GAATAACGACATTGAATTCATACACTATCTTTTTTCTTACTTTACTTTTACTTCCTCTTTTTTTTTTCCCCCCTTCTTTTGCTTTACCTTTTTTTTTTTTTCAATGTAATTTTCTCTGTTTTTCTATTAGGAGTTATTGCTTTTTATATTAGCAAAAGAGTTTGTGAAATGAGACTATTAACCACAGAAGTGGAAATGTAATTTTCAGAATGTCAAGGAGGGAGATGTAATTGGACTAAACCTCAGAAGGTGTCAGTGTAATTTACCCTATTCTATTTTAGCTAACCATATTTTCAAATACATTCTCCAACAAATTTTCTATGTTTTACTCTATTCTATTTTTATTTTATTTTTTCCAAATTTCAAATTTAATATTTAAGAGAGAATTAAAATAATGAATGATCACATTTGTCTAGGGTAATGATATATAAATAAAATATTGGATAAATTACATTCACATCTCTTAAAATTTCAAAAAAATATAATAAATCTCACAAGTTTGCATAATTATATTAGACTCCTTCAAGATTTTAATTTACGTAACACTTAATCCATTTTTCTCCATAATATGTTACTCTTGTGGATAAAAAAGTTATTGTTGTCATTTTTTATAGCGATCCCGGTATTCCCTGTTATTGTTTAACAGTAATCCGGACTCGGTTCCGTAGATTTGTTGTTGTCTTATCCTCATTTCTATCCTTTACTCTTTGTTTTAGAGTTTTGGGTTGTGTTGGGCAAGTTGGGAATAAGTTGGTTGTGTTTTAGAACATAGAATTTTTGCCCCGTTGTTGGTCTCTCCGCTCGAGCGGCGATCTTGATGCTCGAGCGGGCTTTTGTTGTTGCCTCTCCGCTCGAGCGGAATTTTGGACGCTCGAGCGTGAATTTCCTTCTCTCAGCATTTTGGTCGTCTGCAGAAAATTCTGGGAGGGTGCATCCAGCGCTCGAGCGGATCTTTGGACGCTCGAGCGTGAACCTGTGTCTGACGCTCGAGCGGGGTGTTGCACGCTCGAGCTGACCTGTTTTATATCAGTCCGTGAAATCACTTTTCACTTTTCTTTTCTCTCTCTTACTTTCTCAAAACCCATTTTTGAGAGCTCCTCACTCTAAAACATAACTTCTCTCTAGGGTTTGATCTAGTAGAAGTGTTTTTCTCACCTTGGGCTTTGTAAAAAGTGCGTTGATCGTCGAGGGCTTCGTTTTGATCCAAGAAATTTAGGATTTGGAGCACTTCTGAGTTTTGCTCTTCTTCTCCTTGGGTTCTACATTTGAGGTAGGGATTCTCCTTGTTCTTTTTCAATACTCCGTCTATAGATAGACATGTGGTAGTTTTTGTATTGCATGAAAATTATATCATGTTGGATTTGTTGAAAATCATGAGGTTGAACCTTGGGTTGGTTGTTGAATTTGGGTTTATTATCATTGGTTGTGGTTTGTGTTAATTGGAGTGTCAATTAGCATGTTGTTGTTGAAAGGAGAGGAAACCCTAATTTTTATTTGATTTAATAAATTAATAGAGGGGTTTTGATCTTTGGGTAAATACTTATGTATTTTGGGTCTTAAATGAGGTCATTGTTGTTTGTTGTAGATGATTGAGCCTTTTTTTATCAATATTGAGAAAGATGGAGGAAAACCCTAATTTATTGATTATGACTTAATTTGCATAATTAATTTGGAATGGCTTTGAAAAGAATGTAGTGGATTAGAATGAGTTATGGCTTTATTGTCCTTGAAATTGGTTTTGTGAAAACAAGAGAAAATGGAATTTGTTTTGTGAAATGGGAAAGATATTTCTGAATGAAGTATGAGAATTAGATTGTTGTAATTTGAGTGTTGAACACACATATGTGGAGGTTATATCTTTAACTACCATGTTAATGTTGTTGTTGGGTTTGTGATCTCATGATAATTGAGTCTTTTAATAGATGTACTAAATACCTGCATCTAGAGGTTTTGTCCCTGGTCATCGGTGGAGGATGACATGTGAAAAATCTAGAAACCTCCTAGATGTTGATTTGTGATTATGTATCAATTTTAAGCAGAATAAAACAATCCCAATCAAACAATCAAGAGAAAGAGACACAAAGATTTTACGTGGAAAAACCACAATTGGACACCTTCCAATTGTGATAAAAAAACCACGGGCAACAGCCACAAGAACAATCCACTAAGAAGATTCAAAGGAATTACACAGGTATACTCTCAATTATCTAGCGAATTCACAACGCCTAATTGAACCAACCTCTATGTGCCTCTTCCAACCCCATCTTCAGCACAGAATTGTCTTTCTGATGAGCCACTCCGGATTCCACCAAAGCTTCAGGCTCGAATTCTTCAGAATTCACAACTGAAGAACAACTCTCTCTTTTTTTGTATAACAAACAAATCTTTGATGTACTCTCTTTAAACCATGAGTTGAATACTCAATAAAACATCAAAGAAAAAATAACAAAATATCCCCAGATATAAACCTTTAAGAACCAAAAAGAAGATCTGGAGGACTTCAATCAATTACTTAGTTTTGGGAGAAAACCAAGTATTTATAGAGAACCAAAGGTAATCCAAGATTGGGAAGAAAACAAATTCCTTGAGAAATCCGGATTCTGAGGCTCGCTCGAGCGAGGAGAGTAATTTTCATGATTTGTACTAGTGCCTTGGCTCGAGCGACGGATCCTTGGCTCGAGCGAGGAATACACTTCTTCAGGTTTTTGTATGGACGCAATCCTTGGCTCGAGCGAGCATTCCTTGGCTCGAGCGAGAAAGTCTTAGCTCGAGCGAGCACTCCTTGGCTCGAGCGAGCAACGGCTGATATGCAATTTTGAATGCAATTTTGAATTTTGCTTCGGCCGCGAGCTGACCGGTCAGCTCGACCCCCGTAATAATCAGCGAAGTGGCAATCTTGAAAGTATTGACATTACAAACTTCTCTGCAAAGCACGATTCGGGTTGGATTCGCCTCTAACAACTCATAGCCTCACTGAAATAAAAATGCGAAAATAAATACATCTGAAAGGAGTTTTGTCAAACGGGGTTGCCAAGAATAAAAACCTAACAACATGGTTGCGTTGAATTGTCGTGTATACATTACACCATTGTTGATTGAATATCGTATGTGATGAAATGCTGAGATACATTATATATGTATACTTGTTAGGGAGAAGAGAGGGGTTGTACTCCAGTGTGTGTGAGAAGATAGGGGATGGACTCCACATACTTATGTGTTCATATACCTTAACACATTGCTTGTATCCTGATAGTTTCTGTGTATGTTTTACACATGTTGGTTATGCCTTGTTGTATTGTGGTTATTGGTGTTATACCCTGTGCTGATAATCAGAGGTACCGTTACCTTCCAGCTAACGCCTCGAGAACTGAATGCGCTGAGAATCTAAGGTACCACACCCTTCCAGCTAGCGCCTGGTAAATTGGTATGTTGTTGTGAGAAGTGTATCTTTGGCTTACTATACACATAGCTAGTAGAGCAAAGTTTAGTTGTTATTGTTTCAGTGTATCCGGGAACATTGTAGATTGTGTTGGTTATAGTTTTGGAGGGCCGAGTTGCCTCATTGGTTTATCTTATGCATGTAGTTGAGTTGTTATCTCCCGTTTATAAAGGTGTGCATGTATAATTATGATAGATTTGGGACTGAACCGAAATGCCCTTTTGTCTTTTGGAAGTGTGAAGAAAATTGAACATTTTAGAAATATGTTTTGTAAAGGCACATCTGTTGCATGTGTAGAAAATGGGAGAGAGTAATGGGCTTAATGAATTTATGTCCTAAGTGATTGTTAAGTTATGAAAGAACAGGAATGGGGGTTAATGAAAGGAAAAGAAAGATAAATCGCTTATAGCGTTGAATGTAATGGTTGTTTTCGAGAAAAGTTCATACATATATATATTTTGTATAAACTGTCACATTATTATTCTAGTATGAGAATGAGTGTTCATGATCATAGCTATCTGTAAGTTGTTATTGTTGAGGATCATGTTGAGATCCCTATTGGACTATATGTTCATCCCACGTTGTTGAATCTTTTTCAGGTGTTTAGCAGGATGGGCTACAAGATTTGGGATCTTCTTATTTGTTGGCCACGGGGCCTCTTTGTTGTAGGCGGAATGCCATATATGAAAAAGGGTTGCACCTTCATTTGCTTATTTAATGTTGTAAGCCTGAGGGCAATTTATTTAGAATGCTCATGTTGTATTTAATTTTCATTCGAATGAGAGAGTTGTTGTTCATCACTTCTAATTGAACATTTGAGTTTATTTCTGCGTGTTATCTCTGAAATTGAATTAAGTTAAGGAACTTGGTAATGACCTCGAGTAATAAAAAGTGGGGCGTGACATTTTTTATATTAAAATGTATATTTTATTTTATTTATTTTTAAGTTTTACCTACATTCATTCAAATCCCTTTAAGTTTACTAATAAAGAGGTTGATTTAATTTTCTCAAAACGTATAGTTTGTCATATCCAAACTTGAGGGAAGTCAATGTAATTTATCTTTAAAAAAAAATTATATTAAATTCACATACAAAATGACATGACACTTTATGTTCCGTTCATCTCAATTTAAAATACTTATTATTCTAACTTCTATTTTCAAAAGTAACGCAATTACATCATTCTAATTCAGTTTTTTTTTTTAATACAAATTTTGTTTATAAATATTTTTTTTCTTAATTTATCAAATTGTGTTTTTAATTTTGGGTATTACAATTGCATTAGTTTAATGATTTCACCACTCATGTTTATTATTAGTATAGTAATAATTGAGTAAATGATAAATAAGGTAATAAATAAATATAATATATCAAATATTTTATTACCTAAAATCATTTGCTAAGTCCTCTTTTCCTAATTACATATAGCTAATGGTTTGATATTCAACTAAAGTAGTTAGCCAAAAATTGAGTTTGATGGAAGAATATTTCTATAATTTTGTACTATAAAATCGTAAAGGGAAAACTTTAATAAGCTTGATAATGATACTCACGTGAACTTATTTAACCTAAATTTCAATCACTTTATCAAAGTCATTGAGCCCAATTAATGAAAATGAAAAACAAGAAGAATAATAATAGTTGACACATTTGGTATATTTAGATTTTTTTTTTAATTTTTAAAATAAAAACTTTAAAACAACACAATTCTAATTTTTGAAAGTTGAGAGGACTACTAGTGTGCGTAATAGGCAATATAGATCTCTTATTTTCCTCATTTAATCTCTCTTACTAGTATTAAAATTATTCATAATTCTTAACTCCAAGCAACTAACAACCTCCCTTTAGAAAATATGTGAGACTCAACTATCTTTCACCTATAATCTTCTTTTGTTATTTCAATAAGAAATAAGACTATGTACACATAATAACCAATTACATAAAATAATCATTGTCATACATATCACATGGTAGAGTTTATCGTAAACTATACAAGTTTACTCAGATCATTCACTTATGCTTTATATGATTTATTTTGTGATCGATTTTGTATCTATAGACTTATTATTCTTATTTTATCCCATCAAACATTTAATTAAAAACCATGCCACTAATTCCCCACAAAAAAAGAAAAAAGAAAAAAAAAGAAAAAAAAAGACTAATCCCTTTATACCCTTTAAAACTGCAATCAAACATATCCTTAATTTTGTTAAGTAATATATTTGGATCTATTTGGGCCTAATTTGGGACTTTTAACCTATTTTGGATCACATTATCTTTCTATTTTTTTACACTTTTTTTCAGAAAAAATCAAAAAGTTAGTTTTTAACCAACTTCCTAAAACAACTGTGCAGCTTATTATAATATAAACATTGATAATCGGAAAAAAGAAGTTGAAAATTCCTCAACATTCAGATAATTATTTTTTTTTAAAACTTATTTAAGTTATTTATACGTAATAAGTTATGAGCAGAAATTAAAATTACTCCAAAACAATAAGACACAACTCATAAAATTAAATAACAATATTTTTTTTAAAATAAAAATAAAAATAAAAACAGTATGCTGCACCAACAAACTGGAGAGCCAATTCTTGCTCAATTTTTATTAGGGCTAAGTAAAAAAAATTTTTAAAAAAGTGCAAATCGGTCCGATTCAGACCAAATCACAATGTTTGGTTTAAATTAGTTTTCTTAATGTATGATTCGATCTTGATTTTTAAAATAGGTGAACTTTATTTCATGGTTCGGTCCATAGTTTTGTAGTTATGATTTCAAATTAGATTCGAATCGGATGATTTAGGTATATACATATATATAATTTATTATTTCCAATATATACTCAAATATATATTCATAAGTTACTAATTCTTTTGCTTAGAAATGCATTTTTATATAATAATAAAATTAGTTCTAAACAATTATTTAAACAATTTTATATATAAAATAATAATAGATTACTTAATCTTTAAATAAGTTGTGAATAATGACAAAGTTTTTTCTTAAAAAAAAAAAAAACGTGATTACAAACCAAATGAAATTGCCTTTTCATAGTACAATTTGTTTGATTCCAAAATAATAATTTGCTTTTAGTTTATTTTAAATCCAACCAAATGGAAGGATGTTCTCACTTAATTTTTACTGTTGTTGTTTTAGTTGTAGTTGCTATATTTGGTAATCTTGAAGCATGGTTATGTGGTATGTCAAGTGAATTATGATTGATAAAAAAGATAGAATTAACTATTTTATGCTGAATAATTAAAGAATGTAAAGAAATATGCATAATAAATTATGATTAATCAAAACCCAAAAAGGTAGCCCAGTTGGTGAGGAGAGGAGTCTCTAGACGTGTCTATAAATCCAAATGTCCCGAGTTCGAATCCCACCTCCAGCTAAGTTATAACGGGTCACCGTGTCTTTATCTGAATGATCACTTCAAAATTCCAAAATCAATCAAGGAGCCTCACTCCAGAGAGGTACTGAATCGGATACTAATAATTTTCCAACTATTGTGATCATTCAAAATTCCAAAATCAATCAAGATACGTCACTCCCGAGAGGTACTGAATCGGATACTAAGTAATTTTCCAAACTATTGTGATTGATTGTCTCATCTCATAACATCCATTTCCTGGGGAAATAGTCAGATGATAGTGACAACAGATATCCTCAACAACTTCCATTAGGGGTGGGACCCACATTATTTTACAATTCTGAATTGTCTCAATCGTGTGGGGTGTTGCCACGTGTACGGCTGATTCCAGTGGAGATCTCGGTTCGTTTTCCCATCTTGTATTTCATTTCAAGTGGCACGGTAGTGTGCACGTACACTGTGTATGCGCACATGATGATCAATCCAAAAATCTACGGACCCGAATGGTTCAAAATTATGTAAGTGGTCCTAGTAAGGTATATAGTACATCAATTTTATTTTAATTGGTCTAAATAGTAAAATTAATATTTTTAACACTTAAAAACAAATAAGGAGTAATTACAAAAATATAGACTATTTTTTAAATTCTAATTTTTTAATTTATTTTCAATCTAAATTATTTGCTTATTTTTTTTTAAGTAAAATCGATAAGAAAATTATATTTTAGCCATTAAACTAATATAAATATACATAAAATGTATAAAATGCTATTTTTTTTATATGAAGTTTAATGATTAAAATATTATTTTTTTATTGATTTTACTTAACAAAAATAGATAAATGATTTAGATGAAAAGAAATCAAAAATTTAATATTTAAATTGATAATATATAGAAGAGTAATTATTGTGTCTTCTAGATTATAATTGAAGGATTCGTTCCTATTCCATCAGCTCAAACTGTTGACCCCCAACTCACCACACTTACCCTGTGTTTGATTGGGGGATTTTTGAAAGGGAAAAGGAATGTGAAATATGAATAAAATATATTTACATTTCACTTAATTTCACATACACATTTTCCTTTTTCTTTTTTCAAATCTCTTCTCAAATCTCCCAATCAAACACAACATTAAAATATAACTACTAGACAAAATCACCAAATAACTTCTCGACTAGTCATTGTTGGATTAGTACAACGCTTAAGACATTTCCCATCTTATTCAAGTATCATTTGTGAAATGGTGCACCTAAATTTTAAACGAAAGTTATTTTTAGTTATACCTTCATAAAATTATGAGCTCTGTTACAGAGCCCGAAAGGTTTCGAGCCAAATTTGGCTCGAATTTGAGAAGGAAGAAGGAGGAAGAAGAAGAGAAGGAGGAAGAAGAAGAAGAGAAGGAGAAGCAGAACTGGAGGGGGCCCTAAAAATGAGGCTGGAGGCGGAGGGAGGCGGAGGCGGAGGTGGGCGGAGGCAGAGGCGACGATCGGCCGACGAGCGACGAGCTGCGACGACAAGCTCCGGCCTCTCTCCTCTGTTTCTCTCTCTCGTCTCTGCTTCTCCTGTGATCAAAACGAAGAAGAAGAAGAAAAGAAAGAAGAGGAAGAAAAAGAAAAGAAAAAAAAAAAATTAAAGCCCAAAACGACGTCGTTTTGGACTTCGAGCCGGATTCGAGTCCCATATTTCGGGCCCTCAAACATTTTTCTAAAATTATTTATATTTAGTGATGTATTAAAGTTTGAATCAAATTTGGCAAAATTAAATCTTCTGCCAAATTTGACACATGGCACAAGTTTTGGCTTTGTCAAAATTTTCACGTCAGAGTATAATCATAATCAGTAGATATTTTTAGAAAGATAACTTCATCGATTAAAAATTACAGATAGTCTAAACATTTAAAAAAGGATCAAAAATTTAGTTAGATTTTTAAATCAATGGTGTATATTTTGATTATATATTTTGGACAATTTTCTCTTGTTCAAATTGGCTAATTAAACGAAATAATTAAACTCATATTGCATTAATTAAATTACATAACATCAAATAAAATCATACTTTATAAATTATATTCTAGAGCATGAAACATGAAACAAGATTAATAGAAAAATAAATTTAATTGAAATATGAAAATAAGGAATCAAACTAAATTCTGTGTGATACCACAGTGTTTTTAAAATAGATTAGCCGCCTCACCGTGGGTGATAAAGGAACGTCGACTTCTGTCTCACAGGATAAGATGGCTTAAACCGGCTAACGTAAAAGCACTTTCTATTAGCTTGGCGAACCGACAATGACAGCACTCTCTCTCATACATGAATGATTATTATACTAGTAAGCAAACTGAGCCTCCGTTTGGGAAGTGGGTTGACTTTTTGGTTTTTTGACTTTTTTGGCTATTTTAGCCTGGGGCTAAAAAGCCTGGTTTGGGAAGGGCTATTTGACTTTTTTGTGAGGTGTCTTCCTATTAAATTACCAAACTGCCCTTCATCCACATTTGGTAATGTCACCAACTGAAATCAACTCCTCCACGTCAGCCTCCGTTTGGACCGAATTTGGTTTTTTTATTATTATTATTATTTTTTATTTTGGGTTTGGTTTGGGCGTATTTGCATGTTTTTTTTTTTTTTTTTTTTTAAATAATTATGTTTTTGTCATTTTTCTTTTATGATACATTAATTAGTTCTTCTTCTTTAATTTACGTTTTTTGCCTTATTTATTTTTATTGGTATACAATAATTTTTTTTATTTTTAAAAAATGAGTTTCATGTGTTTTATTTATTTGTAAATTACATAGCAAATGGTAATTTATGTTTTTATGTTTTTTTTTTAATGTTTTTTAATGAGGCGTATTTTTGTCATTTTTTTTTTATTTAGGTTTTTGTCTTTTTTTTATTTGTACACATTAATTTGTTATAATATTTCAAAAATGGGTTTTCATGTGTTTTATTTCTTTGTAAATTACGTGGCAAATGCTAATTTCTGTTTTTTGGTTTTTTTTTTGTTTTTTTTCGATGAGGCGTATTTTTGTCGTTCTTTTTTTTTTATTTACGTTTTCTGTAATTTTTTTTGATTTGTATACATTAATTTGTATTTATATTTCAAAAACAGAATTTCATCGTTTGGGAACAGGCTAATTTAGTAACTTTTTGGCTATTTGGCTAAAATATGAGCTAAAAAAAACTAGTATGTTTGGGATGACTTTTTGGCTTTTTACGAAAAGATGTGCAAAAAGTAGAGAGAAAAGAGAATCTTTGACTTTTTGGTATGGGTTGTTGGCTTTTTGGCTAATTTAGTAACTTTTTGACTTTTTGGCTAAAAATGATGGTTCCCAAACGATTGTAAATTACGTGGCAAATGCTCATTTCTGTTTTTTAATTTTTTTTTTTAATTTTTTGGATGAGCCGTATTTTTGTCATTCTTTTTTTTTTGAAATTTACAGTTCTGTCAAATTTTTTGATGTATACATTAATTTGCCTTTATATTTCAAAAATCGGGTTTTATGTGTTTTATTTATTTGTAAATTACGTGGCATAAACTTATTTCTCTTTGTCTGTTTTCATTAAAATGATGTGAAAAATCATATATTGTCGTGGCACGTGACAAAAAATGGGTGATCAGAAATGGTTTTTTGTTGTTTTCAACTGGTGTTTTTATGTTTTTAATTGACGTCGCACATGATAATTTATGTATTAGTTTTTTTTTTTCTTCTTTGTTTCACCTTGTTTTCTTTTTCCGAAAAGGCTTTTCTCTGTGGTTTTTAGTTTTTCAAAGTTAGGCACGTCATCAACTGAAAGGGGGTATATTCCCGTGTAAACACATACATATTGTACATGATAAAAACACCATAAGAAATCTGTTCCACGTGTGTTACCAATGTTACAACCCTAGGAAAATTAGGTCAACTATTATATATTTCCTAACGTTCCGTTATTACGCATGTAACATAACTTGTCACATATGCGAAGGCGCACCAATGCCATATGCGGGTCCTCATCCCCAACCATTAAACCATCCTCGTCGTGTTCAACTTCTGCTATGACATTTACTATTGTCATAACCTCTTCCTCGTCACAGATTGGGTGCACAGTTGTTGGATTACCTGTGTTTCGCCGTATATAATTATGTAATGCCATTGACACACCTACTAACTGAACTTGCATATTCGCAAAGTCATACCGAGGCATGTCTCGAATAAACCCCCATCGATTTTTCCAGGCACCGAAAGTGCGTTCCACCACACTGCGTAACGACGAGTGAACTTTGTTAAATAATTCTCTTGGCGTGTTTGTCGTCTTGTTCCATTGAATACGTCAGAATTGTTGTTACTGGTAACGGCTGCCTCGGAATGGTGCTAAGTAACCTATCCGGTTTGAATAGCCAGAATCGACAAGATAATATTTGCCTGCAGACAGGACAACAATGTATGACACCAAAAACAAACATTGTGCTTCATTTTCAAGTAACGCTGTTTGACAAAAAATTATAGCCCATTAATGCAGAATTCATGGCATTGTGTTACCTTCGTCAGGATGTGGAAATGAGACATTGTCATTTGTAAGTATCTCGTTGAAGATGCGACTATCATGCATACTTCCTTCCCATCCGCATGAAATGAAGATGAAACACATGTCAAAATCGATCGCGGCCATGACATTTTGCGTGTGACAGTATTTCCTACCAAAATATGTTGCCACATCTAGGTCCGTAACCCATGCACTTACATGTGTTCCGTCTATTGCTCCAACTTTGTCTTGCAAACAACCTAATTATTTGCTTGCTTAAACGGGTAACAAGTAATGGTTTTTTTCATCACGTCACGTCCTTTCCTTAATAATAAAAACAAAATAACTGCACTTGTCCCACCTATATGTCAATAATGTTTTTCAATAGTACCTTGAACGGTAGGTATTTCTGTCTAAACCGCACGTATGGATGTATACGATGTTGACTGTATGTGGGCTGGCAATGAACAACAGTGAACTCTTTCATAGAAGTTAATACGTTATCCACGTGCCGAGACACAGTCTCCCCCGAATGTTGGAAACGTTTTTGGATTTGTCGATTTTGCATCCCTTGCAACACGTAGAGAAACATTGCAATGCTTTCTTCAACAGCTAAGCCATGTGGACGTTGCGGTACTTGTAACCCAAAATCATTTACTAATGTCTCACACAAAGCGGCAAAAACTTCCTTCGGCATGCAAACATTTTTCTCAAATCGACCCATATGGCCCGCATATAGTTCGCATATCCATGCATGCCCGGTCAATATCGAAGTGCGACATGGCGTTTTAGCCATGTGTTTTTCGTACCATTCTGTCGCATACTGGCATGCTTGTAGAAATGTGCAGTTGTGTTCTTGTTGCACCTGGACCGCCATTTGATTAAGCATTTCCCTGAAATTGTCATTGTTGCTTCCATCCAAGGGATTCATCACGTCTTTGTTGATGCGAAACCTACAAGAGTGGCACTGTTTCAATCAGTTTGCACGTGATTCATTGACTCAAATTATATTGAAGTTTGCAATTAAAGAATGCCGACATTGTTTTTAATGTAAGTAATGCCGTCACCAATGTCATTACTAACGCATAATGATATGAATTGAACAAATTGTGAACCTGGTCGTTATGGTTTACAGGGGGACCATGGTGGTAACAACCACAAAAAATGACGTCAAACTAAACTAACAGTTAAATTTGCAAAATATAGCCATACAAAAGCTAGCAAGAAAATCGTCGCTGCGCAAAATATAGGCATACATTTAATTAAAACGAAGCATCCCATTCCTTCCCAAAAAAACATGCACAACCATGCTTCCATTCCGTCTACGACAAACTTAACTAAAAGTTTTGTTCACTATAGCTAGCAAGAAAAAAAAACAAGAAGGAAGGAATAAAAACATGCAAACACAACCATCCTGTTTTAATACAGTACCAACAATAACACAAGTAAAAGTTTTCAAAAGCAAGAGAAGGACAAGCATCTTTAACACTCGTAATACCGCTACATCACATCCGGTGAGCCCCAAACAGGTTCGCAAATAGCGCCAACGCATATGATGTGGTCGTCATTAGGCTGGCACATCATCACCTCCCGGTAATCGGCGTTATCCATAAGTGTCGAGGTGAAATGGAATAGCGGCGTACCAATCAGGGATGGAATACTCGTTAGGCGATGCATGCACTCCGAAATAGTGTACAGCGATTCGTTACTTGTGAGGTGCCTCACCGTAACCTGCTAATTCTTCGTACGCACCACATCTGTGAGATTGTTCATGCTTTCCGCAATAACTGACGCTCCACTTGTTGCCTTCTTCGACTTTGAAACACTTGTTGATGGCGTCTTTCTCCTTTTTCCCTTTTCAATCGGAACATGCTCCAGTGAAGAATCTGAATCCACGTCCTGTACTCCTGCGGGTATCGGATCAGCAAATGGCTGGGCTCCCAAACTATGTAGTGAATCAGATGAGTCATCAGCAGCTTCAGGAAGTGTCTCTCCCGGGGTCCAATGGTGCTTACCAGTAGCTGATGCCCCTATGAAGACCGTCTCCATCAAGTCACGATGTTCCAAGGTTTTTTTCCTGAACTTGGCACACACCTTGTTTATCTACAGAAATAACAAGTAATGAAAGAGAAAGACGTTACATTTCATATAATTAATTAAAAGTTAACTAAAAAGGTTAAAAATGTACTGGTAAATGACAATTATGAAACTTGTTTGTACATGCACTCACCGATTCCATCTTGTCCCACCACTCCTCAGGTGCCTGAAACATACCGGTGTCACAGTCAAACCCTATCCCTGACACTCCTTTGCTTGAATCCATCAACTTTGTCCACGCTTGCCACTCTTTTTTCAAACTCGTGTATTTATTCTTCAACTGCTTTAGTCCATGTTTTCTTCCTGTTTTTTTCTCAAATTTTCGTGCCAAGGACTTATACCCTGCTTGGCTGAGGACTAGGAATGGGCGATTTCCTTTTGTAATCTCATTTGCAATCAACTGTAGGAAAACTCGGATTGAGTCACTGTTCCATGAGGCCTTGTGGCTGAACTGATTACGTGTCTCTGCAAGACTGCTTGACTTGTCAGTGACAATGCCTTTGCTTTTGGATTGGGTACGCGGAGAAGTACGTATGGAAGCCATTACTAATGTACGGTTACAAAAGATTACCATCACAAATTCGGTTGTTATATACAAACGCATAAGCCATTACACATTAATAACAACAAACAGAGAGATATGATGCTAAATTAGGCAGCATATAACCATTGCACATTAATAACATACATACACAGATTCCATGTGTGACACCCGAACGTTTAATTAAGTCCACATAAATATTTAGAATTATATATAATTATAGTGGCATGTGCTGATAGACTATTAAATAAATAAATATATAAATCTAATTTGGCATTGGGTTATCAAATATAGAATTATTTGGGAATTAATTATTTGGGAGCAAATTAACACATTTATGGAATTATAATACTAGTTGGGTCAAACTAAAGATAATAAATAAATAATAATATTGCTAACAAGAATAATAATAATAATCTGTAAAGTAAAATAAAATAATTAATTTTATAATGATAAAAAAAAAGAAATAATAAAATAAAATAAGATGTAATTTAATTTAAATTAGGAACATCGAAAAAGTTTAACCTCAAAACAAATGAATAAATGAATAAAAAAAAACAAAAAAAAAAAGGAAATGAAAATTTGTTGGCCCAGCAGCTGCTGGTAAATTTCGGCCCAAAAGAAAAAGAAAGAAAAAGGCCCAAGTATAAGATTTAATCTTATCCTAAAAAAGATTCAAATATTATATTGAATCCACAATTAATAGCTCAATCACCTAGCATCATTATGACCTGGAGAGAGAGAGGGGTACGTGGCTGTTCTTCATGGCTCGGATAATAGTATAAAAATGGGCAAGGTGTTGCGAATTAGGAGAGGAAATAGGAAAGAACAAAAGAAAGAGGGGAAGCTGAGAGAGAGAGGTACGTAAGTGAGTGTGAGGAATCTATAGTAGGGAAGTTTTGATAGTAAAGTAAGGCTAAGGGTTATAATTAAGGTGAGTTATATTATACCTTGATTTACCATTATATGTTTTACGAATGTTTTGAGTTACCATAGCTTATTTTATAAAAGTTATATTCATTAAGTTATATAAATAAAAGTTATAAATATTTCAGTTACGTGGGTTACTTTCTAAACTCTATTTACTTAAAAAGAAACCCATGGATATGTTTGTTTAAATTTTAGTATATATTTGACTATAACCTTATAAACAATTATGTTTTGTAAGTATACCACGGGAGTCCCACGCCTTGGGGGACTTAAATAGCCACTGGCCTCTATTTGACCACTCTGTGGTCCTCTGTTTGTCATGGATCCATTGACCTCTGTTCTAACTGTCACTTCTGTGACTTCTGTTCTGTTCTGTTTTATACCGTGGTTATGATTATTTATTTACATGATTTCTGTATTCTGCCACTTTAAATAAATTGTCATTTTAAATTAAATTATGCAAATATTTTAGCCTAACTAATTATCCATGGTTATTTTGTACTCCCTACACTCTTGGCATAATATTTCTCACTCTGCTATGTGCTTATAGCTGTTACCCTTTCAGGTGACGAGATGTAAGGGAAACCCATAACCCCACAAAATGAAACCTGCTCATGGACTGATGTTGAATCACTATTTTATTTTTATTTTTTTTTATATTTTTACTCCCTTTTGTTTCTACTCGGGGCTGGTCACTGAATAATAAAATAATAAAAGCCCTAGAAATGTATTTCCTCTTTCTTAAATAGTAAGATGTAGTAAAATTTTTGTTTAATTATTTTTATTTGCGCAGCTTAATTTTGCTTTGAATAAGAATAAGTTAGTAAGTTGCGATTTCAACTCTAAGCCCCTGGGGTTGGGTTGTGACAAAGGTGGTATCAGAGCAACGGTTTAAAAAAAAAAAAAGGTATAAGTAAATCTATAACTAAAACCATATAGCTAAATATATATATATATATATATGGTAAAATCGAAATAAAATAAAATAAAATAATAATAAATAATTACATGTGACATTAGTTTTCTTGTATAAAATCTCACGTTTGTTCTGGTGTTGTAGGATGTCAGAGATTTACCTTGATGATGCTTTCTGGAATGACCTCCAGGCCATCAACTTAGATGAAATTTTAGCCGAACACCCTGCCCCCGCCCCCGCCTCACCTGAGGGTTGGGGAGATTCTGAGGAAATAGTCAGGGAATTGCACCCAGGTCTTGGCCGGTTGATGGGTCGGCCAATTTATATCCAGGTTGACCCCACTGACGTCCCACACTTGTTATGGAGGCACAGCCTTGCCCATACACGCAGACGTTTTCTCGGACCATCTCGCGTCCTTGGCGTCGCCCCGGGTCATGACCGCCCGCATTATATTATAGGCCCTCTACCTCCAGAGTTTGCAGCTAGAAGGGGGAACGTGTACCCCGAGGATTACATTTTCACCACAGTCCCAAATCCACTAGAGATCATTAATATGCAAAATGTTGACTTCGAAAATGACCTCTTATATGTTGAGACACCTGTTTGGATTGTCGACCAGGCATTTGTGGGTCATATACGGTCTATCCCCATTTTCACGGTTCAGGTAGCATGTGTGTGTTTTGGTATAATCCAGTTAGGGTGGGAGTTTGAGCTTTTTATGCAACACTATTTCCCCTGGTTTTTCGGCCCATCTGACCCACCACTCTAGATCTGGCTAGTAGAAAATCTTTTGTATGCTAATCTTGATATGTTCTAATCCCCTTTTTGTTGACTTTTGCTTTTGTTTACCACAGGGATGGGACACCAACATATTCTGACTAATGTAATATGAATTGTAAAATAAATAAATAAAAGTGTGTAATGTTGGCAGTTTATATAAATATAAAGTGTACTGCATGTGCTACATATATATATATATATATGCTGCGTTGAAAATATAATACCTCGTTTATTACTTGTAGAATGGCTAATGGTAATGGAAGTGAGTCATCAGTTAGTGGTACGGAATCGATGGAAAGAGTAATGGAAAGAGCGGTTGCTAGCTTTCTACAAGCCTTGCAAGCTAACATCAACAATGGGACGTCGGGACAGCAAGAAGGGCCGATTACCATAAAACAGTTCCAGGATTTGAAACCCACCACATTTACCGACGGCCCAGACCCAATGGTAGCAGACGCTTGGGTTAAAGATATGGAAAAGATTTTTCGTGCCCTACCTTGCACCGAGAGGCAAAAGGTAACTTTCGCCACTTTCACTTTCAAAGACAATGCACAGGAATGGTTGCTTCTCGCTCTGGCCAAAGAGGAGATTACGACTTGGGCAAGATTCTTGGAAGTATTCTACGAAAAATACTTTCCGGATTCATTGTGGGAACCGAAGACATCTGAATTCATACATCTTAAGCAAGGAACCATGACGGTGGCCGAATATGAGAGCAAGTTCACACAACTCGCTCGGTTTGCAACATACGTCATCCCCATTGAAACTCGAAAAGCAAGGAAATTTGAAGTACGATTGGATGCTGGAATTAAAGACAGACTTGAGGTCTTGAAATTGCCAACCTATGCAGAAGTGGTGGACCGAGCATACATAGTAGAAAAGAGAATTAAGGCCTCGCGTTCTGGAGAACCAAGCTACAAGAAGCGGTTCTGGGAAAGAGATAACAGAAGACCCGGTGTTGCACCTCATAAAAAGGTGAACATGGGCACAACCGGCTCAGGCCACCACGGTCCTACCAACCCCCGAAGTGGCACTATTCCAACTTGCCCCACTTGTGGGAGGATTCATTGGGGACAATGCCATCGAGACGCGGGAGCATGTTTTAGATGCGGACAATTTGGCCACTTGCTAAGGGATTGTCCAAAGATGGTTAATCCTACAGCCAGCCCCTCTGGCCCAGCCAAGAGACCCGCAGAACCTGGAGGAGAAAAGAATGATCAAAACCGCCAAGGTCGGGCTTTCGCCGTGGTACCTGAAAAACCGAAAATTACCGAAAATGTTGTGTCAGGTACACTTTCTGTCTATGGTCTTTTAGCTCATGTCCTTATTGACTCTGGGTCAACTCATTCTTTTGTTGCACCACACTTTGCTGCCAAGTTGACATCAACACCCGAACCATTAGGATATACATTGTCTGTGTCTTTTCCTTCTAGTAAGTCTGCCTATAATACTGATGTGTACAGATCTTGTGTTGTGTTCCTAAAAGGCAAAACCTTATATGTAGACTTGATTCCCCTCCGCATTGGAAACTTTGATGTAATCTTAGGTATGGATTGGCTGGCTGCCAACCACGCCTCTATCGATTGTAAAGCCAAAAAGGTCTCCCTCAAGTTACCAAACCAACTCGAAATTGTCTTTGATGGGGCTGAAATTTCTAACCTTTCCTGTATCATATCCTCCATAACGGCCCAACGACTCCTAAGAAAGGGTTGTGGTAGTTATATTTGTTATGTGATTGATACACAAAAAGAGGCCCCCACCGTTGATGCAATTCCTGTAGTTCGAGAATTCCCGAATGTCTTTCTTGAAGATCTACCCGGTATTCCAGTTGATCGGGAGATCGAATTTACCATTGAAACCCAACCTGGTACGCAGCCTATATCAAAAACCCCTTATCGCATGTCGATGACAGAATTGAAAGAGCTGAAAACTCAACTCCAGGAACTCTTGGACAAAGGTTTCATTCGGCCTAGTACCTCACCCTGGGGAGCTCCAGTATTGTTCGTAAAGAAAAAGGATGGCACAATGAGATTATGTATCGATTACCGGGAGCTGAATAAGGTTACCGTCAAGAATCGATAACCACTGCCGCGAATCGATGACTTGTTCGATCAACTTCAAGGCGCACAAGTATTTTCAAAATTGACTTACGTTCTGGCTACCATCAACTAAAGGTTAAAACGGAAAGCATTGAAAAGACTGCCTTCAGAACCCGTTACGGGCACTACGAATTTCTCGTCATGCCTTTTGGCGTCACAAATGCCCCAGCAGCCTTCATGGACCTCATGAACAGAGTGTTCAAACCCTATCTTGATGAGTTCGTCATCGTCTTCATTGACGACATCCTCGTATACTCCAAGTCGCCAGAAGCTCATGAGCAACACTTGCGAATGGTTCTACAAACACTACGGGATCACAAACTTTATGCCAAGTTGAAGAAATGCGAATTTTGGATCACTAGTGTACACTTTCTCGGTCACGTCATTAATAAAGACGGCATCTCAGTTGACCCCCAAAAGGTTGCAGCAATTGTGGACTGGCCACGACCTACTAATGTGTCAGAAATCCGGAGTTTCTTGGGTCTAGCTGGCTATTATCGACGCTTCGTGCAAGATTTCTCAAAGATAGCATCGCCCTTGACCCAACTAACTCAGAAGAACACACCCTTTGAATGGACTGATAAACAGGAGCGTTGCTTTCAAGAATTAAAAGGTCGACTTGTGTCAGCCCCTATACTAGCACTCCCTACCGGAGCAGATGGGTTCGTAATCTATAGTGATGCCTCATACAATGGGTTGGGTTGCGCTCTCATGCAAGACGGAAAAGTCATTGCTTATGCGTCACGACAATTAAAGACTCACGAGAAGAACTACCCGACTCACGATTTGGAATTGGCTGCGGTGATCTTTGCTCTCAAAATCTGGCGTCATTATCTCTACGGTGCAACCTGCGAGATTTATACTGACCACAAGAGTCTAAAATATCTATTCACACAGAAGGAACTGAATATGAGGCAACGACGGTAGTTAGAATTTATGAAAGACTACGATATAGAAATCCATCACCATCCGGGCAAAGCTAACGTGGTGGCAGACGCACTGAGCCGAAAGACGACGAGAAGCTTGGCATGCACCCTCATTTCTCGCAAGGTCAATGGGTTACTTGCCAACGTAACCGTGGAGCCTACATTGATTAGAGAAATTAAAGCGCGCCAATGGGAAGATAAACTTTTGAAGAAAAAGTATGAGGAACAAGGAAACACGCCTGATCCTGATTTCATTATAAGCAATGGGATACTGAAATTTTGGAATCGAATTTGCGTACCCGACATCCCAGAACTCAAGAAGAAGATACTGGAGGAAGCTCATAACTCGAGAGTTGCAGTCCACCCTGGCAACCAAAGATGTACCATGATCTGAAGGAATACTACTGGTGGATCGGAATGAAATGAGATATAGCAAGCCATGTTTCCAAATATCTGCATTGTCAGCGTGTTAAAGCAGAACATCAGAGACCTACAGGACTGCTGCAACCACTCCCTGTTCCTGAATGGAAATGGGAACACATTACTATGGACTTCATGGTCGGGCTACCACAGTCATTTTCAAAGAATGATGCAATATGGGTCATAGTGGACTGATTGACAAAGTCAGCGCACTTTCTACCAATCAGAATCATGTACCCCCTGAATAAGTTTGCCACCTTATATATCAAAGAGATTATTCGGTTGCATGGTATCCCAGTTTCAATCGTGTCTGACCGAGACCCTCGTTTCATGTCTCACTTCTGGAATAAATTGCAAGAAGCTTTGGGAACTACACTGAAGTTCAGCACGGCCTATCATCCACAAACCGATGGGCAATCCGAAAGAACAATCCAGACGTTGGAAGACATGTTACGCGTATGTGTGTTAGATCTCAAAGGTAATTGGGATGAACACCTACCTTTGGTGGAATTCGCCTATAACAACAGCTATCAGGCAAGCATTAGAATGGCGCCGTACGAAGCCCTGTATGGAAGGAGATGTCGATCGCCTCTGTGCTGGACGGAGGTCGGGGACAGGAAATTGTTAGGCCCCGAAATCGTGCAAGTCACAAGTGAGAAAATCCAACTCATCCAACAGCGGATTCGCACTGCTCAGAGCCGCCAGAAAAGTTATGCAGATACTCGGAGACGAGACTTGGAATTTCAAGTAGGGGATCATGTGTTTCTCAAAATTTCACCAACAAGAGGAGTGATCCGATTCGGAAAGCGCGGAAAGCTAAACCCACGTTACATCGGGCCATTCGAGATACTGGAAAGAATTGGTCCTATAGTCTATCGCCTTGCACTACTTCCTGAGCTATCTAATATCCACAACGTGTTTCACGTTTCAATGCTCCGACGGTATCTCCGAGATCCAAAACATGTCATCGACTATGAGAACTTGGAAGTTCGAGAGGATCTCTCTTACGAAGAACAACCAGTGCAGATTCTCGATCACCGTAATCAAGTTCTCCGAAATAAGACCATACTGCTGGTAAAGGTCTTATGGCGAAATCATCGCATCGAAGAAGCTACGTGGGAAACCGAAGAACAAATGCGAGCTAAATACCCACACCTCTTCGGAAGTTAAGGTACGTCAAGTTTGAGGACAAACTTCTAATTAGAATGGGAGAAATGTGACACCCGAACGTTTAATTAAGTCCACATAAATATTTAGAATTATATATAATTATAGTGGCATGTGCTGATAGACTATTAAATAAATAAATATATAAATCTAATTTGGCATTGGGTTATCAAATATAGAATTATTTGGGAATTAATTATTTGGGAGCAAATTAACACATTTATGGAATTATAATACTAGTTGGGTCAAACTAAAGATAATAAATAAATAATAATATTGCTAACAAGAATAATAATAATAATCTGTAAAGTAAAATAAAATAATTAATTTTATAATGATAAAAAAAAAGAAATAATAAAATAAAATAAAATGAAATAAGATGTAATTTAATTTAAATTAGGAACATCGAAAAAGCTTAACATCAAAACAAATGAATAATTGAATAAAAAAAAAAAAAAAGGAAATGAAAATTTGTTGGCCCAGCAGCTGCTGGTAAATTTCGGCCCAAAAGAAAAAGAAAGAAAAAGGCCCAAGTATAAGATTTAATCTTATCCTAAAAAAGATTCAAATCTTATATTGAATCCACAATTAATAGCTCAATCACCTAGCATCATTATGACCTGGAGAGAGAGAGGGGTACGTGGCTGTTCTTCATGGCTCGGATAACAGTATAAAAAGGGGCAAGGTGTTGCGAATTAGGAGAGGAAATAGGAAAGAACAAAAGAAAGAGGGGAAGCTGAGAGAGAGGGGTACGTAAGTGAGTGTGAGGAATCTATAGTAGGGAAGTTTTGATAGTAAAGTAAGGCTAAGGGTTATAATTAAGGTGAGTTATATTATACCTTGCTTTACCATTATATGTTTTACGAATGTTTTGAGTTACCATAGCTTATTTTATAAAAGTTATATTCATTAAGTTATATAAATAAAAGTTATAAATATTTCAGTTACGTGGGTTACTTTCTAAACTCTATTTACTTAAAAGGAAACCCATTGATATGTTTGTTTAAATTTTAGTATATATTTGACTATAACCTTATAAACAATTATGTTTTGTAAGTATCACCACGGGAGTCCTACGCCTTGGGGGACTTAAATAGCCACTGGCCTCTGTTTGACCACGCTGTGGTCCTCTATTTGTCATGGATCCATTGACCTCTGTTCTAATTGTCACTTCTGTGACTTCCGTTCTGTTCTGTTTTATACCGTAGTTATGATTATTTATTTACATGATTTCTGTATTCTGCCACTTTAAATAAATTGTCATTTTAAATTAAATTATGCAAATATTTTAGCCTAACTAATTATCCATGGTTATTTTGTACTCCCTACACTCTTGGCATAATATTTCTCACTCTGTTATGTGCTTATAGCTGTTACCCTTTCAGGTGACGAGATGTAGGTAAAACCCATAACCCCACAAAATGGAACCTGCTCATGGACTGATGTTGAATCACTATTTTATTTTTATTTTATTTTTTTATATTTTTACTCCCTTTTGTTTCTACTCGGGGCTGGTCACTGAATAATAAAATAATGAAAACCCTAGAAATGTATTTCCTCTTTCTTAAATAGTAAGATGCAATAAAATTTCTGTTTAATTATTTTTATTTGCGCAACTTAATTTTGCTTCGAATAAGAATAAGTTAGTAAGTTGTGATTTCAACTCTAAGCCCCTGGGGTTGGGTCGTGACACCATGGAACTCAGTAGTGGACATAGTTATGATAGTCATCAATACGTCTACCGTTTCGTAGTGGAGGAAGGCAAAGGCAGCTTAAAGTCATACTAAAACATACTACCAACATACTAACAACCTCGTAACGTGTTTGTACATACCCTATGCATCGTAACGTTGCTTACATACGGAACAACAAAATGACAACAACATGCATAGCACATACACAATGGTCTTGAGGACATGCAAGGATTGTTGAATGTCTATGACATCAGCCTGCAATTGCATGACAATTTCGTCTTTGGGTGACGCATAGTCTTGGTTCTCTCGCCTTGGTTCTTCGCACCAACCAATCCAACTGACACAGGGCTGATGAGTGCAAATGATGGAACTATTTGTCAATGGGTTGTTAATGTTCATGCAGTTATGACCGATAAATAATGGTCACTCACCATAGGGCGGGGACATGTAAAGTAGGGACGCCCTGGATTTTTGGTGGACCTGGTGTCACGACCCAAACCCGCCCTTACGAGTTTAGCACCGTAACCGGCCAGTAATCCGAGATTACCGAAGGCCTGCTTAACAGTAATATAGTAAAGTAGAGTACAGGGGAATGACGGAAGCCAATACAGTAAATAAACATTGTCCAATGAGCTGTGATAGTCTGTATGCAAAAAGATTTTTCACACATATATACAGTCAGTACAGAACAGTATGCATCATATATACAATCATTCAGTACAGGGACTTAATCCCTATTAAACAGTACGGTACAGTGCAAAATATTCAGTCTATACAGTAGTACATCACAGATACAGAGACAGGCGGGGAGATTAAAACACCCCTAAGCCATAGCTTGAACAGTACTGGAACCTCAAAGTGAGGCACAAAGGTTGGCTTGACAAAACTGGAGTTTACCCCGACGCTTCTAGCAACGGTCCGGTGCCTGTACACCTACATATATATATAAGCAGTGAGCTAAAACCCAGTGAATAACATAATGCGTAAAGGAGGTTAAGAAAGAATGTCCTTTTAGTATTTTAAACAGTCGTTTGCCTCGGTAAATCAGTTATACAGTCGGTGGCTTATACTTCATGTCATATCAGTCATTTAGAAATCATAGTAATCGTACGTGGCACATCCGATAGCAAAACAGTACGGTGGTAGTAGCAGTGTCAGTATAGTGTCAGTACAGCAGTAGTAACGGTAACAGTACAGTAACAGTAACGGTAACAGTACAGTACAGTAACAGTGCAGTAGCGGTAACAATAATAGTAACAGTACAGTAACAGTAACGGTAACAGTAACAGTAACAGTAACAGTAACAGTAACAGTACAGTTCTTATGGACTCAAGAGGTGTCTCGCACAGATTCTAGAGGTGGCTCACACTGTAGCACTTAGGTCCGTGCAGCACTTTGCTCCAGATTTCACAGATTGGCTTAAAGCCCAGTATGGACTCAAGAGGTGTCTCGCACAGATTCTAGAGGTGGCTCACACTGTAGCACTTAGGTCTGTGCAGCACTTTGCTCCAGAGATATCTGTGACAGTGGCAGTACAGTAAACAGTAGGTCTTAAAAGACCGAACAGTCAGTTGATGGCCATCCATCAGTAAACAGTAGTGGTTCCAACGAGGGAACCGACAGAGATCTCTGTAACAGTAGCAGTAATAGTAAACAATAGTTGCTAAAGATGCCACAATACAGTTCAGAATATAGGACATACATTCATTCAGTTAACAGTAAACAGTTCAGAAAACAGTACAGTTCAGTTGTTCAGAAGATAATCATTTTGAACATATCTTTACACAATTGTTACTCACAGAGTTTTGGGCTACAGTAAGCTAGAGCGTCTCCTTGGTAAGCCAACCCTACACAGTTAACAGATTGAACACACACACTAAGCTACACAGTTGGGAAAGATAATAACTTAATCCCTAATTTGCCTCGGTGTGTTCTACATCTATATCCTCATTAAGATGTCTTAAACTAGGCCTAAGAATGCCTAGAATGGAATGAGGATGCAAGGATGCATTCAGAAGACAGTTTCAGAATTTCAGAAAATCAGAGGTCCCGCTCCAGTGTAGGTTTCCCCGCTCGAGTGGACATGAAACAAAGGTCCCCGCTCGAGCGCCGACTTCCCCGCTCGAGCGGAACAAAAAGTACTGGATGGGTGAAATTTACGCTCGACGCCCGCTCAAGCGTGTCACCCAATCCTCCGCTCGAGCGTACATTCCTCCGCTCGAGCGGACTGTAAAACAGTGCAAGATGCTGGGAGCTCGATTTCCCCGCTCGAGCAGCATTTCCCACGCTCGAGCGGACGACCAAAATCTGGAAATTCCAGATTTGAACTCCAAGATCAAAATCAAGTTTCAAAGCATCAAAATCGATCCTCTTGGGCTGAATTTCTGAAAAACTCTTGTAAACTCATAATATTACATGATTCCAAGCTCAAATTATAAAATCAAAGCCCAAGGGTAGTTTATATAAACTCATTTTCAAATCAATTCTCAAGAACATGATGAACATGCAATGTCCATGAATCCAATCAACTTCAAAGCTCCAAAGCAAGTTCAAATGAGTCTAAACTTCCAAAATCATGATGAATCCATGATCTACTCTCAAAACATGAACATGCATGTGAGGAATTATGAACTAAATCCTCAAAACTTAACAATATAAACATGCATGCATGGATTTTAACTCAATTTGAAACCAATTTCATGAACATGATGTTAATTGAACATGCATGTACTTCAAACAACCTTCAAGCCTCAAATTTATGCTCTAATGAGCCAATTCTTCTTGAAACATGGTGAAATCATGGACTTAAACATAATCATGAGCATGCATGCAACATTTTGCCATGAAAACACCCTAAAACTCTTCAATATACACATGCATGCAAGATTGGAGCTACAATTCAACATTATAGAACCAATTCAAGACTAGCTCTTCAATTTGACATGAACCATGCTAGAATCAATTTAAAGACAACAATGAGAGGTTGAATTTCCTTACCTAGATCCTCAATTACAAGTCTAGGAGCTCAATTGACAATCTACACTTCAATTCCTTCAATTCCCAAACAAATCTACAAGTTGAGCTCAATTCTCTCACTTTCTCTCTCTCTAAACTCGGCTAAGGCAAGGAAATGGGCTGCTGAAATGCTTGTTTGAGTGTATAAAGGGTCAATATATGTGTTGCCTAAGTGCTCCACTCACAATGGCATTTTGGTAGATAAACCAATTCTATGATTTAACACTATTTAATCTAATTTAATCATTCCAAATAACTTTTCAATTAAATATACCATTAATTCACATAAATTCCAATGATCATAAAACATTGATCCATTTCCGATTCGGCTGCCAATAAGGCCTTCAATTTGCAGTTTAAATTACAGAACATGAACAGATCGATTAACAATCGACAGAGAGAAAATGCATTTAAACAGTTACAGTCAATCAATTAGTCTCAGATCTCAGTCAGTCAGTTCAGTATTTCAATCGATGCAATTATCAATCATAATCAGTCTCAGTTTAGCAGTAATCAGTGCTTAATCAGTAATCAGTGGTGAGGGTTATTACAGTCTCCCCTCCTTATAAAGAGTTTGGTCCTCCAAACTCGAATCACCTTCATTCCGGAAGAAAACAGGATGTATGACCCAATCTCAATCTTGGCAATGCACAGAAACAGAATCATAAATCATATACAGAGATTAGGGTCCACATTAGAATAGAGTCTTATACATGCTCGGGTTTTAAAGTCAGGGACAGATTCAGATACATGTTCATTTTCATATTCTTGTCCACAGCATATGTAGATGCACAATTCTTGCTTATGTATACATGGTGCATTCATTAGCACTACTAGAGCAGATACAGAACAGATACAGACATGGCAGATACAGAACAGATACAGTACAGAATAGATACAGTACAGAACAGATACAGTGCAGAACAGATACAGTACAGAACAGATACAGTTACGTGATGGTTATGAATAACCAGTTCCATAAAGGAATCCCGAAAACGGGTAACAGAACAGAACAGAACAGATGCTGAGCCCCCCGTGACGAGGCCTCCGGTACGGATAACAGAGTACAGACAGATATACGTTCCATAAAGGAACTTCCGATACCGGGCAGCTAACATGTATCACGAATACTTATCAGAGCTTGAACAGTCACTCAGTACACAGTATATAGCATTTCAGAAAACAAAACTTATTTCGTGACATAGAACGTGAATACATTTGCACAGTAGTAGTATAGTAGTATTTACACTACTTATATCAAGTACTTATCGGGGTTATAGATTTGCGCTGGTCTCAGTTTCATAAGTAAGTTTCCCCCGTTAAGTTACAGAGTTTCGATTCATTCTCTTCCGAGTTGTTCACCCGGTCTTAGTTCAATTTGGTTCTCAATTCGGTAAGCCATCACAGTCAGTCCAGTTCATTCGGGAGTTATCGGAAACATAAGGCGAATTTGTACATTACTCCCATAGCAGTAGGCGGAGTTCTGAAGCAATCATTCATATACTATTCATCAGTTTCAGTCCTCATAGATTCGACCATACTATGTGTCAATACGGAAACAGTCATACAGATTACATATACTTCCAGACAGTCAGAGTTTATGATCAACTAGTCTGTTGTCAACAGATCCCATCAGTTCTGAAGTACAGTAATCACCAAACAATCATTCCCTAGTCAATCAAGTTCATGGTCATAACGGTAGTACCGGGTAAGTAATCACGTGTCATGTACCCAGTTTTCCCGCATTGTAAGCAATCTGATAATAGCTTTCTCAATAAGGGTTCCCTCAGGTCAATTCGATGAAAGTTCAACCAGGTCATGTCAGATGCAAGTTCTGCCCAATCATTTCAAGTAAAAGTTCAAAGCACAAGCATCCAACAGAAATTCTATCAGTTACACAAAAGGGTTTCATCAACCTACCGTTCCATCAGATTAGATCGGATAACAGTTCTATTCCTATCATTTCCAGATGAGGTACATGAGTTCATCAATTGTCAAACTTCCATCAGAGTCCGGTACCATTACAATTCATATTAAAGCAGTACAGGTCATATAAAATGTGTTCCTCCCAATAAGTTTACAGGCAAATGCACAGGCATGCAGTTAATCATATCGAGAGGTAAGCATCACACGGGGTTCCAAATCAGTCATATAGTCACTAAAGCATAGGCTCGCAAGTCTAATCAAATAGTCATGTCAATAATCCACAATCACAATTCACAGTCTAGAGTTTATCATTTGGGGTCTTTATTCAGTCACACAATCCCGGAGTCATAATCCCAACGGTTAAATCATTGAACAAAAATCATAACAATCATTCCGAGCAAAGGTATCGTCATGTATGTGCATGTTCAGAGTCTACTAACATTTCCAATACGGATTCGCGAGTTCGATGTACAATACAAAATAGTTTCTCATCAACAGTAGATTTCAAGAGATTCATTATTCACAGTCCATTCCTCTCAGTCTTAATAGTATTACAAGCATGGGAACATATATACAGGTGTGAGTTCAAAATCAGTTTTCATGTAGGCATTCGTTCACAAATTCATAAGCAGAAGTTCATCTTTACAAACCAATATGGGTTCTTAGTTTCAGCAGTCTCACACACAAACAGTTCGCGTGTATAATTCGAGTTCAAGGGTCCGTTCATTCAATAATGTCCGTCAATACGTAACAGTGCAGTACAAATCATAGTCGTACAAATTTCTCGAATTACAGTCAATCATAAGATATTCCCATGTTCAACAGTTCTAGTAAAGTTCAAAAGGTCATTTTCACTTTCTGTTACTTCTGTTTCATTCTTTCTGATTTAGTTGACGATGTTGATTTGGATATTTCAATGCTGCTACATTGTCTCAGGCATTATACTCTATCCAGGACATCTACACACTTTGACGGTTTTAAAACGTCGATCCAATCAAACACATCTAGGTCACGCCCACCTTCAGTTCTTTTCTAGTCTTTTGTAGTCAGTAACTATCATGTGGGGTGCCTATCAAACTAGCTAGGTAAATTTTACCTCATATTCGACCACAGTCTTATCACCTTACTCAAGTTGTTCAAACTCAGGTACTTTCCTATCTCGGATGCATTGGGGAAAGTATTTTCGAAGAAAACTTCACATATTTCTCAGTTTCTAAACCCAAGTCTCAGTTTTCGGTGATTCAGTACCTCCCAGAAATTCCGGTGGTTTCAGTTTATTTGGGTTTCTGTATCAGCGTCATCAGATCATAATCAGTTGATTCAGGCATGAATGTCTGCCTTTATTATCTCAGATTTTCGGTTAAGGCTTCAACCATTCCTTCTAGCCTGTTAACTCTAGCATCAGAAGATTCGGTTTCGCCTACGTTCCTCGTCCTTTCCCTTATTTACATACAAATAGGGTGATTAGCAATATAGGAGAGGTTCTTACTGATTTCACATTTTATTCCATAACAGACGTGTGTATGCTTTCATTTCAACTCGGGTACGGTCACATGACCCTTTACTTTCACACGTTCATTTTCTTTTACATAGATTCTGCATTCGGTAATCACATTCACATTACGTGTTATTCCACTTAACTTCGTCAGTTATGCATATAAGTTTCGTTTCATTTCACATAGGCAGTACAGTACTCATAAGCATAGACAGTTGCATACTTAAATACATTAATCACATTAGCATATTTATTCAAGTCATCGCCACACACTTATCATGCTCATGTAATGCCCTAATTGCTTTTCTAGGACATCCTATAGCTCATTTGGACACGTGTGTGCGGTATAACTCGTGGTTAAGTATCGCTCTGATACCACTCTGTCACGACCCAAACCCGCCCCTACGAGTTTAGCACCGTAACCGGCCAGTAATCCGAGATTACCGAAGGCCTGCTTAACAGTCATATAGTAAAATAGAGTATAGGGGCATGGCGGAAGCCAATACAGTAAATAAACATTGTCCAATGAGCTGTGACAGTCTGTATGCAAAAAGATTTTTCACACATATATACAGTCAGTACAGAACAGTATGCATCATATATACAATCATTCAGTACAGGGACTTAATCCCTATTAAACAGTACGGCACAGTGCAAAATATTCAGTCTATACAGTAGTACATCACAGATACAGAGACAGGCGGGGAGATTAAAACACCCCTAAGCCATAGCTTGAACAGTACTGGAACCTCAAGGTGAGGCACAAAGGTTGGCTTGACAAAACTGGAGTTTACCCCGACGCTTCTAGCAACGGTCCGGTGCCTGTACACCTACATATATATATGAGCAGTGAGCTAAAGCCCAGTGAATAACATAATGCGTAAATGAGGTTAAGAAAAAATGTCCTTTCAGTATTTTAAACAGTCGTTTGCCTCGGTAAATCAGTTATACAGTCGGTGGCTTATACTTCATGTCATATCAGTCATTTAGAAATCATAGTAATCGTACGTGGCACATCCGATAGCAAAACAGTACGGTGGTAGTAGCAGTGTCAGTACAGTATCAGTACAGCAGTAGTAACGGTAACAGTACAGTACAGTAACAGTGCAGTAGCGGTAACAGTAATAGTAACAGTAACAGTAACAGTAACAGTACAGTTCTTATGGACTCAAGAGGTGTCTCGCACAGATTCTAGAGGTGGCTCACACTGTAGCACTTAGGTCCGTGCAGCACTTTGCTCCAGATTTCACAGATTGGCTTAAAGCCCAATATGGACTCAAGAGGTGTCTCGCACAGATTCTAGAGGTGGCTCACACTGTAGCACTTAGGTCTGTGCAGCACTTTACTCCAGAGATATCTGTGACAGTGGCAGTACAGTAAACAGTAGGTCTTAAAAGACCGAACAGTCAGTTGATGGCCATCCATCAGTAAACAGTAGTGGTTCCAACGAGGGAACCGACAGAGATCTCTATAACAGTAGCAGTAATAGTAAACAATAGTTGCTAAAGATGCCACAATACAGTTCAGAATATAGGACATACATTCATTCGGTTAACAGTAAACAGTTCAGAAAACAGTATAGTTCAGTTGTTCAGAAGATAATCATTTTGAACATATCTTTACACAATTGTTACTCACAGAGTTCTGGGCTACAGTAAGCTAGAGCGTCTCCTTGGTAAGCCAACCCTACACAGTTAACAGATTGAACACACACACTAAGCTACACAGTTGGGAAAGATAATAACTTAATCCCTAATTTGCCTCGGTGTGTTCTACATCTATATCCTTATTAAGATGTCTTAAACTAGGCCTAAGAATGCCTAGAATGGAATGAGGATGCAAGGATGCATTCAGAAGACAGTTTCAAAATTTCAGAAAATCAGAGGTCCCGCTCCAGCGCAGGTTTCCCCGCTCGAGCAGACATGAAACAAAGGTCCCCGCTCGCGCTCGAGCGGAACAAAAAGTACTGGATGGGTGAAATTTACGCTCGACGCCCGCTCGAGCGTGTCACCCAATCCTCCGCTCGAGCGGACTGTAAAACAGTGCAAGATGCTGGGAGCTCGATTTCCCCGCTCGAGCGGCACTTCCCACGCTCGAGCGGACGACCAAAATCTGGAAATTCCAGATTTGAACTCCAAGATCAAAATCAAGTTTCAAAGCATCAAAATCGATCCTCTTGGGCTGAATTTCTGAAAAACTCTTGTAAACTCATAATATTACATGATTCCAAGCTCAAATTATAAAATCAAAGCCCAAGGGTAGTTTATATAAACTCATTTTCAAATCAATTCTCAAGAACATGATGAATATGCAATGTTCATGAATCCAATCAACTTCAAAGCTCCAAAGCAAGTTCAAATGAGTCTAAACTTCCAAAATCATGATGAATCCATGATCTACTCTCAAAACATGAACATGCATGTGAGGAATTATGAACTACATCCTCAAAACTTAACAATATAAACATACATGCATGGATTCTAACTCAATTTGAAACCAATTTCATGAACATGATGTTAATTGAACATGCATGTACTTCAAACAACCTTCAAGCCTCAAATTTATGCTCTAATGAGCCAATTCTTCTTGAAACATGGTGAAATCATGGACTTAAACATAATCATGAGCATGCATGCAACATTATGCCATGAAAACACCCTAAAACTCTTCAATATACACATGCATGCAAGATTGGAGCTACAATTCAACATTATAGAACCAATTCAAGACTAGCTCTTCAATTTGACATGAACCATGCTAGAATCAATTTAAAGACAACAATGAGAGGTTGAATTTCCTTACCTAGATCCTCAATTACAAGTCTAGGAGCTCAATTGACAATCTACACTTCAATTCCTTCAATTCCCAAACAAATCTACAAGTTGAGCTCAATTCTCTCACTTTCTCTCTCTCTAAACTCGGCTAAGGCAAGGAAATGGGCTGCTGAAATGCTTGTTTGAGTGTATAAAGGCTCAATATATGTGTTGCCTAAGTGCTCCACTCACAATGGCATTTTGGTAGATAAACCAATTCTATGATTTAACACTATTTAATCTAATTTAATCATTCCAAATAACTTTTCAATTAAATATACCATTAATTCACATAAATTCCAATGATCATAAAACATTGATCCATTTCCAATTCGGCCGCCGATAAGGCCTTCAATTTGCAGTTTAAATTACAGAACATGAACAGATCGATTAACAATCGATAGAGAGAAAATACATTTAAACAGTTACAGTCAATCAATCAGTCTCAGATCTCAGTCAGTCAGTTCAGTATTTCAATCGATGCAATTATCAATCATAATCAGTCTCAGTTTAGCAGTAATCAGTGCTTAATCAGTAATCAGTGGTGAGGGTTATTACACCTGGAAATCTTAACAATACAGGGGCCATGTCCACAGGCACACATTCGTCGTAGCCATATACTAGAAGTTATAGTAAAGGTAAACGAAGCCATGCTATGATTTACAAACATTCGAAAGTGATAATGAATCATATAAGTAATTAAGTTATGTTATCCATATATTAGGTTAAATATGAACTGAATACGCTGATGCACAAGTTAAACACAAATGGATGAAGCATAGGGGAAAATCCAACTGTTTAGATTGCGTACCATAGGGAAGCATAAAATCCGCATAACATATGGAACTCTACAAGGAGAATGAAGCATGAACCAAATTTTAAATATGGTGTTTTGTTATGAATAGGACAGGGATGGTTCGTATCAGAACTAAATGGTTTCACCGTTGAGGTGATCTAGAAAAGAAGACCTCGGCCAGGATTGGTGAAAACATGTAAGTAAAAAAGAAAATAAATTAAGATGGATACAAACATGAAGAGAACACAGACCCATAAATGTAATGCAATGTGATATACATGTATGTACAACCAAATGGTTCGATCATAATACACTTGTCAGTTGTCGCTGACGGAGTAGTTGTGTTTGAAGAAGTGAAGTTGTGTTTGACGAAGTAGTGGCGTTGAACAAATCAATTAAAAACATTTATGTTATCCATAATAGTTATGAATACGCTGATGCACAAA
Organism: Camellia japonica; assembly: GCA_030407325.1. Taxonomy (NCBI): domain Eukaryota; kingdom Viridiplantae; phylum Streptophyta; class Magnoliopsida; order Ericales; family Theaceae; genus Camellia; species Camellia japonica. The sequence goes on along the minus strand of JAPPVO010000029.1, from coordinate 31,354,295 downwards.
AACAGCAGAGGGAACTCTTTCAGATTTATGAATACAACAGTAGAGGGTTTTATTCAGATTTACCAATGCTAGCAAAACATATTTTTGAAATTTCTTTCTTCATTCACTAATGTATGTTACCAATGTTACAAAACAGAAATTTGTCGCAGAGTCACAGATTTCATTCACAGAACCCATTCACAGACTCACAGACTGACAGATGTGATTCACAGACTCACAGATATGATTCAGAGATTTCATTCACAGGACCCATTCAGATACTCGCAGACTCACAGATGTGATTAAAACATTTCATTCACAGGACCCATAAACATTTTAGATTTCATCTTTCATTCACAGAATCAGAATAGAGTTCAGCATTGTAACGCCCTCAAAATAAACCCATAATCATACATCCATGATACAAGAAAGAGATATCATATTCCCAACATCAGAGTATTCTTACAAGAGATATTACATGTTGACAACAAAAGTAAATGCCCTATAGGCTTACAACTTTCCAAGTCAACACTTGGGTTCAACAAAAATAGAGTTCTAACTCTTTACACAAAATAAGCCCTTGGCTTGATATACATGTAATGCACAAAATAATCACAAAAGTAAGCCTTCAGCTTCTACAACCTCCCAAGCTACATCCTTGGAGGTGGCATATCACCTGCACCTGAAAATGATGTCCCATATAGGGTGAGCCAACGCCCAGTAGAGATATGCTAAACATAGTATGAGCAATAACTAAAACATTAGTATTTGATAAATGTTTAACTCATATAAACCAACTTATAACATATTCCAGTTCCATGACAGATATGTCCATGTTTCATTCCACTTTCCTTTACTTAACCAATTCAATTCATAAACATGGCTCAGAACCTGGCCAAACAATTCAATTCATAATCATGGCTCAGAACCTGGCCAAACAATTCAATGAGACTATAACTCATATTAAAACACTTCCATACTTCACAATTCACATGAGACTGCAACTCATGTTAAAACACTTCAAATACTTCAATTAATACACATATTTGCTGTATTAATGGAGTCCATCCCCTATCTCTTCCTAAACAGGTTTGAGAGTCCATCCCATATCTTCTCTTAAACCATGGAGTACATCTCCTATCTCCTCCCAAACAATATACATATACAATGTATTTAAACACTTATCATATACAATAATCAGGCAAAGCACATATTCAATGTGTTATTCCATCCGTCATATTTAATGACATAACCAATTGATTAGTTTTAATTCACCTAATCATCATGCAGTGTCTACAACAATCAAGACTATCCTCCACCGATAGCCCAAAGTAATTATTTCTAAACAGATAATAAATGCGTCAACAGATAAATTATCAACAATTTCAAAGGTGAGTAATTAATAAATCCAACTCCACCATTTATTCTCATAACTTCTCAATTTCATTATTTCCAAACCAATTTCATTATCTCATGATAAATGTCATTAATTTCACAAATGACCCAAGTAATCCCAACTAATGTATTTTTCCCTTTTTCTCAATATTGACCCAAAGGTCCAAATATCATCAACAGACCTCAATAACTTCATTTTAAGGCTCAAATACACATATATAGTTCAATGGAACAAAAACCCCTCTTTACACATTTTAAGGTTTGAAAACCCTAACTTCCAAACTTTCCTAACTATAACATTAAATCAAAATGACTACAAGTTTATGTCAAAGATCATAAATATAAGTAGTTATCCCTACCTCAAAGTTTGAAGCCCAAAGGGAAAGATGAAGAAACCCAAAGATGCTCCAAATCAACACTTTTTCGGATCCAAAGATAGCCCAAGCCAAACTCTACCTTTTATACAAAGGAACCAAGGTAAAAACACTCTAGAACTAGATGGATTCTTAGAAAGAGAGAAAGGTTGCTGAAATTAGGGTTTTGAAAAGTTAGAGAGAGAGAGAGAGAGAGAGAGAGAAAGTTGAAAAAGTGATTTAAAGTGACCCAGCTGCAATCTGATATACATATGACCCGCTCGAGCAGAAAATAGGACACTCGAGCGTCAGATACAAAAACTTAACCCGCTCGAGTGCAAGGGAACCCGTTCGAGCGTAGATTACACTCCTCTAGTACTTTTACAGACTTCGAACACCCGCTCGAGCATTAGATACCCGCTCAAGCGTAAGGAAATCCGCTCGAGCGTGAAAAACACACCTGTAGTATTTTTGCAGACGCACAAAATGTTGAAAGGATGCAAACTCCGCTCGAGCTCAAAGGAACCCGCTTGAGCGGATCATTAAAAATCTAGGCAATAAGAATAAAGACGAAAGCTCACCCAATCTGTTTGGAACACGCCCAAGACATTTCTAAACTCAACTTCAAAGAGTTAAAGGACGGAAATGTAATACAGACAACAACAATCATCCACGGAACCGAGTCCGGAATACAATAAGCAATGAAAGGAAAACCGGAATCGCTATAAGCATTGACAAATCAATTTGAATAACAGATCTGAAATGTTTTATTAGGTAATGAAATATAAGAAATGCAAGCTACCAGTGTTTAAGAGAATGAGAAATATAAGAAATCAAGTTCAACTTCTGATATGAAAATGTTCACAGAATCATATTTCATTCACAGATTGAACTTTCCATTTGTTTAACAGACATGATGGAGAGATGTGATTTCATAAACTTTTCATTTGATTCACAGACTCACAGATGTGATTCACAGAATTCATTCACAGGACCCATAAACATTTCAGATTTCATCTTTCATTCACAGAATCAGAATAGAGTTCAGCATTGACAAATCAATTTGAATAACAGATCTGAAACATTTTATTAGGTAATGAAATATAAGAAATGCAAGCTACTAGTGTTTAAGAGAATGAGAATTATAAAAAATGAACTTCAACTTCAACTTTTGATATGAAAATGTTCACAGTATCAGATGCCGTGGCACAGATTGAACAAAATGCTAATTCTGTTGTTTATAGAGATACATGGAGACAGGGTGTTTGTAAATTCAGAATGTTTGACATGGAGCCATTGGCAGAGTTATGAACACAGAAAGTTCGTTTTTAGAGAACTTGCAAAAAAATTGGTATACAAAATGCAGAATGATAGGGTTTATGATTGGGAAAACATATGAACTGCATGTTTCATATTCCAGAAAAATCTAATTTCAACAATGAGATTTCAGGTGAGGCACAACAGTGAGTTTTATGAAGAAAATAATTTTGATTTTAGATTAGGTGACAAATCAGGATGTAGAAATTGCAGATCTCAGGAAAAAATTGGCAGGAAAAAAAAAACAGAAAATGGGTGTTCAACTTTGAAAAAAAGGGGTTTACAATTCAGACATCGTAATGTGAAGAAAATGTGTTTTGAACCACAAATCGGCTGTATTTTTTATTTTTCATGACAGATTAAAAATTGGAGTGAGGCTTTGCATCTATATCCACACAGATATAACGGTGGGTTTCCCATTCTGCAAACCGAAATGAAAAAAATGTAACCCAAAATGGAGGATAATTTTTTAAGCAGCAACAACAATGGGTTCCAAAGATCAAATCACAGATTGGGTTGAAGGAAAGGGTTTTACGCAAACAAACCCCCCCTCCAAAAAAAAAAAAGGGGAAAGCTTAGTTTACTTTCAAATTGCAGATCTTTGAGAGCCTGAGTTGCAAGGTCGTCGGCGATATGAACTCCGGTGGCGAACCAATGTCAATTCTGTCGTCGTTTTTCTTCCCCTTAAGCGCCGATTGGATCGCGTCATTTGCTTCAGCTCCAAAGTGGATGACCTAACTGGTGCGAAATGTGTTCGAGGGTGTGATAGTGTGCAAACCGACCCAGGGGTAATTTGGTATTTTCATCCCTCCTTGTATGTAAGATACAATTCAAACGGAGGCAGAATTCAATTTTGTCACGTTGTGGCTAATTTAGCCAATTTTGTCGTGTAGTGGCTAAATTAGCCCACAACTCTCTTGCCAAATGGACGCTGACTCTATGATTAGAAAGCAAAAACTTCTGTACCAAATTAAAGGAGATGGGTCTCATCTTTATACACAATGGGAAAGAGAGGAGAAGTCTTCAGCCATCAAGGCTGGCCACTAATAGAGGCTATTTGTGATGACCGGTTCGAAAGCCGTCTCGTTTCCTTGTGTTACGTTGGGTAAGTCATCATGGAAAATTTCTTCTCTAAACATTTTCAGTTTGCGTTGTTTCCTTCTCGAGTTTTCACTCGTTCCGGAGGGTCCGGGGAGAAGACAGAGTTTTTCTGGACTGGAAGGCTAGGGCCGCACATACGGGGAGGGACTGTACATGCAGGAAGAAGAGGTTTGTGCTGTGTGCACACTGCCTAAAAGGCAGGTGCGTAAGTGGCGGTGCGGGGGAGACCGCACGTGAGGGGGTGATAGCCGCACGTGCGGGAGAGGGCGCCGCACGTGCAGCCAAGCGCGTTTCTACCTTATTTTTCGTGCATTTCAGCTATGTATTGCTTTTGCCCCCTTTTTCACTTCATTTCTGATATATATCTCTCTCTCTCTCTCTCTCTATACAATATTTCTTTCTTTTTCTCTCATCTCTCTCTACCCAAACCCTCAAAATCTTGTATCTTCTTTGATCTCAAGAAATCCGTTGGGATTTTGGTGCTAGTCCCTTATACAAAAATAATGAGCGTATTGAGGGCTTCGTCTTGACCGGTGGAGATCGTATTCCAGCGAGGTTGATTTTTAAGCTTTTTCTCCTCTTCTCTCTTGAGGTAGGGATTTCCTTGATTTTCTTCAATGCTTCACCTATAGATGGACATGTGGTATGTTCATATTGCATAAAAACCATGTAGTATGGATTTATTTTTGAAAATCATGATAGAGGATATAAGATTTGGGAGTTGAGATTGAAATTTCATGAGGTGGGTTGATGTTGGATTAAATTTGGGTTGTGATGCAATATATTCATGATTAGAGAGATAAGGCCCTAATTTTTGTAGTAATGCCTAATAGATAAAAAGGGGTTAAAATTGTAGAATGATTATGTTATGAGTTTAAGAAATGTGATTAATGATTTGATAATTGATTTAAGATTAAATTGGGTCTCATGATTTGAGCATTTGTTTGTGTGGGAATGACTATGTTTAAATATAACGAATTGATAAGTTGTTAATGGTCAAAAAGGGAATTTAATCATGAGATTAGAACATTATTGATTTACACCACCATTAAATAGAAATGATGTAAATTACAAGTTGCCACCCATGATAGAGATCCCTTATTTGAAATGAAGGAAATTGAATTGGTCGTATTATTGTGAAATGAAATAAATTGGATTGAGGCGTAAGGTGGGGAATTTTAACGCGGGGGAATAAGGAAATTGATTTTGAAATGGAAGGAATGAGACGCTAACACCATATGAGTCTCGGAAAATTTCTTGAGATTGGACCACAAATATTTTATCTCTTCATTGTCATAATTGGATTTAAAGTTTCATGAGAGTTGGATTACTGTTAATGTCTAAGTCGAATACTTTTGCTTAGAGGTTTTGTCCTTGGTCATCGGTGGAGGATGACATTGTTGTGTTGTTTCGTTGTGTATATATGCATTACACTCGTTGGTTGTACCTATTCATGTTGTGATGGTCAATTGTGTGTGCTGGGCTGAGAATCAAATGTACCATTCCCTTCCAGTTAGCGCCTGGAGAATTGGCAGAGGTACCATTCCCTTCCAGCTAGTGTCTGGTAAATTGGCATGTTATTGTGAAGAGGTGTATCATTGGCTTACTGTGTTTCAGGCAGGTAGAGCAGAGATTATTTATCATTGTTGTTTTAGTTTGACTGTGCGTGTCATGTGTTACGATGATTATGATTGTGTAAGGTTTGATTGTCATATATGTTGAGTAGATGTGTTCATGTATATTTGGATGCGCTAAAGAGTGGTTAAGTTCCTATCATGAACTATTTTGTTGAAGGTATCTCGTTAAAATTTCGAGTTTAAGGTTGAAAATGTGATGAACGTGTGGAGGCAAACTTTGGTTGTATTTAGAGTAAATAATGTGCAGAAACCGGATTTGGTGAATGTGCTTTCAAAAAGAAATAAAACTGATATTATGTGGTGTTTTGTCACAAATGGAAAATATGGTTATCGTGCAATAATTGTTTAAATTGGAAATGGGTAGTAAAAACGAAACTTGGTGTTGTTGAGTAGACTGAATGTTTTTGAGAAAAGTATTTATGTAAGCATACTTTGGTTATAAAATGTCACATTATTTATATGGTATAAGATTAGCATTCATGATCATAGCTATCTGTAAGTCGTCATTGTTGAGGATCATGTTGAGATCCCTACTGGACTATATGTTCATCCCACGTTGTTAATCTTTTTCAGGTGAATATCAAAATGTGCTACAAGGTCACGGATCTTCCTTATTTGTTGGCCACGGGGCCTTTTGTGTGTAGGCGAAATGCCATTGATGAAAAAGGGTTAAACCCTTTCTCTTGATTTAAATGATGTAAGCCTATGGGCAATGTGTTTAATTGTACTTTCTTGTTGCATTCATTTTTATCCGAATGAGAGAATTCTTGTTAATGTATTCCTTGTAAATATAATGGGTTTTGTATGTTATCTTCAAAATGGAATTTATGATAATAACTAATGAATTCTAAGTAATAAAAAGTGGGGCGTGATACTATTACTCCTGCAAAACTGCTGGAGTAATGCATAAAACTGATGGGAATTCAAAGTATGAGTTACATACAATATACACATATGTGTATATACATTTCTGCAATAGACTTGGGCCTGCAATAGACCTGGCCCAAAAACAATAAGTTGGTGGACCACCAATCCGGCCCAGTCCAAACCTAACCCATTCTTTTAAGCCTCAAGCCCAAGCCCAAGATCCACAGACCCAGACCCGACCCAGTCCAGGCAGGCGGGCGGGCGCGTGTGGCAATTTTGCCATAACCAACTTGGACCATAGTCTTGGCCCAAGCCCATCCTTGAAGCATCCATGCCTCCCTTCCTTCGGAAAATTTGGATGCCCCAAAGGGCTCATGCCCTTCTCATAATCTTGAGGCTGAAGTACCCATCAAAGTTTTCCTCCACAATCAATGTGGGATTGGAAGTTATACACAATTTCCAATACCTCATTTATGAGGCCAACTTTATGAGACAATTTCTCCTGCAATTCTTAATGATTTCGTGTCATTCTTTTTGTGGTGTAAAGACCTTATTACAAAGATTCTAAACCCATTAATCTCACATCAACCAATGGTTGAGACTTACTTTAATTTCATATTAAAGTTTACCAAAACCCACATTTTTCCAACAATCTCCCACATGAATAAAAATTGACCGAATAAGAAAAACGGACAACGTTTACAACAAAGACTCGGAGAGAGAGCACACAGACTACCCTTGCATCAGAAAAGGTAGTTGTTGGCCTTGAACCTTTCATAATGACAGCCTATCGGATTTGCTAGCTGACCAGTGAACGTGATGTCTTGAACTGTTCTACCGTTTGTGCAAACCGAGACAATAGAACTCACACAGAAGTTAGTCCAACCATTGTTCTTGTTCTCACTTATGTGTCCGGTATGGCCCTGGAACACTAGTCTGGTTCAGTGAGTGGTTTTAAAGAATTCAGTCTTACCAATTCTTAAAAAAGTGGCCCCATTTCTCATTCACATAGGTGACCTATATAAGGTATCTCATTATACCACGGTTGACTATCATATCACTTAGGTCATTAAAAGCATTAGCATAACCTCCTACCCCAATAGGGTATCACTGTACAAAGGAATGGGCAAGAGAATTTACCTCTTCAGTGACTCACCCGTTACACGAAATTAGGTTGTCCCTTTGAACTTAGATCTTAGGATCTCCAGTCAATTAGGTTGGGTTTTCCGTTCCGGTAACTTTACTAAAGGCCTTAACCCCATTCCTTTTGACGACGTTTCTACTAACTCTCGAGTTAACCCTTTGGTTAGTGAATCCGCAATGTTGTCTTTAGATTTTACATAGTCTAGAGAGACAATTTCATTAGAGAATAGTTGTTGTATGGAATTATGTCTATGACAGATATGTCTAGACTTTCCATTATACATATGACTCTGTGCCCGTCCAACTGCCAATTGGCTATCACAATGAATACAGATAACAGGCACAGGTTTCGTCCAGCATAGAATATCCTCAACGAACTGGCAAAGCCATTCAGCTTCTTCAGTTGCTTTATCCAACGCAATAAACTCAGATTTCATTGTTGATCTCGATATACACGTTTGCTTAGAAGATTTCCAAGACATGGCTGCCCCTCCGATGATAAACACATAACCGCTAGTGGGTTTGGAGTCTTTTATATCAGATATCCAGTTAGCGTCACTATACCCTTCTAGTACCACTGGGTATCTGGTATAATGCAACCCATAATCCTGAGTGTAGAATAGATAACCTAACACCCGCATAATGCCTCTCCAATGAGTGGCATTTGGATTACTTGTGTATCTAGTAAGTCTGTTAACAAAGTAGGCTATATCCAGCCTTGCACAACTCATCAGATATATCAAACTTCCAATGACCCGAGAATATTCTAGCTGAGAGACACTCTCACCATTATTCTTGATCAAATGTAGACTCATGTCTACCGCTGTCCTAGACACACTTGTATCTGATTTACCAAATTTCTCAAGTATCTTCTCAACATAGTGAAACCGAGAAAGTACAATACCACTAGATATTCTGGTTATCTTAATACCTAGAATGACATCTGCAAGGCCCATATTTTTTATGTCAAACTTTGAGTTTAACAATCTCTTGGTAGTTCGAACCATTTCATCATTATTACTAACAATGAGTATGTCGTCTACGTATAGACATAAAATAACATAACCTCTGTCAATGTCTTTAACATATATGCACTTGTCACACTCATTGATTCTAAACCCATTTGACGACATAGCGTTGTCAAACTTCTCATGCCATTGCTTAGACGCTTATTTCAAACCATATAATGACTTGACAAGCTTACAAAACTTTCTTATTTTTCCCTGGAGCTGAAAACCCCTCGGGTTGTTCCATGTAGATTTTTTTCATCTAAATCTCTATTTAAGAAAGCTGTCTTTACATCCATCTGATGTATCTCTAGACCACGTAAAGTGGCTACCGCAATCACCATGTGAATGGATGTAATCCTTGTTACAGGTGAATATGTATCAAAGTAATCCAGGCCTTCTCATTGCTTGTATCCTTTGATAATTAGTCTAGCTTTATATTTATCAATTGACCCATCAGCCTTCATCTTTCTTCTAAAGATCCACTTACTCCCAAAGGCTTTACTGCCTGGGGGTAGATCAACCAACTCCCAAGTATGGTTCTGTAAAATGGAGTCAATTTCATTTTTAATAGCTTCTTTCCATAAGGGACTTTTTGGTGAAGTCACAGCTTCATGGAAAGTTCGAGATTCTCCCTCTATCATATAAGTCAAGAAGTCTGGGCCAAAGGACTTGGCAGTCCTAGCCCTCTTACTTCTTCTTGGCCCATCTACTTCCTTATCTTGATCATTATCTTCAAGCTCTTTCTCAGAACTTTGATCCTCTCCTCGGGTTCGGCAAGGAAATGTGTCTTCAAAGAAAGACGCATTCCTTGACTCTATTATGGTATTCTTGTGGATATCTGAAATATCAGACTTATGCAAAAGAAACCTATATGCACTACTATTTTGTGCATAACCAATGAATATACAATCTACGGTTTTCGGACCTATCCTAACCTGCTTGGGTGTAGGTACCGCCACTTTTGCAAGACACCCCCACATTCATAGGAAATTATAAGAAGGCTTCCGGCCTTTCCATAACTCATATAGAGTCTTGTTTACTTTCTTCCGAGGGATTCTATTTAGAATGTAATTCGCGGAGAGAATTGCTTCCCTCTACAAGTTCTGTGGCAATCCAAAACTTAGCAACATTGCATTCATCATCTCCTTTAGCGTCCTATTATTCCGTTCAGCAATCCCATTTGACTGAGGAAAATAAGGCGCCGTGGTTTGGTGGATAATCCTGGATTGAGCACAAATCTCAATAAACGGTGATTCATACTCACTACCACGATCACTTCTTAAAGCCTTAATCTTGTGGCCTAATTGATTCTCAACTTCATTCTTATAAAGAACAAATTTGTCAATAGCCTCATCTTTGCTTTTGAGCAAATAGACATAATAATACTTAGTACAATCATCAACAAAAGTGATGAAGTACTTATTGCCACCACGTGATTGTATAAACTTAAGCCACACACATCACTATGCACTAAGTCCAACAGCTCTGAACTTCTTTCAATAGAATTAAATGAAGATCTTGTCAACTTCGCTTCAACACAAGTCTCACACTTGTGTTTTGAATTAATCTTAAAAGATGATATGTGATCTAACTTGATTAATCGACGTAAAGATTCAAAATTCACATGTCCTAGTCTACCATGCCACAAATTGGAAGACTCAAGCATGTAAGCAGAAGAAGATACATCTTTATTCATCTTTGGGATAACAGTCATTACATTGAGTTTAAACATACCCCCCAACATATAACCCCTACCCACATATACTCCGCTCTGGGTCAAAACGATCTTGTCGGACTCAAAAACCATGCGAAAACCATGTTTGCTGAGAAGAGACCCTGAGACAAGATTCTTATGAATGTTCGGAATATACAGGACTTCATTTAAGGTTAGCTCCTTTCCTGAAATCAACTTCAGGACCACCTTGCCTTTCCCCTCAACAATCAAGGTAGCAGAGTTTCTCCATAAACAACTTCTCATTGTTTGTAACCGGCTCGAAAATTGTAAATAGCTTCTTCTAGGAGCAGATATAGCGTGTAGCCCCAGTATCAATCCACTATTCTCTTGGGTTTGAACCCACCAGATTCACCTCAGAGACAATGGCAGACAAGTGCATATCATCCTCCGCATGGGAGTGCTGTTGTATATCTGCCATATGAGCACGATGTTTGGTCTTGCATGGCTTCTTCTGCCTGCGGCAGTCACTAGCCCGATGCCCTTTGCTACCACAGTTGTAGCACTTCCCTAAGGACTGATAACCAGGTTCTTGCGGCTTGTATGCCGGCTTCTTTGCAATACCACCCCTTGGCCCCAGCTTTGAGCCCTTATTCACAGAAGGCTTCTTCCTCACCCCAGAAGATTTTCCATGCTCAATGACATTAGTGTTCACAGAGGAGGTACTCCCTCTTTTCTTTCTATTATCCTCCTCAATTCGGAGTCGGACAATCAATTCTTCAACGGACATTTCCTTGCGCTTATGCTTCAAGTAGTTCTTAAAGTCCTTCCAACCATTGGAAAGTTTCTCAATGATCACAGCAACTTGGCATGACTCATTCAACGGCATCCCCTCAGCATGAATCTCATGCAAGATCACTTGGAACTCTTGGACTTGGCTTAGCTTTTGAATCAATTATTTTAAAGTCCAGGAACCGGCCGACGACATATTTTTTTGCCCTGGTGTCCTCAATCCTGTATTTCTTGTCCAGAGATTCCCATAACTCCTTTGCTTAGCTCTTGGCACAAAACACACTGTATAATGAGTCTGACAAGCTGTTGAACACATAGTTCTGGCAAAGATAGTCTGTTTGCTTCCATGTGTCAAGCACAATAGATTGTTAAACTCAAAGACTCCAAATCCACCAAAATATCACTTTTTGAAAATTACACCAGAATATCACTTTCTGTATTTTCAGAAATTAAACTTAACACTAGAAAATCCCATAGTTGAAAAGTTAATTCAAAATTAGTCTTGCCACTAAGCCTAGAATCAAAGATGGTTAAGAATGTTCCCAGGAAGACTAGAGGGGTCACATCGATCCCACTTAAAACCAGTAACTCCAAAATTAAATTCAAACTTTAAATTAAAGTTTAATAGTCATGATTTATGAATGAAATTAATTCACAATAAACATTTAAACTTATAACTCCCAAATAAATTAAAACTAAATTAAATGACAAAAGTTATTGGAAATTATAACACAATAATCATGTACATAAATTTAGACAAGTTACAAAAAAAATTTATAACTCCAAAATTAAGTTAAAATCAATTGCATGAATTATAAATGAATTTAAACATGTAAATAATTCTAGCAATTAAAATCATGCAAATTATATGATCAAACTATACCCATCATGGTAGTAAATAAAAATCATGATCATGCTTATAAAATTTAAACAGTGCATTATTCTTTAAAGAAATTAAATGTCTAAAACTGAAACCAATTAAGCAGCAAAGTGTGACAATTAATTTGAATAAGACTCATGCACTTGAATTCTCTAGTCAATAACATGCTACCAATCATGCTGGTGAATATTTATATTCTGTAACAGTCACACAAACTTATATATATATATATATATATATCACTTATTGTAAGTTTCTAATCATGGCTTCCATATACAAACAGTGAACAACTCCAAACAAGTAGGTAACTAGCATGTATATGATTCAGCGGAACAAAATATTTTTTTTTTCCTATTATAAACATACACTATAACAGAAAACAGGGGCCAATCATAAATAACCTAATTAAATTAATCTAGTATGTAAACCTATAATATGGTACAGGTGGTTTAGACCAAACAAAACAAAAGCATGCAAATGAATTCCTAAAAGTGGTGCCGAACCATACATACAAAATATATCTACTGTTTTGGATTTGTATGTAATTTTCACACAAGCAACAATAACTATTTATACACAGAAATAGAGACTCTAATTAAATTGCTCATGACTATACATCATACAGGTGGTTCGGTTAATGGGACAAAGTAGCATAAATTCTCACACAATGCATATGAATCTAATTATCCAATTTCATGATATAATCTGTTTTAAGCTTCTTGTTCAAATTGGCTAATTAAACGAAACAATCAAACTCATATTGCATGTCACGCTCCAAGCTCCGTGACAACGCCGCACACTCATTTAAGTGAGCATGCAAGGCTAAGAGTCTAACACATAACCAACAATGTGAAATATTCCAATTAAATCCTTAATTATCATAATGCTAAAATCCATAAAAATTAATTATTCTTATCATATGAAATTATCCATCAAGTCCACTAATAAAATCCATTAACAAAACAATTAATCCAAGTACTTAAATCATAATTTTACTCTCGGCACATTATGATAATTATCCACCAAGTCCACTAATAAAATCCATTAACAAAACAATAATCTAAGTACTTAATTCATAGTCCTACTCTCGACACTCCCATATGTAAAAAAAAAATCCCGCGCAGCTCTACTCTTCAGAATCTGAAAATAAAATAAAATATGGGTAAGCTAGATAGCCCAGTAAATAACCAACCATCACTGCCAGCTGGATCAAGTATTAAAAAAAATAGTAAATAAATCGATAACCAATAAATATAAATTTTTCTACAGTTCAATAAATGAACAATTATTTGTAAGATGGTTTCATAACTAAAAATAAACAATGTACAATACATTTTAAATGAAAAGCCAACAAGATAATTTAAAGTAATTCATTGTTTAAATCGATGGTTCGATATTCAGATGGTTCAATGATTTGATTCACAAAACCCAAGTCTTAATGACTACGGTCACTTAGCCCGTGACAAGACCCAGAACCACACATAAGCCGGTGGTAAAGCCCCAAAAGAAACTAGTTTCTGTGCCAATAAATAACCCCCATTGGCTAGGGTCCAAATCATAGTCAGACTAGAGTGATGTTCAAAATTCAAACAATACACAACTTTTAAATAAAATATTCGATATTTTCGGAATAAACATTTGGTACAATTTTCAGAATAATTTCACAAAATATTCAAATAACTTTCATAATAATATTCGATGTTGTTTTATACTTGACCCATATTTTATTTTAAGAGAACAGGAAAGCTATGAATAAATATTTATGATTTTAAACGGTTCGATAGAATAAAAATAAACCAACAGTGATAGAGGGTTACTTACCTCAAACGCTTAAAATAATATTCCAATACTAACTCTAAACACCCAGCCCCACCACTTCAATCACACAAATCTAATTAAATATTATACCACATAAACAATTATTATTGATCACCATGATGCATCTATCATTCTTTTCTTTATAATATAATAATCTAATAATATAGTCTACAAGTAAAATCTAAAACCCCAAAATACAGCTTCCTCAATCCTCAAGACTTCATCTATTCTATTGTTATTTTTTTTTCTTTACATATATAAACCCATAGTTGTTAGAAGTCAAAGCCAATAGGATTGCTTATCACATATTAGACCCAAACACACACACCCAAACCACATATCAGATACTTGTACAAAGGAATAGTTAGGAGTACCATAAAAAAAAAATCTTACCTCCAAGAGATGATTAGATCAAAATCACCAATCTATGAATCTTCTTTCTTTTCTTTTCTTCTTCTTCTTTTTCTCTGTTTTTTTTTTTTTTTTTCTCTACTCCTAAATCTGCCGCAGCAGCCACAACCTCCAATACCTCTATTTGTTTGTGCTTATATGTTTCCAAGACCTAAAGCCCAAGTGGGCCTATAACCCAATCTCCCAAAATTACAAACTTAACCATCTAAGTAATAAAAATTATAAAGCCACCTCATAACTAATTCCTTGATAGTACTAAATGACCCATATAAATTAATTTAACTATTACTTTATCCAAAAATAATTCTACACATAAAAATTTGGATTTTACATTCTTCCCCACTTAAAAGAAATTTTGTCTCGACATACCTGGAGTCTCAAAAAGTTGTGGATACTTTTGTCTCATTTCATCCTCAAGTTCCCAAGTAGCTTCTCTTTCCGAGTGATTACTCCATTGAACCTTAACATAGTGAATGACTCGACGCCTCAAAACCTGTTCCTTCCTATCAACAATTCATATAGGGTGTTCCTCATATGTCAAATCCTCCTTAAACTGCAACGGTGCATAATCAATCACATGACTAGGATCCGGTATATACTTCCTTAACATTGAGACATGAAAAACATTATGAACTCCAGCTAGTGAAGGTAGTAGAGCAAGTCTGTAAGCTACCTCTCCAATTCGATCTAAAACCTCAAATGGTCCAACAAATCTAGGACTCAGTTTACCACGAACACCAAATCTCATTACTCCTTTCATAGGAGACACCTTAAGGAACACATGGTCTCCAACCCCAAACACCAAATCGCGTCTCTTATTATCTGCATAACTTTTCTGTCTACTCTGTGCAGTGCGAAGTCGCTCTCTAATAAGATTGATCTTGTCCACTGTTTGTTGCACAATCTCAGGCCCTAACAACTTCCTTTCGCCCACATCATCCCAACAAATAGGTGATCTACACTTCCGTCCATAGAAAGCCTCATATGGTGCCATCTGAATGCTCGCATGATAACTGTTATTATAAGAGAATTCCACTAAGGCCAAATGCTCATCCCAATAACCTCCAAGATCAATAACACAAGCCCTTAACATGTCTTCCAAGGTTTGAATAGTTCTCTCTGACTGTCCATCAGTTTGAGGATGAAAGGCAGTGCTAAAATTCAAACTAGTACCCAAAGCTACATGCAAACTCCTCCAAAACATAGATACAAATCTGCTATCTCTATCCGACACTATGGTAATCGGAATACCATGCAACCTCATAATCTCTTTGATATACAGTTTTGCAAACCTCTCTAAGGAGAATCCCACCTTAAAAGCTAGAAAGTGAGCGGATTTGGTCAATCGATCAACGATAACCCAAATAGCATTGTTACCACCTTGGGTCCTAGGCAACCCTGTCACAAAATCCATGGTAATATGTTCCCACTTCCACTCGGGAATAGGAAGAGGTTGTAACTTACCTGCAGGTCTCTGATGTTCAACTTTCACTTGTTGACATACCAAACATTGAGCAACATACTGAGCAATTTCCTCTTCATATTATTCCACCAAAAGTTCCTCTTCAAGTCTTTATACATTTTAGTGCTCCCTGGGTGTACCGTATATCCTGAACTGTGAGCTTCTTTCAGGATTTCTCTCTTGAGCTCCAAATCATTAGGCACACACAACCTCTCTCCAAACCTCAAGGTTCCATCTTTATGCATACAAAATTCCATCTGTAGCCCTATTTCCATTTCAGCTTTAAGTTTTTGCAACTGAGGATCTCTTCCTTGAGCATCTTTAATTCTATCAATCAATGTGGGTTGAACCCTAAGGTTTGCCAACTGCACTCCATGGTTATGCCATCTAATCTCAATATTCAACCTCTGCAAGTCCTCCAAGATATTCTTTTGGTCAGTAATCAAGGTAGCCAAATTACTCGGGGTCTTTCTACTCAAGGCATCCGCCACTGCATTGGCTTTTCCTGGATGATAATTGATAGTCAAATCATAGTCCTTTAATAGCTCCAACCATCTCCTTTGCCTCATATTCAATTCTTTTTGAGTGAAAATATACTTCAAACTTTTATGATCAGTGAATATCTCACATTTCAGCCCATACAGGTAGTGCCTCCAGATTTTCAATGCAAATACCACGGCAGCCAACTCCAAATCATGCGTAGGATAATTCTGCTCATATGGCTTCAACTGCCTAGACTCGTATGCCACTACCTTATCATTCTACATCAGGACACAACCCAAGCCCATCTTTGATGCATCACTATAGATGGTAAAACCTTCATCTCCGGACGGAACTATAAGTACTGGAGCACACATCAAACTATAAGTACTGGAGCACACATCAATCGACTCTTTAGATCTTGGAAACTCTTCTCACAATCATCAGACCACTCAAATTTAACCCTTTTTTGTGTTAAATGAGTTAAAGGCATAGAAATTCGGGAAAATCCCTCAACAAACCTTCTATAATATCTTGCTAAACCCAAGAAGCTACGAATTTCAGTGACACTAGTAGGCCTATTCCACTCTACCACCGCCTCCACTTTCTTGGGGTCAACAGACACCCCATCTTTAGATATCACATGACCCAAAAATGATACACTCTCCAACCAAAATTCACACTTCTTTAATTTAGCAAATAACTTCTTCTCCCTTAATATCTGCAACACTATTCTCAGATGTTCTTCGTGCTGCTCTTTACTCTTCGAGTACACAAGAATGTCATCAATAAAAACTACCACAAACTGATCTAAGAAGGGTTTAAATACTCTGTTCATTAAATCCATAAAAGCTGCAGGCGCATTGGTCAACCCAAACGGCATCACTAAAAATTCATAATGCCCATATCTAGTTCGGAAGGCTGTCTTAGGTATATCTTCCGCCTTAACCTTCAACTGATGATAGCCAGAACGAAGGTCAATCTTAGAAAAGACTTGTGCTCCTTGCAACTGATCAAATAGGTCATCTATCCTAGGCAAAGGATATTTATTTCGGATTGTCACCTTGTTCAACTCTCGATAATCAATGCAAAGGCGAAAACTACCATCCTTCTTTTTCACAAATAAAACGGGCGCACCCCAAGGAGAAACACTAGGCCTAATAAAGCCCTTATCTAGTAACTCTTGTAACTGTTCCTTCAACTCTTTCAACTCTGCTGGAGCCATCCGATACGGAGCCTTAGAGATAGGACCCGTACCGGGTATCAATTCAATGGCAAACTCAATCTCTCTATCTAGTGGGAACCCCAGTAACTCTTCAGGAAAAACATCGGGAAATTCCTTCACAACTAGAATATCCTCTAACTTCAATTCAGTCTCACGGGTATCTCTCATAGAAGCTAAATAGCCCTCGCAACCATTCCTTAACAACCGTCTAGCTTGCAAAGCTGAGATTACCAGAAGAGGAGTGTTAACTCCACTACCCACAAAACAAAATTCTGGTTGATTAGGAATCTGAAATACTACCCTTTTCCTCGACAATCAACAGAAGCATAATTGGTTGCCAACCAATCCATTCCAAGAATTATGTCAAAGTCCCGCATATCTAAAACAGTTAAGTCTACAAGCAATTTTCTGTCATCTATACTAACCACACGAGATTTGCAAATTAAGTCAGCAACCATAACACCTCCTATCGGGGTTTCAACACATAAGTCGATCTCTCTAGAGACACATTTCCATCCATGTTTCTCAACAAATCCCATAGACACAAATGAATTTGTAGCGCCAGAATCAAATAACACATGTGCATAAACAGAAGACACTAAAACAGTACCTGACACCACCGTGTTGGAAGTCTGAACATCTTGTTGCGTGAGTGCGTACACTCGACCCTGAGTCTTTGGCTTATGACCTCCATTTTTCTTTTGACTTCCTGAAGACTCTTTGTCTGTTGATGCTCCTTTATTTGTCC
The DNA here is from genome assembly GCA_030407325.1 of Camellia japonica. Classification (NCBI taxonomy): domain Eukaryota; kingdom Viridiplantae; phylum Streptophyta; class Magnoliopsida; order Ericales; family Theaceae; genus Camellia; species Camellia japonica. The sequence continues at coordinate 31,336,005 of JAPPVO010000029.1, read as the reverse complement.
ATGCTTTCTGTTCAGTCTCACGCCCCTTCCGGTTAGGGCAATCAGCTATCCTGTGCCCCTGTTGCCCGCAAGAGAAACAAGCCCCAGTATTCCAACGACACTCACTATCCCGATGGAATCCATTACACCTAGTGCATTGTACCCGATCATTCTTCTTATCAACACTACTACCCGTAGTTCGACTTCCCCAACTCCCAACCGAAGAAGTGTTTTGTCTCTTAGCATTGCCCTTCGAACTGTTAGTTTGGAAGTTGGAAGAACTAGGCCTCTTTTTATAATTCTCTTCTTTCTCTTCTTGGGCTCTAGTGAGGCCACTCTCAACCAACAAAGCCTTATTCAACACTGCTCCAAAAGTAGGTAACTCGAAAGGAACCACCTGTTGCATAATGTTCGTTCTTAGCCCACCTTCAAACTTTCGTGCTCTGCTATCCTCGTCTGCTTCAAATGCTGATGCAAATTTGGACAACTTCGTAAACTCAGCTTCATATTCTGCAACCGTCTTATTCCCTTGCTCTAACTTCGAAAATTCCCTCTGTTTTTGTAGACGAACACTCCTAGGGAAGTATTTCTCATTGAACGCATTCTTAAACCTTTCCCATGTATAAGGGTTGGGATCATGCTCGTGTATGCGCTTCTCCATCTGCCACCAATCATTAGCTATCCCTTGTAGCATAAACGTAGCATAGGTCACCTTCTGATCATCCGTACACTCAAAAACGGGAAATAACTTTTCCATTTCTGTCAACCATTTTTCAGCCTCCAAAGGGTCTGTGGCTCCGTCAAATGCCAAGGCTATCTTCTTAAACTCAGTAATGTTACAACGTGGCCTCGGTTGTGGCCCAACACCTGGCTGCATCCGTTGTTGTTGCTCCATAAGTCTAGTCAAGTTATTCCCTATGGTGGTTTGTTGTTGCACCACCCCAGCCAAAGTCTGAAGCACTTGAACCATTCCAATTGGATTGGGGATTGCAGCTTGTTCTTGTTGTCCCAACTCTTGCCCCTGATTTCCTCCGACTGCTTGAGAACCACTACCATTATTAGTCACGTTCCCTCGCCGATTGTTATTACCAGTCTGTCGATTCATTTGACCCTGGCGTGTATTCCTAGCCATGTTTGCCAATGTCTCCTCATGTTCCATCGCAACCTAAATGCATCAATAATAAAACCTCATCTTATTCTATTCTCAAGCTCCTATAACATATAAAAAAAATAAAAATTAACATTATATCAAATTATAAGCGTTCCCAATCCTACATCTACCCAATCTCACTACTATTCTATACCAGCCTTTAAAATTATAACCTGGCTCTGATACCACAAAATTGTCACGCCCCAAGCTCCGTGACAACGCCGCACACTCATTTAAGTGAGCATGCAAGGCTAAGAGTCTAACACATAACCAACAATGTAAAATACTCCAATTAAATCCTTAATTATCATAATGCTAAAATCCATAAAAATTGATTATTCTTATCATATGAAATTATCCATCAAGTCCACTAATAAAATCCATTAACAAAACAATTAATCCAAGTACTTAAATCATAGTTTTACTCTCGGCACATTATGATAATTATCCACCAAGTCCACTAATAAAATCCATTAACAAAACAATAATCCAAGTACTTAATTCATAGTCCTACTCTCGGCACTCCCATATGTAAAAAAAAAAATCTCACGCAGCTCTACTCTTCAGAATCTGAAAATAAAATAAAATAAGGGTAAGCTAGATAGCCCAGTAAATAACCAACCATCACTGCCAGCTGGATCAAGTATTAAAAAAAATAGTAAATAAATCGATAACCAATAAATATAAATTTTTCTACAGTTCAATAAATGAACAATTATTTGTAAGATGGTTTCATAACTAAAAATAAACAATGTACAATACATTTTAAATGAAAAGCCAACAAGATAATTCAAAGTAATTCAAATCGATGGTTCGATATTCAGATGGTTCAATGATTTGATTCACAAAACCCAAGTCTTAATGACTACGGTCACTTAGCCCGTGACAAGGCCCAGAACCACACATAGGCCGGTGGTAAAGCCCCAAAAGAAACTAGTTTCTGTGCCAATAAATAACCCCCATTGGCTAGGGTCCAAATCATAGTCAGACTAGAGTGATGTTCAAAATTCAAACAATACACAACTTTTAAATAAAATATTCGATATTTTCGGAATAAACATTTGGTACAATTTTCAGAATAATTTCACAAAATATTCAAATAACTTTCATAATAATATTCGATGTTGTTTTATACTTGACCCATATTTTATTTTAAGAGAACAAGAAAGCTATGAATAAATATTTATGATTTTAAACGGTTCGATAGGAATAAAAATAAACCAACAGTGATAGAGGGTTACTTACCTCAAACGCTTAAAATAATATTCCAATACTAACTCTAAACACCCAGCTCCACCACTTCAATCACACAAACCTAATTAAATATTATACTACATAAACAATTATTATTGATCACCATAATGCATCTATCATTCTTTTCTTTATAATATAATAATCTAATAATATAGTCTACAAGTAAAATCTAAAACCCCAAAATACAGCTTCCTCAATCCTCAAGACTTCATCTATTCTATTGTTATCTTTTTTCTTTACATATATAAACCCATAGTTGTTAGAAGTCAAAGCCAATAGGATTGCTTATCACATATCAAACCCAAACACACACACCCAAACCACATACTAGATACTTGTAGAAAGGAATAGTTAGGAGTACCATAAAAAAAAAATCTTACCTCCAAGAGATGATTAGATCAAAATCACCAATCTATGAATCTTCTTTCTTTTCTTTTCTTCTTCTTCTTTTCTCTGTTTTTTTTTTTTTTTTTTTTTTTTCTCTACTCCTAAATCTGCCGCAGCAGCCACAACCTCCAATACCTCTATTTGTTTGTGCTTATATGTTTCCAAGACCTAAAGCCCAAGTGGGCCTATAACCCAATCTCCCAAAATTACAAACTTAACAATTTAAGTAATAAAAATTATAAAGCCACCTCATAACTAATTCCTTGATAGTACTAAATGACCCATATAAATTAATTTAACTATTACTTTATCCAAAAATAATTCTACACATAAAAATTTGGATTTTACATTGCATCAATTAAATTACATAACATCAAATAAAACTATACTTTATGAATTACATTCTAGAGCATAAAGCATGAAACATGAAACAAGATTAATAGAAAAACATATTTAATTGAAATACGAAAACAAGGAATCAAACCAAAATTTATGTGATAATACAATGTCCTTAAAACAGATTAGCCGCCTCACCGTGGGTGCTGGAAGAACGTTGATTTCTATCTTCCAAGATAAGATAGCTTAAACCGACTAACGCAGAAGCACCTTTTGTTAGTTTGGCAAACCGACAATGGCAGCACTCTCACAGAAAGGATTATTATACTAGTAAGTAAACTGACTATCTGATTGGAAAACAAAAACTTATGTACCAAACCAAGGGAGACAGGTCTCCTCTTTATACACAATGGGGGAGAGAAGAGGAGTCTCCAGCCATCAAGGCTGGCCACTAATAGAAGCCATTATTCTTGCAAAATTGATGGAAATTCAAAATGTGAGTTACACACAATATACATATATGTGTATATACATTTTTGCAACAGACTTGGACCTTGGTGGACCACTAATCCGACCCAACACAAACCTAACCCATTCTCTCAAGCCTAAGCCCAAGCCCAAGTCCCAAGATCCATGACCCACGGACCCGCAAACCTAACCCATTCCCTCAAGCCTAAGCCCAAGCCCAAGTCCCAAGATCCATGACCCACGGACCCGCAAACCTAGCCCATTCCCTCAAGCCTAAGCCCAAGCCCAAGTCCCAAGATCCATGACCCACGGATCCGGCTGGATCCGAGTGGGCAACGCATGTAGCAATTTTGCCATTGCCAACTTGGATTATAGTCTTGGCCCAAGCCCATCCTTAAAGTATCCATGCCTCATTTCCTTCGGAAAATTTGGATGCCCCAAAGGGCTCATGCCCTTCTCATAATCTTGAGGCTTAAATACCCATCAAAATTTTCCTCCACAATCAATGTGGGATTGGTAGTTATATACAATTCCCAATACCTCATTTATAAGGCCAACTTTATGAGACAATTTCTCATTCAATTCTTAATGATTTTTTGTCATTCTTTTTGTGGTGTAAATACCTTGTTACAAAGAATCTAAACCCATTTAATCCCACCTCAATCAATGGTTGTGGCCTACTTTAATTTCACATTAAAGTTTACCAAAACCCATTTTTTTCCAACAATTTCTAAGTTTGTTTTTTAGGAATTGTAGAACTACTATAAAATTAATATTGGGTTTACTGTCAAAATATCATGGAAACAATTGAAGTTGGGTAACTAAAATGGTTCTTTCGTATTGCAACAAACCAAAAATGACTTTTTTACTTTTACCATTAGAGTTGCCCGGTTTTTGAATTTTGTTAGTTAAAATAGTTAGTAAATCACCAAACATTCAACTACATTAAACTAGCTATCAAGTTAACTATTTTAGTTTTGGTAGTAAATCACCAAATGTAGAAATGGTTTTGACTAGTCAAACAAAATTTTTTTTTTTTTAAATATTTTGATATTTGGAGTTAGTTGTGAGTTTATAAAAATAAATAAATTTAATTTTAAATTAAAAATAAAAAATAATAATTAAATATAATTAAAAAAGAATAATAAGTTTGTTAGACAGTGTATTTAAAAAGTATATAATCAAAATATAAAAGTAACATTTTAACTAAAATATACCAAAAAATAATAATTATGGAGATATACTCTAATATTTTAAGACAGTAAATTGTGAATCCACCATGCTCGGATTCAACTCCCATTATTCATTCATAATAAAACTAATGTCAAAACTTTCTCCCTCATATGATTTTTATTGTATTTTGGATTTAAATTGTTGGTAATTTAGTGCACACAATTTGATAGGAGAGAAAGGGACACAAGCCATGAAGCATCATCATCATTTTTTTTCCTTTTATTATTGAATTTTTTAAAAAATATTACATATAATTTTATTTTTTTCACTGCCCTGACACAAGACAATAAGATCATATGTTACAAGAACCAAATAAAACTTAAATAAAGTAGAATTAAGAGGATTTTGGTTTGGAGAGCATTCCATCATCCAATAAGTGGAAGCCAAAGTTGTTAAGTGCTTTTTATGGGAAGAAAACCAAGTGGAAACCCAAATCTTGATCATTTGGACTTGTATTGATTTTTCTATGATTACATAAGAAACTAACAACAAATTTGATATACTAGGATGATCAAATTTGTGTTGGTTTTTGGTGCTTGCATACTTAAAGGTCACTATCCTCCACTTACCTCAAATATCTACTTCAAAATTCAAATAGAAAAAAAGAAGAAAAAAAGGGGGAAAAATTGCCTCAACTTGTCTTCAAAAAAGACATGTCAAATAGACTTTTCCACTTCAAAATTTCATTGTGTTTTATTGATGTATTATGCCCCTACATTGTGCTCATTTTATTAATGATTTTTTTTTTTTTTGTCAATAAAAAAAAAATCATTTTCTTTTCCTCTCTTTTTTGGCCTGGAAAAAGGGAGAATCTCTGAAATTGACCCTTACTCTGATGAGCTAGTTGACCCTAGGTTCGAAACTTTTTTAATTTCCATTGCACCAAGTTATGCGTAGTGTTATTTATTTATTTATTTATATTTTAGTGTAAAGTTACACATTTGGCAACATGGGTATGAGTTACAATGGAGCCTCCTTTTGAATAGATATGTTCTTGTTTGGAGGAGGAAGTGTGGGCTAAAGATTGAAGTTTACCCAACATAATCCCAATGCAAACCCAGAGCCGTTGTTTCAATTCTCCAATGGGTTGTTATTATTAAAATTATTATCACTTTATTTCTTTATGATTTGGCCTATTGTATAATATCTTTTTTATTTGTAAATAAACATATAATTAACTCTTTACGACTTATGGATTAAAGTTAACCATCTAACCCTTAATCACTTGAGCAAAAAAAATTAAAATACCCTTCTACATAAGTAATCTTATTGTGCAAATCACTAACATTTTTGTCATTTTTTGGGTGAAAAGTTCTCAATTTAACCCCTTATGTGTAGTTTATCCCTATGAAATTTGAAAATAAATACATAATCTTTTTAGGTCTCAGCATATGTTTCACATTTACTAATAACTTGTTCGGAATATTTGATGGTGTGTTTTAGGAGTTGTTTGGGGTGTCTTAAATAAGTGTACTTTTTGTCTTTTTAGACTAAAAAATTGAAGTTGAAAATATGGATGTTTGGGTTAACTTTTTGATTTTTTATGGAAAAATGTGTAATAAAAAATTGTAAAAATTGATTTGTAGGGAAAAATTTGAATTGGGAGTTGTGCAGCCGTAATTGTTGACTTTTGGTGAATAGTGTTAACTTTTTAACTTTTTGAATAACTTTTTGACTTTTTGACTTTTTTACAAGTTCCTAAACTTGGCCTGGCCAAGTTTGGCATATAGTCAAAAAGTCAAAAAGTTACTCAAAAAGTTAAAAAGTTAACACTATTCACCAAAAGTCAACAATTACGGTTGCACAACTCCCAGGTCGAATTTTTCCCTACAAATCAATTTTTACAATTTTTTATTACACATTTTTCTATAAAAAGTCAAAAAGTTAACCCAAACATTCATATTTTCAATCTCCATTTTTTAGTTTAAAAAAATAAAAAGTATACTTATTTAGGACACCCCAAAAATATATTTATTTTCAAATATGAAAAGGTAAACTACAAAGAATAAAATAAAATTTATCCTTCTTATTTTCACTCTTGTGTTTTGATTAAAATGAGTTTCACCACGATATTTTCTTTAATTTTTTATTCAAACGTCACGATATATCTAATTGGATGGAAGAGTGATTTTTTGCAACATTGGTATTTCACTCTTGTGTTTTGATTAAAATGAGTTTCACCACGATATTTTCTTTAATTTTTTATTCAAACGTCACGATATATCTAATTGGATGGAAGAGTGATTTTTTGCAACATTGGTATTTTCATGATGGAGCAATTGTACTTTATGCAAAGCTCATAGCCCTGACAACCAGATTCCCTCTTTCCATATTAATTAATGAAAAGTTATTGATGAAAAGTTATTTGTTGGTTATGGAATATTGCTACATACAATTTATTAAGAGATAAGTATTTTATTATCTTTAAAAAAAGTTAAAAATGTGTTGCGTCTCACTAATTTAATCAATAACAATTAAATTGAAGCACCACGTTAACTTATCTAAAAAAAATAATTAATGCGTTTGGTTTGAGTTTTTTAAATTAAATTTTTTGAAATTTGAGTTTTTGGTTTTCGTATTTTTTTGCTTTTAGTGAATATTTTTAAAATTTTAAACATTTTTTTTTTTACTTTTTTAGATATACCTTACTTAGATGTATTTAAAATTTAAAAAAAATTGTGAAAAAATATTTTAAAAAATTAATAAATACATAAAAATACAAAAAATATACTGAATTCTTATATTTTTTTATATTTTTGGTATTTAGTGAATTTTTAAAAGATTTTTTTTACAATTTTTTTACTTTTTAGGTTTATTTATGTTAGGTGTGTCTAAAAAGTAAAAAAATTGCTTAAAATATTAAAAAAATTCAGTAAAAACAAAAAAATACGAAAAATAAAAAAATAAACTTTTTTAAAAAGTATTTTTAGAAAAATTGAATCAAGCAAAATTTTCCTTCATTAAGAGTCATTTTGTTTCTAGTTTTCTTTGTAACACTATTTCAAGTGCCAATTCAAGTTGATGAGGTTCACTGACTACACTTTACTCTCTAGGCCCGTTTATTTTGGGATATGAGAGGGGGGATCAGGATTAGGATATTTGTGGGTCCATTTAATATGTTGTTTGTTTACAGAGGTGAGAAAGGGACTGTTAAACCGAAGGGCTTAGGATAGGCCTTGCAGATGAGATTCAGATGGGCCTCCAAGACTTTGTATTAGAAAAATAGTCCGGCGGACTAGAAATTTTTTATTTTTATTTATTTTGTATTTTATTTTTTACATGTCGGGTATTTTTTTTTTAATATTAATGTTTAATTTTTTATATTTTTTGTTAAATAAAAATCATTATTTTATTTATTTTATTTTTTTCTGAAATTTTTTTATTTTATTTTTATTTTTTAAATTTTTTTACATGTTGGGCATTTCTTTAAAAACATTAATGTTTTATATTTTTGTATTTTTTTTATTCGTTTTATTATTTTATATTTATTTTATATAAAAATAATTTAACAATCCCTACACTAACAACTATTATCAAAACAAATATAATTTTACTTAATCCTCTCACTATCAATCCCCTCACTAACAATCTCATCACTATTAATCTCCTCACTATCAATTCTCTCTATTCTATCTCTGAAAATAAACGTCCCTCACTATCAATTTCCTCTATTTTATCTCTAAAAATAAACAGGGTGTAGTAGTACTACAAGATTCTAATTTCCAAACTTGGCGGCAAAGCTCTAAACAGATGGGTCCAAAGTTTTTAGTGACTCAAGCATATCTTTGGCTCTTCCCCAAATTGATGTCACTTTTACGTTTCATTTGTTTGGATTGCCATTTTTATTTTTTCAAAAAAACGCTTTTGAGAGAAAATATTTTTCCACGTGGTGGTAGTGAGATGAAAGTAAAAGTGGAGGTGTTGGAGTGGTATTAGGGTGGTGGTTGCGGTGATATCAACGAAAATGGTGGTAGTGGCCCTGATGATGATAGTGTGGTGATAGAAGTAATAGTAATAGTAGTAATATAAAAATATTAGAAATTTTAAAAAAATTATCAATTTTTTTTTAACAAATATCTTATGTGGGTGTGGGACGTACATGAGACTCACATAGTGTAAGTTCCATACTTATATAAGACATTTAATAGCAAATTTTGTAAAAATTTTAAGATCTCTAATATTTTTCGTATTAATATGATGATATAGATAAAACTTTAATTTGAAAAATATTTTCCATCTTTTAAAAGTAAAAACATATTGAGACTTAAGCCTCGTTTGGAGACTAGCCGGTTTAGCCAAAAAGTTATTTAAAAAGTCAAAAAGCCAACAACTCATACTAAAAAGTCAAAGATTTTTTTTTCTCTTTATTTTTTGCACATCTTTTCGTAAAAAGTTAAAAAGTCATCACAAATATACTAATTTTTTAAACTCATATTTTAACTAAATAATCAAAAAATTATTAAATTAACATGTTTTCAAACGAGCCTTATTTTTCATTGAGAGGAAGATACGCCATGTGACCTCCTCCAAGAGGTACGTCACAGATCCATCCGGCTGAGGTAAGCAAGAAGGTAAAAAGAAAGAAAACCCAACCCATGCACACACATGATTCTTGGACTATTATCATATCTTCTCTATCTCCAAGCCAAAAGACTAAGTTAGCCCATCGGAGGGTCTGAGAGGAAGATACCCACAAGTGAATCCTCACAGGCTTGTTTTGCAGGAAAACGAAGGTGTGGAGTTGGACAAGACTTCATAGGTCACTTATCTCCTCAACCATTGGACCACTGGAAACTAACATTATTATTTTTTGCCCAAACAAATGGAGCATAAAAATACTAGCACGGCTACTCTACACTTGGTAAGTTCAAAACCCATAACGTTGGATGCTCCATTCTTTGGTGAGTCACATTTTCTTTCTTCAAACCATTAGAAATAAACTAATTATCATAAAATTAACATAAGAACTAAATAAAGATAATTATCATTCAAGTGCTTATAACAACTTTGGTCTAGTTGGAGGTTATTCACTTCAATTGCTTTGAAAAGTCTCCTTCATTAACATGTTCGAAGAAAATGGTGCCAAATTCCTCCTTGAAGTCAATTACTGTGTATTAGATTGTAGTTCATTAGGCACATAAAAAAAATACAAAAGTTACATAAATTGTCACAAAAATTGCATGTCAGCCCCATAACAGCTGTGGAATTTGCATGCAACTTTGTGTGTGTTTGTGTAACTTTTTATTTTTTATTTTACATGCAAATTATTTGAGAAGCAACAAGTATTGGAACAAAGCATTACTTAATTCTCTTTTGATGGACTGAGGGATAAGTAGTACAAATTAAAATGCTTTTTACATTTATGATGGTTGGAAAAGCAATGTATGGGCTAGGAACAAAGGGAATTTCTTTATCCACAAAATGTGCTTTAGAAAGAGAGAAAGAAAAGAAAAGAAAAAAAAAAGCAATTGAAGAGTCATTTTCAAGAACTTAAAAAGGGTTTTCTTAAGTACAAAGAAGGCCTGGAACCCTTACCCTCCACAGATATTGTGCAGCCCCACTTCAATTATGTTTTTTATTTTTATTTTTTTATTGTAGCTTTTAGATTTTCTATTTTTGTCATTTGCACCGAAGTGCTCAAGCTTGAGTAGCTTTCAGTGCAAAATATTATTGATCAATTTCCACTTCTTCAACTTGGTAGCACAATTGTCCAAGACTAGTACAACACGTCGGTTAACAATTTGATTGCATTACAACATTTTTTTAATTTAGTGATATTTAAAAGTGTCATAAAATTATTGATTTAATGATATTTTTTAGTCTTGTGGCATTTTGAACAAGTGTCATTTGTATCCGTACCACGTTAGATAGTAGTGCTACGGTAGATACTTGCAAGTGTCACTATACCATCATGGCTAAAAACTTTCAATGACATTTTGATGTCATGATAGATATTATTTGTGGTACTATCAAACGCCATTAAAAAAAGAGCTAGTGACACTTATAAGTGTCATTACATCATCAAAACTAAAACCTTTCAGTGACACTTTAATGTCATGGTAGGCACTATTCGTGACGATAATTCGTTGTAGAACAATTTGATCCGCTCTTGCGGAGACTCGAACCGCCAACCTCCCGCACCATAAACCTTATACACCACACTCTTCTCACTACACCTCTATAGCACCACATGATTATATATGCAACATATATTATTTATATAGTACATACATCCATATTAATATAAAAGTATATGTATAAACATAATTATTTTATTGAACATAATTTATGTAAAATAAACTATTTACTACTAAAATAAAAAAAAGACCACTTTGGGCGATTACAAATATTTTTTAGTCGCCAATTCTATACTCTTGGCTACTAATTATTTTTTAGTTGCTAAAAAACTTAACTTTTACCGACCAAAATAGGATTTGGTCGCCAAAGATGCACTTTCAGCTACCAAAATTTTGGTCATCAAAAAATTTAATTCATGCCTTAGGATTTTAGTTCTCCCGCGCTAAAAATGACCACTTTTGGCGACTAAACTTATTTTTTAGTCGCCAATTGTAGACTTTTGACTACTAAATTTTTTTTTGGCACCAACAAGCTTTACTTTTAGCTACTAAATTTTTTTTAGTCGATAAAACCCATATAATCAGCGACCAAACTTATTTTTAGTCGCCACTTGTAGACTTTTGGCTACTAAATTTTTTTAGTCGCCAAAAAACTTTATTTTGGGCTACTAAAAATTTTTTAGTCACTAAAACCCATATAATCAGCGACCAAACTTAGTTTTAGTCGCCAATTGTAGACTTTTGGCTACTAAAATTGTTTAGTCGTTACAAATATTTACTTTTGGCAACTAATGCTGTTTTGGTCACTGAAAGCTATACTTTCAGCGACCAATTTTTTTTTTTGTCAGGAAATTTAGTCGTCGAATGTGTTTTTTCCTGTAATGTATATTGAGTTTAATTTACTTATTTTTAATCATTTACTGCATTTTAAAAATTTATAAAATATATTGGCATTTTTTATTTTTTCAAAAATGCCATTATAAGCTTGAAAAGTTTTTGGCTTAGTGGCATTTCTCAAAATACTATAAAATATTTGTTTATGACACTTTTCACCTAAGTGCCATAAAAAGTAATTTGCACCTACCTAGTGTCTTGACATTTTTTAAAAAATGCCATTGCGACTAAAGTTTAGTGGCATCTGTTGGTAAATGTCACGAACATAATTTTTTATGTCATTATTTTATAAAATGCCATAAAATTGATGTGACATTTCTTTATTGAAATGCCACAAGAGCCTTATATGTTTGTGGTTCTGTGGCATTTTTCTAAAACATTTAATGCCAATTTTTATTTTTGTGGCATTTTCTAAAAACATGCCACTAGTGTAGTGTCACTAAAGTGTAAATTTGTTGTAGTGAAGTGACACTTTTTTTAATTGAAATGTCACTAGAGCCTTGTATGTTTGTGGTTCTATGACATTTTTCTAAAAAATGTCACCAAATATTCTTTTTGTAACATTTTTAAAAAACATGCCACTAGTATGATATTACTAAAATGTATTTTTGTTATAGTGTTGCCTTGTTGATTTACAAAACATTTGAGTCAGTGTCTCAAATTTCAAAATTCCAATGTTTAACAAATATATTTTTAGCAGCCAAATTAACATTCAATTTTTTTTAATTTTTTTTTTTTCAAAAAGGAAATAGAAATATAATGATTCACCCATATAATTAGGAATTGGGATGTATAACGGCTTTATTGAGTTGAGTTCATGAAATTCCATCTTTTGGATTACGTAACAACAATTCTATGATGATCAAAATTTAATACATAAATTTAATCATCATAGCATTCACTACAACAATTTATACTTTTGACGATCAAATTTGACGACTAAAAAGAATGTAGTCGCCAAAAGTTAACTTTTTGGTTACTAAAAAATGTATTAGTCGGCGTTGGTTCAGACTTTAGCTCCTAAATTTTTTTAGTCAAGACATATTACTTATTAGCAACTTAAAAAAAATTAGTAGCTAAATATGCCATAATAGGTGATTAAAAAAAATATGAGTCATGATATTAAATGCGATATTAAATTTTTTTGAAAATTTCTAAAATATTAGTCACCAATTGGGAATTTTTGGCAACTAAATCTTTTTTAATCATCAATTACCTTTCCCAACAATTATTCAACGACTAAACTAGCGACCAAAATTTTAATCGGTAAAAGCTTTGCGTGATTAAAATGTGATTTTTGATGACTAAAAATTTAGTCGTCAAAAATGTCATTTGTTGTAGTGATTATTGTTTATGTAATACTCATTTTAATGAGTAATTTAGTAATTCTGAAATACCAACTCAACATATTGACATGATATTAGTTACAAAATGAGTAAAGCTAACCTAACTCACTTTGGTTAGTTAGAGAAAGACAAGATCGGCCCTATCTATTTTTTTTTATACAACTTTATCGATTGAAAATATCAAGAATAATCCAAAAAAACTAAATAACAAAAAAAAGAAAAAAGAAAAAGAATGGAAAAGGAGCTTTCCCTTACCACTATCGAGAAAACCAAATTCAAGAAGGGTAGCTCTTTGATGGGCTTTCCATTCCATTGTTGCCTTTAGTTAGTGTCACCTCAAATGGGTGAAAGCAGATTCTAGAGACAGAGTGAGTGCACCAAGTGAGCATCTTTTAGATAAGCCCATAATTATTTTTTAATAAAAGGGCAAAAAAAAATTTTGCCCACTTTTTTTAAAAGCTCTAAAAATCACCCTTCCATGGAAAGTATAATGATAAACGACTTTTCATTAAGGAATTGAGGTAACCACTTTTGTCATGGAGAAGCCTCCTAGGAGTTAGGGATTTAAAAAGAAACATATAGATATAGATATAATAGAGATATATAGATATGCTCATGACCCAAGACATCTATCCAACCTTTTGCATTCTTCAAAGAATATAAAATAGAAAAATATGATGAATAGTCATATCAAAATCTACAAACACTTTTCCAAATTTTAATAGATCTTCTTCTGATTTACAAAAGGTAAAAGAAATAAGTGAGACCCACCGATTACAAAGTAAATTTCATAATATCAACTCAATATTGGATATAATTTTTCTTGATAAATAAAAATAATATTTATAGAATAAGTCAAATCGATTCATTATGATATTTTAAAATTATTAAATAATTATTTTTATTATTGAATTATTTGTTTCACTTCAACTCAACTCAATATAATCAAAACTAAGGTGAATAATTTGGTTAGAGTTTTTAGTAATCTTTGAATCACTTCATCTTTCTTATATTTCTTGATTGTGTTTTCTAATATAGTATAACCATGACCTCAACAATTAGAGTTTTTCATGTACCTTAAAAATTAGATTCATAGTGAACCAAAAATACGGGATCAATAGAGTATTATGCATATATTGAGTGTCTATTGCATAAATTAAAGCAAATAATGTTCCCTATCATGTAAAAAGAAAAGAAAATAATAACTACTCATCTTCGATATATATATATTTTTAACTCACTAACTTTGTTTGAGCCAACACAAATCTCTAATTATCAATAATAAAAAAAAGGGGTTTAATCCATCAAGAGTTATACCAATGAGTAATTAAAACTCAATTCCTTAACTTTGAGGTTGTGAGCTCGAATTACAACTAATTTAGTTCCTCATTTTCTACTCAATCTACTACTCGCAAATCTCGTCTAATGGAAACTAAACTCAGCGTATTTATACTATATGCCTATGTACTGTTCACTTTTAGATTTATTATAACTTCCCAACGCAAAATTGTGGATTTACTCTTCTTATTTAGATTATTTAAATGAAGGACTAAATTTTAACTACTGATAACTTTATTGTTCACCAATAAATAAATAAATAAAGTAACTAAGCGAGTGGATAAAAAAAATGAACTACAAGCCAAGGCTAAAGCCAAAAAAAAAAACCATGTGAGCATCCAAGGCAAATGATGCAAATGAGCTAAGAGAAATAATAATAAATAAATAAGAAAAGAAAAGGAAAAAGTAGTGTGAGGTGGAGGGTTGTGTGGGGGTGTGTGTGAGGTGTACATGGATGTGCAACAAAAGTTAGGGTTGTCATCAAGCAAAGCTCTCTCTCTCCTCTCTCTCCTTTTTCTCTTTTGTTGATGCTTGCCCACCATATCTTCTCCAACTCTTTCTATATGTTTTTCCTTTCATTGTTTTCTTTTTCCTTTTTTTTCTTTTTTGGCTTTCTTTCCATTTCTTGTTGTTAGTCAGCTTAAAAACAACGCTTCTCTTCCTTCCCACATATTTCTCTTTTTAACACCAAAAAAAAAAAAACCCTAAAGCAAGCACTCATAATGCTTGTCAAAAGCCACACTTATTGTAGGGCCACACAATCACAACAACACAACATCCCCTCATTGGTCTCCCACTCTCTCTCTTCTAGCTCAAGACTCTCTCTCTCTCTCTCTCTCTCTCCACTATTTGGTGGAAATTTGGCTCCACAAAGACATTGCATGGATGAGTTGAGTAGCCTCCATTTGCATGGTTTTCTTTCCTTTCTTTCTATCTATCCCAACTTTCTTTTCTTCTATTATCACTATCTTTTTTTGTTATATGAGAGAGACTTGATTAAGGTCAACCCAGCATACACCTCTCATGTCTTTTTCATGCTTGTTATTGTTTTATCTACAATTTTTTTTTTAATTTTAGTTTTTTGTCATTAATATCAACTTGGGTTGGTATGGTTTCTTCTTATTATTTGCTTACTTAATGGTCTCTTAATAATTAATTAGTACATTATTTGCTCCTGTAATTGGAGGTGGTATGGGTCTTCCTTGCATTTGATGGGAGAATTTTTTTTTTATACCAATATGTATATTTAGTATTTATATATAATTTAGAGTTCGGGTTGTTCAAGTTTTGGCCGGATTTCTCTACACAAGCCCGACCTAAAGTTAATTCAAACTTCTAAATTTCAGCCCAAGCTTACACCAAATTTAAAATATGTTATTCAAGATCTAAAAGTTTTGAATTAAAATCGAGTTATATGGGTTGAGCCTACTCAAATTACATTCCTATTCATTGATGTAATTTAGGTGTTCTCTCATTTGCTTTACATCAATATATACATATATATATGTTTTTTGTTGATTCTAAAATTGAACGGAACGGATCTAGATTCCTACTCAAATAGCCCACCAAACCCACTTTGGATTGAAAATCAACCTTCTTTTATTTTTCATTTTCTTTTAACTAAATCAGCCGGAACGGTGGTTCAACTAGCTACCCGTTCAAATGGGTAGCCGAGTCCCCCCCAAAAAAAAAAAAAAACTCCCAATACCAACAACAAACAAACAAATAATTAGTATAAATTTTTCTTACAAAATAACGTGGTACTATCATGCTATTAGTAAATTGAGGGCTTTATTTATTTTATTTTATTTTTGAAGTTTTATTATTACTAGTTACATCAATTTATAATATATATAATATTTGTTTTGTATGATAATTTGTAGTTAATCATATAATTTAATGAAAAATTGGTGCACCAACCCTGGAAGTGGATATGTAGAGGAAGACGTGTGAGGATGACATCAAATATGCATGAAAATTAGTAGCTTTTTTGAGTCCTGTCTTGTCTCTCTGCTCCATTTGTTCCTTTTCAAGTTTAAATTAATTAATTAATCCCATGCAAAACCTTTCTTCTCTCTCTTTTGTTGTTTTCAAGTATTGTATCTATCTTGAGAAGGTTTTGTAATCAAACATACATCTTTTCAAGAAAATTAAGAAATGGGTGATAAAAATTGGAGAAATTACAAATTAATAATGTACTTTTCAAAAAATAATTGATTGTTGGAATGGACTTGTTGACATGTCTGAAGCCAAACCACATATGACCTATCCCTCCTCATCCATTAAAGATATTACAAGTCAACTTTCAAATATAATCTTATATAATGAACAAACCCAATCAATAATTAATAGGATAGTAATTATTATTTTTTTTTTTAAAATATTGTATGGTGTTCGGAGTCATTTCATATATCATATACATTATTGCCTGAATCTACTCTTAAACAATTTCTTATAATTTGACCAACAATCACATGATTGGCCGACTTTATTATTAAATAATTTCTTATAATTTGACCAACAATCACATAATGTAATATATATCAATTTTTAATTTATCATAACATTCAATCACTTACTAAAACTCACTTAGAAAAACTCGGACTTTGTTTGAAAGGATTTTCAAATCATAATTCTATCCACACATTTTAACATCATGTTTGGATAAAGTTTTCCAACTATATTTTCACAACAAATACAAAACTCTGCAGAAAACTCTGTGTAAAGCGTGATTTTTGAAATTTGACCTAACCGGTCGTCCCACCGGATGTCCTACCGGACGTCCACCAGTCGTCAGGCCGATTGACCGGAACAGGAATTTTTTATTTTTTATTTTTTTACATATGTTAATTTTTATATATTTTGAATTTTTTAAAAAATTTATGTGCTTTAATATAATTTTGAGTTGTACGTTTGATTATGAGTTGTAAATTTTTGTATCAAATATCATATGTCACATCAAAAATTCTCCACTCAATTCAAAACTCTTTTACCAAATAAATTTTCCACACTCAAATCATAATTCCAAAACTCACAAACTCAAAATACAACTCCTATTCTCAAATCATATTTAGAAAGCTCTACCAAACGCAACATCAATTTTCTTGTCACTTCAATATAAGTGAATTTAGAAATTTAAAGTGAAAATATCACATTTTTTTTCTGTTTATTTATTTATTTATTTTATAACTACAATTCAAAGGTATGGTTTTATTTAAAAATTAAAATCCTTTGAAGATCTCTCCACACTTGCCCTTCTCCTACATTCACATAGGAGTAGGCATTGACCACATACATAAAAATCCCGTTTGAGTCTACCTTTAAAATGATATTAAAATTTCACATCCATCCAAAATCATATTATATTAAAAAAATTAAATATTACACATTTATAAATTTATGATTTAACTGTCATAAAAATTCAATATTTATCTATTACATCTTAAATTCAAACTTGGTGAGCATATTTTTATTCTTAAAGTACAATTTTTATTGAAACAAAAATAAAATTCTAATATATATAATGATACTCGGGCCGGGCTAGATACAAGGACTATTTGCACTCAATCCATTTAATAAACGGTCCGAAAATTTCAGCACCCTACCAAACCCTATGAGCTAAAATATAAATCCCACTTTACAAAGCGAACTGGACTAGGCGGGCTACCGGGCTAAGCCCACCCGTACTCTCACATGCATGAAGAATTGTACTCTGATAAGATGGGGGTAAATACAATCCACCAAGGATCCTCTACAGTTTTTTTTTCTTAAAGTTTCCTAAAGTGGTGTATTGTATGGTTGAGATTTAATACTAAAAAATTGATGTTACTTGTTATTAAATCTCAACCATACAATACACCACTCTAGCAAACTTTAAGAAAAAATAACTCTAGAGAATACTTGCTCAATAGAATCACCCAATGCTAAGCGTCAGCTCTAATTTGGTGTGACTATAATACCCCAACCTGTTAAGAAATTATACAAAAGGGCTTGACAGGCCCAAAATGAGAAATTCAATCCACAATGCTTCTTCAAGTCAATCTAAGCCATATACCCTGATCTGATCCAACCTCATGATGATAATCACCCAAGTCAATTATCACATATGTTAATCAAATTTCAACAAATTTCATCAGTCATACGACAAATTTATGCATCCTTACCCTATTTCTGGCGAAACTGTTTCTCAAGAGTACAGAGCAATTATCATTTGTTAATCAAATTTCAACAAATTTCATTGATCATAATACAAATGTATGCATCCTTACCTCATTTCTGGCGAGACTCGTGAGAGCACAGAGCACTACTCATCATTTATTAATCAAATTTCAACAAATTTCGTTGATAATATTGCAAATATATGCACTCTTGCATTATCTTAGCAAGTCTTTCTCAAGAGCCCAAAGCAAATTAGCAAATTCCAACAAATTTCACTAATCATATTACAAATGTACGCATCCTTACCCTATTTATAGCAAGACTTTCTCAAGAGCTTTCATATGCTTCCACATAATGTGAGAATTTTTAGAACATAGATCCCAAAAACAAAAAAAGAAAAAAAAAAGGATAAGTTTCCAATTCTCGTATCCTGCAACTTAATAAAAAAATATTTTGTACATCATTTAACAACAAATAAGATCGAGTGAATTCTAAAACTCAAATTCACAATAAACATAGATAACAAGTTGCTCAATCATATATCACAATAAACTTAGATGGCAGGTAATTTCTCAGAATCCCACCCAATTAATGCCCCAACAGCCTGCCCAGGTAGCCTATAATTATACCAGAAATGCCTCGTAGCTTGATTTATTGAGGCCCGAGTGGCCCGAAGTATCTCTCTCTCTCTCTCCCTCTCTATTCTACTTGTGTTCTCCTCTCTTCTCTAAGTGTTCTCTCTCCTCTCTTCTCTATCTCTGTTCTGTTCTCTTTCTTGCTTGCCGTGACCGCCGTGACCCCCTCATCTGTGACCACCGTGACCCCCCTCATCTCTGCCCAACACTACGGTGGCGCAATAAATAGCTCTGGCAACATCACAGTCTAGACCTTCAGAGAGTGCATGAAAGACCTTTCTCGCTCCAATTGCAACCTCTATTTCGCCCCAATCAAAACCTAGATCCTTCGTTGCCTTCCTTTCCAACGTCTAATTCGCGATGATCGATTGTTCTACGATGGGTGTTACTTGAGGTACGACAATTACATGTTCTTCAACGAAAGTTTGAGTGGATTGGATCAAACTATGTGTGGGTCGAGTGGGTGTGTGGGTGGGAATGAGACTCTATTTCGAGAAAATGTTGGTGATTTTGTGAGGAATTTGAGCTTGGAAGGTGTTAACAATAGTGGATTCGCTGTTAGGTCTGTGAATAGAGGGAATTTAACGGTTTATGGGTTAGCTCAGTGTTGTTTTTTTCTTGTGTTGTTTAACAATGGTGTTCTCCCATCTCGTTTTTTTTTTTTTTTTTTTGTGTTGTTTAATAATGGTGTTCTCCCCTCTCTTCTGTGTGGTGTTCTCCCATCTCTTTTTTTGTTTTGTTCTCCCATCTCTTCTCTCTCTCTCTCTCTCTCTCTCTCTCTGTTGTTTTTGTTGTGTTGTTCACCATCATCTCTCTCTCTCCCCCTCTCCTTCTCTCTTCCTCTTGCCTCTTTGTTTCACTAAGGGAAAAAAAAAAAAAAAAGAGAAAGACATTTGAAACGTTTGAGAGTAGAGTTGTTGTAATTATACATTCAAAAGGCTAAAAGCAATATTTATTCCCAAAAGGCTAAAAGCAATATTTATTCCCAAAAAGAATAAAAGATTGACTTGTTTCTTATAATTTTCATAATTTGTTTTTCATATTTTGAAACTAAAATCAACCCATAAATTTTCACTAGCAAAAAGGCATTGCCTATTATCGAGGAAAACTACAATACCCATCAATAGGCGGAGAAGGTACATGCCACCAGCTTATGCCAGAATACAATTTATTTGATTCATGTAATTCAAGAAAACACATAAAACGAATATTTTCCTGAGCAAAGAATCAGATGTGAATGAGCTAAACCTGGCGGAGTTGCATTTGCAGTCTCAGATAACCTTCCTCGGGATTCTAACAAAACTCTTGGTCCAAGTTATTGATTATTTGCTCGTGCTTGCTTCAAGTTTTGCCGAACCAATTGAGCAGAAAAAACTCAACCTTTTTCATGGCTGTTCCATATCAAACTCCATAAAGTGGTAGCAAAGTTTTGACGAAGGAGTAGGCAAGTGCACCCGTAAATATGTAGCTGTCTACCCTGTCTAGCAGTCCACCTGCAAAAATCACCGCCTTGGCATTGAGCATCAAACTAAAAATTGTTCATAATCAAGAGTAAAGAGATTGTCCAAAGAACTGCTACCAACAAACTCAGTCAGCCTAGCACATCGAGATTGGAAGCTTTGCTCCATTACCTGTTAAGGTAAGGTTTGCATGCATGTTTTCATTGCATTGACAAAGGGCCTTTTCAAAAAAGAGTTTCAAAGATACACAAAAATCTTGTTTGAAAAACATGTATAAAAAGCCCTATGTCAAGTGGGGTTACTGATCGTGCTTTTATAGCGATAGATCACACTTTTAACAGTGGCAAGCAATCGGTAAGTGATCAATTGCCTGAAATTAATTTTCAAGCAGTAAACAAAGATAAATTGGTTTGTTTGGTAAACAAAGAATAATTGGTAAGCAATGAAGAATTTAATCTCTTTTATTATGTTAAGATAATCTTGATTATTTGATATGAAAGGATATGTTACTAGACATAGTTTGCACTCGATTATTTAACAACGCTATCCATGACAATCAATACCCTAGTCCGCATAGGGTGAAATTGGGGTCATGGCAACAAATAACCTAATCACCTCTCCATCTCTAGCAAGAGCGATATATTTCCATTGCCATCCTCTCTCTCACTAAGGGCATTTGACCTCTTGCCTCTTCCATCTTTGGTGATCCCCACACCATCTTCCGAAAAGGTCCTAATTGACCACCTCATCATCCATCATCCAGACCTCTTATGAAATAGAAAAGTCAAAATATTGATTCTCAATAAATATATATATATATATATACATCCTCCCTTCTCCAAAAAGAATAGGTAAAAATGCATCCAATTTAGTCCCCATCGATGGGGGTCTAGGAGAGGTAAAATAAATATAGACCTAACATTGCCATTATTTGCATAAAGTGGCTTCCCTCGGGTATGAACCCACAACATCAAGGTTGATAGGTTGAGTTTTAACCACTAAACTAGTGGCCACCTATTCCCCTTCTCACCCATAAAAATAAAAAAAATAAGAAAACCGAAAGAGACCTAGTGCATTAGCATTATAAAAACATCAACATTTAACCTAATTTGTACACCCAGGAAATAAAGTACAGCAGCTCATCCCTTGCTGATAACCACACACCAGGTGATACTTTTCGGTGTCAGTCAGTAAATAAAGACTGTTCCGTCACCAAAGTTACCCAAGTAGTAATTGTTTGAAAGAAATTTCATGTTCCTTATAATCATCTCAAGTGTCAGCTCAGAAAACTAATATCAGCAGTATCAATTTGACATACACCATATCTGTCCCTCTATAATAGCAGAACAGCAAAATCAATGCGTCTATTAAAAAATCCTAAAAGTAAATTTAGCAATTAACGAATAGACAATTAAGTCAAATATTTCAGATGTTGCTGAAATAATTTGGCAATACTTGCCAAAAATAAAATAAAATAAAATAAATAAATAATTTTTGACAGCAAGATGTAGTAGATGCACACAGTTACAGTCCAAACACTTCATATGAACAGAAACAACATAGTGGTTAAGGAACCCAACACTTACCTGAAAGATTAAGCAGCATAATAGGTTTGTTGTTACATAAAATAAACAAAGGAAGAAACATCATCATACTAGTACAGTGTATAACTACAGAATTCAACAAGAGCCAGAGGTAGTTACCATGTCCAGGTATAAGGGACCCTGAGTCCTTAACACCCGCATCACGCTTGATCATTGACTCGGTAAGGTCACCAAAAAGAGATCCAAAGAAGTTCAGAACACCAAAAGCTATTGCACTGATAATCATCCACGAAACTATGTTAATGCACATTTTCAAGTTTTAAAGAAAAAAATCTCTAATTTTAGATTTTGTAAAATATTAATTCATCAGGTCAATGTACCACACTAAAATACAACCCCCTCATGCTATATCTTATATTTCTGCTGAATGACATATGCATAGGAAATCATAGTGCACCCTTTGATTTTACTTTTAGAAAAATTCCGCTTTCTCCAATAATGTATTCTGCTTTCTGGCTAGCCAAAGCTAACAAGAAGATGAGGATTGAAACCAGGATAGTTGACGTGACAAAAACATTACGCAATGTTAGTCCCCGTTGATTGATAGTGCTGGAAGGGGATACAGATGATGGGATTGATAGCACTGGGAGGGGATACAGATGATGTGATATCCAACAACTACCATTTTGATCGAGGTCAGTCCAGTCAGTAAGATATAAAGAACCCTTTTTAGGAGAGCATACAGAAGAAGAAAGTGAATAATTCATATGAAAATATTTGTTTTCACCATTTGGTTCACTTGTAAGGGAGAAAAGAAAAGAAACGAAGAAAAATATTTTCAAAAACATTTTAGCTCACCCAAAAGAATCCCACTCGCATAACAGATTTGCAGGGTGGGAATTGGGTACAACAATTGGGTATGTTCCTCCAATCTTATTTGGGTGCATAGACACTAACTTTCTCCAACTACAAGTTTAAATAGCATTTCTGTCACCTAGTCTCATAATTGTTACTACTATATCTTTACAATGTTTGGTTACAATTACTCATACAACATTTCTATGTTTCTCGTTTCCAGTAAAGTAAATTTTGTACCTGACTACGTTACATGGACTTGGGTCTAAGTGTCAGGTGCGGATATGTATCTAGAGGTCGGACTCGACAAACCTCTAAATGAGAGATACGCGGGTACGTCTAAAAAATACCAAAAATTAGACACGGGTACATGAATACAGCCAAAAATGGATATATCAAAAAAATATTATGCATTTTTTAGGCATCCCACTAAAATATAACATATAAAAACTATTTTAGGCATAAAATAATTTATACTATATATGATTTTATTATATATATTTTTAAAAATAGATGATTTATTTTATATCAAAAATGCTAGAGATCCCAAAATTCTACCAAAAATTTTACCGAATGTATCACATGGGTGTGGGACTCACGTGGGACCCACATTGTGTGATTACTCATTTTTATATATATATATAAATAAAATAATAATTTATGTAGATAATTATTTTATAATATTATAATTTATATTATATATGATTTATTTTGTTCTCTTAAAGAGAGAGAGAGAGAAGACAGAGAAGGAGATCAAGCATCGAGCGAAGAAGATTGATGTCGATGTCGAAGTCGAAGCCGTTGAAACCAGCGACCAGAGGAATTGAAGTCAACAACAAGATCAATGTCTTCACCCTTTCAAACGGCAACCAGGTTCTCTCCTTACTCTCTCCTCTTTCGTTTCTTTTGCCGAATCTGTTTGTAAAGAGTCGTATCCCGGCCGTATCCCACACCCATACCCGTGCCGTGTCTTGATGACACGGGTACCTCCAAAAATCCAAGGAGTCCATGTCACGTAGGTACCCGATTATTTTCTATTTCATTTGCTTTCTCACCTACTCACCTAGTTTTTTATCATCATGTTATACTTAATTTCCTTCTAATCATAGTACCTACTAAAATCATAGTTTTACTTGTTAGTGTTCCAATATTCCAAGTTGTTAATATTAATATAAACCTACAATCCTAAGCTAACTTCTTCACCCATTCTTGTTCAGGAAAGTGTAGAGACACTTGCCTATTTTCATGGCACATGAACGCCAATGTGGCCTCCCTTGCCCAAAAAACCTGAAGGCAGGTGCAACTAATCGCTTACAGGAAATGCCCTAGACCTTATTCGCATATTTATATTAGGATTCATATCTTTAAACAATCTACTGGGGATTTTTATGTGGTAGTTGTCAGAGTACCTAACACACAACCACCCTCCTGATCCAGGTTTGTGATACTAAGTAGTTTCCAAAAGGTCAGTAAGCATGTGGGCAAATGCATGTGCGAGTGCAACAGTGAAATAAAATAACATACCTTAGAAAAGATGTTGGCCAACTAAGAATCCTTGATAATATAACAGAAGTGGCTATACAACCAGCTAAGCCCGCAGCAGCTCCCTCCCATGTCTTCTTTGGACTAATATTAGTAAGTGGCGTCCGACCAAATGCCTACATTGGAGTTCAAGCCAACAACACATTTTATGTAACTAATCGGCTAGCTTGTCCGAATAACAGTATAGAAGAGATAGTAACAAAAAAAAATATATATATATATATATATATGAAGAAATCTGCAAGTTTTATTTTCATTCAAGTAATCAACAAGCAAGCAAATGATATTGACATATCCTTCAACTTAGAAAATCTAACATCCATAAAATTTTCTAAACATTGATAAAAATGTAATGACTAAATTTCACAAGGCATATGAAAGAAATTACAAGCATAAATGCTCCACTAATACGTACTAAATGTATTTAATAAGTATTATTTGCACTGACTACAGCGATTAACATATTTTAAATTTCTGAGATTTTAGGTATAATCACCCAGACAAGTGAGCAAGCAATAAGACATTACAAAAGAAATCATTTAAAAATCAAGGGTGCTGATTTTCTTTTAAAAGTAGATTGTTCGCATTGCGTGTCAATATTTAATTGTGAAACAACCCTTCAAATTGAAGAGGAGCATCATTGTTCAATAGTTATTAGTTATTTAACTGTAGAATTTAGAAACATGGTGGAGATGGTCAACAAGAACCCTTCTGTCAACCAAAACTGGTGAAATCCCCTTTTAAAGGCACTCTAAGATGGCAAATTCAAGTGTTCTAGTAACAAGAAGGGTTTTAGAGAGCTAGGTAGCTGTATCTTGAGGAAAAAATATTTTTGAAGTTACGTGATCATACACATACTATCAACAAGGTGATGTGGCTTAATGTGGTATTGATATAAACAGAAAATTCAAACAAAATGATGTGGCTTAATGTGAACCTTTCACTTTAAAACAAAACAGCCATGAAGAGGCTTTATTTTCAACAAAGACATTGCCACATCATTCTTATAATAATTTATGTATAAATTTTCTGTATGAACAGTTTCCCTATTGAATATTGCAAGAGACGGTAGAGAGGTCCAACTGCTTAACTTCAGAAGCACAAATACCTTGCCACCAGCAAAAGCACAAGTATCAGCAGCAATTATGCTGCTAATAGAAATTAACGTTGCCACAAGACCCACTGTCCACAGAGTTTGGCCACCAAGAAGCAAAGGCCATCCTGTTACCACTCCTGCAAAAGCTAAACTTGTTAGGAACAGTGTAATAAAAGTACCAATTGACCATCACAAACTTGGAAATTAATTTTAAAAGAATATGAAAAGGTTGACATAAACAAATAATTAAGAGTTAGTGTTAAAAAGGAAAATTGGTCTAAAATGGAGTACCATCTAAAGAACTCGAAGTAAAACCCATAATATCAGCAAATTAATAATTATGAAGCAGCAAATTTTAATGCTGTCAACAGCAGAAAAGATCAAAGCATTTTGATAAGAAATGCTTCACAAACCAAATACGCATCGAGATCATTGCCTAATGTGAGTAATAACTTTGTGAGTGGCCAAAAATTGCAGAAAGCATTTCAAGTTAATCATCCAGAATAGTAACTTTTCAACATGTTTTAATTAGTCAGGAAAGCATACAAACAAACGTAAACATGCATGCACTGAATGAGCAACTTCATTTACAGCAAACATTTTTTTGACAAGAAAATTCATTACCAAAACCAGAACATAAAAAATATAATTCCATTGGTGTGTGCATATCGCCTATAAACTGCACAAAAGACAAAAACCGAGAAAAGACAGTCCTCTCTCAACCGAGAGAGAGAGAGAGACAAGTAAAAATCATTATGCACAAATTGGTAACTCTCTACCCTCAAAAGACCTCCTATTATGCTCCCTCCACACACAGCCCATAACACAACCAGTGTTGCAGTCTACAGTCCATTACCTTATGGACACATACGTTGATGGTAATCTTTCTCCCAACATCCTATTAACATCACCATTATCCATTTTTAAACTTTTGTGAAAGTATAGAACCAAATTCTTACTTGAATTTAAGGCTGGAGCCGCTAAACCACAACGAAGCTTAACCCAGAAGGAAGGAAGATAACCGCAATAAAATAGCCCAAACATGGTACTACTGAGCTGGGCAAAACGTGGATTTCCCCTCTGCAAAAGCAATGTCATAGCAACAACAAATGCTGCAGATGTCACGGAAACATCAAGACCAAAATACCTGACAATAAATTAAAAAAAAAAACCAATCAGCAATAGAAATCTATGAAAACAACAAGAATGAGTTGCAAATCAAACGTCATGCACAAAGGAGGAAAAAAATTGTCTTATCAATGTTCACCCACCATCTCAAACTTGATATTCTTGTTTCAAGCATATGCTTGATTAAGCAAGTTTGCAACTACCAACAAAAACAAGCATAGAAGTGTACAGAAAAATGTTTAAATTTAAAACCAAGAACTATTTAATGAGCAAATACCTAAACAGGGAAAGAACCAATTGACCATTTGTATGGCAGACAGAGTGTTAAGCTTACAGTTGATCAGGGAAAGAAGAAAAACAAATATCAAGAACATTGCGAGAAACATCATTCACCATTACATTATACATACATACATACATATATCATTCAAAGTTAATAGGAAAATAGAACATAACAATAATTTTTAAAGTTTAAAGAGGATGGATTAATAGATATAAATTTACAATTTTTTTATTTTTTATTTTTTTATCATTATATCCCAAATTATTTTATTCAAACTTAAAATTTATTTTATGTGTGTCTAAAAGATAGACATGTGTGTCTCTCAAGCGTCTAATGAGTGTCAAGAAGTATCCAACACGTGTGTTGGAAAATATGGCTTTTTTGGTTTGAGAATTGAATGAAAATTGTCTCAAAAAATTGGCCTCATGAAGGAGAGACTGAGAATGATGATTGAGCATTTTACATATGGTCTAACCATGAGAGACATGTAGCCTAACCATGAGAGACACATGGCCTTAATAGTGTCTTATGCATGGCCTTAATAGTGTCTTAGACTATGAGACACATATAGTCTAACCATGAGGGACATATGGTTTTGGAAGCTATGAGGGACACAGGGTTTTAGAAGCTATGAGGTACACATGACCTTGCCATATGTCTTGCCAAATATGCCTATATAAGGGCATGCTCAACATTGTGAATATAATCACAAAAATAAGCTAAGTTCTCTCCTCCTCTTTTTCCCATTGCATATAAAAGAAGACCATCCTCTTTGGTTGGAGTACAGATATTTTTGCTCTCATATTATAGTCAGTCTGCTCCTATAATATATTCTTCCTGTGTAAGAGAGTGCTATCATTATCTGTTCGCCGGAGCTAAGCAAAAAGTGCTTCTGCGTTAGCAGATTCTAAACCGTTATAACCTGGGAAACAGATGCCGACATACCTCCAGCACCCACGGTGAGGTGGCGAATATGTTTTAAGGACCCTATAGTATCACACAGCCTTCAATTTGCTTTCTTTTCCTTATTTTTGTTATATGTGTTTCTGTTCATTAAGTTGTATGATTTAGTCCCATGATTTCTTATTTTGTAAAACAATTTAATTAAATATGAATCTAATTATTTTTTTATTTAAACACAAAATTTTTACAACATGTCAAACATAGACACACCACCTTCTTAGACATGTCCATGCTCCTTAGCTAGAGATTAGAACAATGTCACCATACGCAAAAGCTACTAAAAAACTGATCAGGGAAAAACCTAGAAAGTTGTTCGCTGTGGGTACTTGTATCAAGCCCAATACATGGCAAGCCCTACAAGTGCCACATCACCAAAACCCCACACGTGACAGACCAACAAGGCACCACGCGGGCATGTCATATGTTTGATACATAGCGAGCCCTACAGGTGCCATGTGCCAAGGCACTACGTAAAACCAAGACTATATGCTTAGACTAAGCGGGAGCATACATATAAGCCCAAATATATCCAAATATGAAGAGCCCTGGAATAGGCAGCACCATGGCCCTGGAGGGCCCATGGTCCTTCATACCTCGCTCCAAGACCAAACAACAATACAATCAACCTCCGGCTCACTTGGACTTGGATTGATAAACAATGGCTCTCCTAAACATTGAGATAGGCCTGTGGCCCATTCTCCTACTTGGTCGCTTAGAAGCGAGCCCCTCTCCTAAACATTGAGATAAGCCCGCGGCCCATTCTCCTACTTGGTCGCTTGAAAGCGAGCACCTGGCTCTCCTAAACACTAAGGCGGGCCCCTGGCCCATTTATCTACTTGGATGCCTGGGTTGGGAGCAGGACCTAGGCACTACTGCTAGGGATCATCAGAGGATACTGGACTGGCGGCTAAAGTCATGGGATCGTCGAGATGGTTGTCTTCTTGCTAAGACAACTCCATCTCGACTAAGCTTGGAGAAAAGGCAACAATGACCTTACATTCATGTGATCCGATGCATATATGAAACGTTACTTTCCACTTGCCATGAAACGTTGCTCTCTAGCCACAGACGGCAAAAGGGCTTATATCACTTCTGG
The DNA here is from genome assembly GCA_030407325.1 of Camellia japonica. Taxonomy (NCBI): domain Eukaryota; kingdom Viridiplantae; phylum Streptophyta; class Magnoliopsida; order Ericales; family Theaceae; genus Camellia; species Camellia japonica. The sequence goes on along the minus strand of JAPPVO010000029.1, from coordinate 31,306,783 downwards.
CAGAGTTGAGGAGAACGAACCACCTATTCAACAGTTTGCTTGGGCTCCAATACTCCTGTGGCCTATATAACGTAGCGTATATGCAGCAAGACACAACAACACAACTCCATAATTCTAACACAACCAAGTTTCATGTTTAAACATCCTCTCTCACACTCTACATTAGTGTTCAAGGTCTATCACTGCCAACCTCTCCCTCTCCAAGCTTGCCTTGACCTCCTCCTCTCCACCTTCGTTGATCTCAGGCCATTGAAGTGCCCGCCATCTTCCCGGACTACCTCTAACCACAACTCTCATCCACATTATACTCTGCTAGGGAAGAGTGGTGCTCGCTTCACATGGCACCCAAAAAGAACACTGGAACTGGAGTAACGACATCCCAAGGTGGCGGTAGGGAGACCCTAGCAGAGACCTCGGAACACAACTTCGGCACCTCTCCGGAAGAACAATGCTCCCAACCGGTTATAGCAGATCAGCTACGTGTATTGACTGAGAGCGTCACCTCTCTTCAACAGAACCAACAACTCTTAATGGATGCTACTAGCCTTACAAAGGGCACCTACGCTTCCATCATCATCTAACCCCCTTTCATCATCACAAAATGGCGCTCCGCCATTAGCCCAAAATGGCTCAGAAGCCAACCTCGCTACACAAAACAACTTGCGAACCCAAGCGGGAGGATAAACAGTCACCCTGCTCCCTCCATTAGCACCCAGCCAAACACCTCCACCACAAGTTGGATCCGTTAGCGGAGCTCCCACCGCAGTGACTTCGACTGGCTCTCTAGCTCTTCCAGCAGATCAAAACCCTTCCCAGCCATTAACATTGGAGGTAGTAAAAAAGCACATACACAGCCTACTTCAGACGAACAAAGGTCACATCCCTGCCTCCCCAGAGTTGGACCTCCGTCCCCCTTACCCTATTCACATCGCAAGTCTTCCATATCCGGTAGGATATACAGTACCCAAGTTTGTCCATTTCAACGGACGAAAAGGGAATGCCAGGGAGCATGTTTCACGCTTTCTTAACGCTCTTGGAGCTCACCGAGAGGACCGAAACCTCCACATGAGAGAATTCTCCAAATCCCTCACAGATCGAGCATTCTCGTGGTATGCCAACCTCGCTACTGGCTCTATCTCTTCATGGAAAGACTTGGTAAAAAAGTTTTACATCAAGTTCTTCTACGTTGAAGAAAGGTTGACCACCCTTCCTCTTATGAGGGAAACACGACGACTTGGGGAGGATATCCTTGTTTACGTCCGCTGTTTCAGGGAAAAAGCAGTAGACATTCAAGACCCGATAGAAGAACACCAACTGGTGTCATTGTGCATCGAAGGAATGCTCACGACTTATAAACTCCAGTTGGTCAACCACCACTTCCCTGACTTTTCCGCTTTATGTGCTGCGGCCCGAAACATAAGTGAAACAGTAAGATCAGGGGCACGAATGACAGCACCACAACCCCACTCATGGCGACCAACGGCACCTCAACCTTCCTCATGGAGGCCTAACCGACGCAACCACACTCTATATGCAGCCAAAGGCTCCTCTGGAGGAAGAGGAGACCCGCAAGCAAAAAAGAGAAAATTTGATCAAATTCCCCCGCCGTTACCTATCTCAGTGAACGAGGCACAAGCACTCCTCAACGCCTGGGTAGAAGATGGAAAAGTTCACCTCCCCGAGCCAAGGCGACCTATTACCAAAAATAATCAAGCGCGGGCAGACTATTGCATATACCATCGTTCCATTAAACATCCTACTACGGAATGTTGGGCACTCAGATCCCTAGTTCGAAAAATGATGTCTGACGACGCTTTGGAGCTACCCCGCCAAACAGAAGATGTCTTGAAAGATCCTCTCCCACGCCACAAGGATAACGGCAAGACGGTCATGATGCTTTCGCATTATGACGAGATGGAAGAGCCAATGGTGTGTGAGCTCTCTGAACTCGCAGCTCCCACTTGTCCGGACTTTGAGACCAGGCGTGTGATAGCGCTTAAGAAATCGACAAAGTTCAAGTGGTTCTTCGACCAATTCGGCCTGTCTGAAGCAACACGCTTTGAAGCTACCAAGGCCTTTTTAAGACTTGCGGAGCAGAATGATGAAACATGCATGAGTGTAAGCGGATCAGTAAGGAAAGTATTTCGGGATAACTCCTTGGCGATAACCTTTACTGAGGCCGACAAACAAGTATTGTTTCCACATAACCGTCCCCTCTATGTCCCAGTATTCATCAATGGGATGGAGTTTCAAAGAGGATTCATAGATGAAGGAGCTTCACTCAATGTAATGCCTTATTCTACTTTCCAGGCAGTCGGGATCCCACAAAAGCAGTTAGTCAGACAACCCATCTCCATCACCGGTTTTGGAAGCCAAAAAATTAAAACCATAGGTCATGTCCAGTTAGACTTAGCAGTGGGACCAATTCGCTCTACTACTAAGTTCCATGTTATAGAAGCAGAGACGACCTATCAGGCTCTCCTAGGGAGAACTTGGCTTCACAGATATGCTACGATCCCCTCCACTTACCATCAATGTGTCAAAGCAATCTACAACAATGAGGTAGTAGCCATAGCTGGCTCTCAAAAGCCTTTTCAAGTAGATGAAGCTCACATGGCAGATGCAGTATTTTACAATCATGTCGATGAAGATGAACCTCCCTTGCCACTTCAAGGAACTCCTATACCCAACTGGGATGACCTCTCTGAAGAAGATTCATCACCACCTCGCAGAAAGACATTCACCAAATCAGAGCCCTCAAGAAAGCTCCCTAAAGTCACCAGGTTTCAAACAAAAGATGGCAGAGTGGTATACCGTTTATGACGGTGCGTGGGGTTGGCAAAAGTTACCAATGCCGACCCCCAGCTAGACGAAGTAGCAATCGCCCATCGTGAACTAAGTGGAGAAGATCATTGTTGCTACACCTTGTCTACGCTAGCCCGACGCCCGCCAATGGCAAAGAATAAAAAAAATAGAGACAAGAAGAGTAGAACTTAGAAGGAGGAAAAAAGCTGTGGCTTTTCCAGCAACAGATAAACACTTTGACAGATCCTATTGTCTTGCGATAACTCATTTGGATGGAGCCGAAGGCTCAAAAGTTAAACCCCTCGCCAAGGTAGCCATTTCATCTCCTAACCAAGTCCCCGCCAACTCAGTTGCAATCCTAAAGCAAGATGGATTGCAAGAAGTCCGACTTGCTCCGGAGTGTTTACAGGATGGCCCTCGGCCCCAAAAACAAGAACTGGAAGAAATCAACATAGCCCCTGAAAAAGAACCTAGGCGTCCTATCTTCATTTGCAAAGATCTTCTAGCAGAACAAAGGGGGCCCCTCATCGAGTTGATCAAGAAGTACTCGGACGTTTTCGCGTGGACATATGAAGAAATGCCAGGATTGGACAAAGATGTTACCATGCACCGTTTGAACGCCATCCCCTTGGCTCGCCCAGTCAAGCAAGGGGTAAGATTTTATAAGCCCGAGGTGGAGCTCAACATCAAGGACGAAGTGGTGAAGCTGCTTGGAGCAGGGTTTATCAAACCCATCCAACATCCCACCTGGCTTTCTAGTATCGTCCCAGTTATCAAAAAGAATGGTCAAATTCGAGTGTGCGTTGATTTCAGAGATCTAAACAAATCTTGCCCCAAAGATGAGTTCCCACTCCCAAACATAGACACCTTGATTGATTCAGCGGTGGAGCACCATATGTTCTCATTCATGGATGGCTTCAGCGGCTACAACCAGATCAAGATGGCTCCAGAGGATGCCCCAAAGACGGCATTTCGCACCCCTATAGGTAACTTTTTCTATACTGTAATGCCTTTTGGATTAAAAAACGCGGGAGCAACATACCAGAGAGCTATGACAGCCATCTTTCATGATATGTTGCACAAATCCTTAGAATGTTACATTGATGATTTGGTAGTGAAATCCAAAGAGGAGACCAGTCACCTTAGAGACCTTCAAAGAGTCTTTGAACGCTGTAAGAAATACAGACTCCGAATGAACCTGCTCAAATGCGCATTTGGAGTCACTGCCGGCAAGTTCCTTGGCTGCATCGTTCATCGCCATGGGATAGACCCCGACCCAGCAAAGGTCGCCGCCATCAAAAATATGCCACAACCAACCAATCTAGACGAGCTGAGAACTTTCCTTGGTCGGGCATCTTACTTGAGACGGTTTATCCCAGCTATGGCTGAAATAACACAACCCTTCAATTCATTACTAAAGAAGGACGTCAGGTTCATTTGGAATGAGGAGCACCAACAAGCATTCGAAGGAGTAAAGTCAGCTTTAATTTCCCCTCTCTCCATGACTCCTCCTCAGCCGGCAAGGCCCTTACTCCTCTACATCACTTCCACGCCGAAATCAGTCGGAGCTCTGCTCGCCCAGGAAATTGACAGACTCGAACGACCCGTGTACTACATAAGTAGAGTCGTCCAAGGGGCTAAGATCCGATATTCCCCCATTGAGTGGCACTGCCTCGCCCTAGTCTTTGCCGCTAAAAAGCTCCACCATTACCTTCTTTTTTACCCCATCCATCTCATGACCAGGAGTGATCCCATCCGTTTTCTCCTCACTAGACTAGCACTCTCTGGCAGGCCAGCCCGCTGGCTCCTATCATTAGCAGAATATGACATCACTTGCAAAGCTCCCAAGGCCATCAAGAGTCAAGCGCTCGCCGACCTCTTGGCTCACTTCCCCAGTGGAGAACATGAGCCGCCCTCGGATGAATTGCCAGGAGATGAGTTCCAAGCGGCTGAAGTAAACACCGAAGGAGAATGGAGTTTGAGCTTCGATGGATCGTCCACCTCTAAAGGGGGAGGAGCTGGAATAGTCCTTATTTCCCCAAATCAAACTGAAGTCAATTTGTCATATAAACTGGATTTTAAATGCTCTAACAACGAGGCAGAATACGAAGCCCTGATATTAGGGCTTATGGCAGCACTCCACCTAGGAGCAAGTCTCTTGTGTATTAAAGGCAACTCTAATTTAGTGGTCAAGCAAACCAATGGAGACTATGCTATCAAAGAGCCCCCCTTGGCCTCATACAGAACCATTGTCCAAAGGTTGACAGACAAATTTGCGCCCTTGCTACCTTGGCTTCTAAGGTAGAATTCGCAGAAGAATCAACTAAGATAGAAGTTCTGAAGCGCTCCATGCCGTGCTCGGTAACAACTATTTTTCCTAAAAAAAAACCCGCCGACTGGAGAGCCCCAATCATCGATGAGCTCCATGCCCCCCAAGTAAACTATCTTTGTGCGAAATCAAACACTTCACGATTTACCAAGGAGTCCTCTACTACAGAGGGCCTGGGGGTCTACTAGCACGATGCATCGACCTTACCGAAGCCAAGTCTAAGCTAGAAGGGGTTCACAATCGTTCTTGCGGAACAGGAGACGTGAGCCTTACAGGAGGCTACAACGACAGGGATATTATTGGTCTACTATGGCCAAAGAAGCAAACGACCTTCAGGGAAAGTACACCAAATGCTAGGAATTCCCTCCAAAAGTTGAATGCAATTTCGCAGAAATCACCTCCGACTGGCGTCAGGTGTATATAGATTACCTCAAAGAAGCATCATTGTCGCCAGACCACACTGCAGCTGCAATAATCAAGAAGCGAGCTCCGAAATTCTTTTTGCAGGAAGGGCAAGTTTTTAGGCATGGCTTTGACAGAAAGCCTTTACGCTGCTTATCGGGAGCAGAAATCTATAAAGTTTCAGAACTTGCTCATGGGTCGGAGCACCAAGGTGGAGCCAAGCTATTCCAACATCTTTTGCATATAGGTTATTATTGGCCCACCATGGAAGCAGACGCCAAAGTGTATGCCAAACGCTGCAAACCTTGTCAACTCCATGGAAACCTTATTCACGCACCAGCCACTGATCTGCATAGTTCAAGCTCACCATGGCCTTTCCACACGTGGGCTATGGATCTTATTGGCCCCATCTCTCCACCGTCAAAGGGACACATATGGATTGTAGCGGCCACGAAGACTTACACTAAGTGGGTAGAAGCCATCCGCCTAAAGAAGGCAACAGGAGCCGTTGTCTCCAATTTCATTCGAGAATTCATTATATGTCATTTTGGTATACCCAGAGTAATCCTGTCAGATAATGGGACCCTTTTTGTCAACCGTCAAGTTAGGCAACTCTTAGTCTCCTACGACATCACACACCATAAATCAACGCCTTACTATCCCCAGGCGAATAGACAAGCTGAAGCAACCAACAAAACACTCCTTAGAATCCTTTCAAGGACTCTCAAGGATTATCAAAGGGACTGAGCACATGTGCTTCCAATGGCGCTCTGGACATACAGAACATCCAAAAGAAGACCAACTCAAATGACCCCCATTTCGTTGGTATATGGCACAGAAGCCGTCCTCCCGGTCAGGGACGAAATCAGGATTTTATTACTGGAGGGGCCAAAAAAAAATCACCCAAATACACAAACAACATGTATGTACAATATGATATATAAATTATATATCATAGAAAAAAAATTAAATACCATAGAAACAATTTCTAATAGGATGAAGAAATTTTTTTGTGCAACAATAGAAAGAGGCAAGTATGAGAATAATAAGATATGCATGTTCTTATACTAGGGGCCATTTTATGTATAAAATGATATATATATTTTTTTAAAGTGTATGAAAAATATTTTTCACAGAAACAGGGGCCATGGCCTATAGTCTCTCCTAGTTCCATCCCTGCTCCCGGTGGAAATTGCCATACCCTCAGCTCGCATGGCCTTCCGAAGTGGAACTAGCCCGTACTCCAGACCGTCAGAGCTGGAAGTCCTTGATGAAAGAAGGGACAAAGCCCAAACTAATCTTAGAGTTTACCAGAGCCGTATAGCTAGAGCTTATGATACTCTGGTATGCCCAAGACAGTTCCAAGAAGGTGATTTAGTGTTATGGGCTGCACCTCACGTCATGAGGGGAACATCAACCCACAAGTTCACACCTAAGTGGCAGGGTCCTTATGTAGTAAGGGAAGTCAATGAAAATGGCTATTACAGAATTTCTGAGCCGGACTCTCAAACCCTCCTGAGCCCTATCAATGCGAAATGGCTAAAGGCTTACTATCCTTAGAAATTACTCATTGCTATAAGATGTACCACACCAAGATGTATTGTGCCCATTCGGGCTTCTTCAATGAATATCGTACTTTTCCACACTTATTCTAACTATAATCACAAATAATAAAAGATGACGCTCTAACTATGAAGTCTGCTCCATTACGTAGTTGAAGATTTTCAATTACAAAAAAGAAAAGGAGGCCCAAATCTCCAACATACAAAAAAAAGTTTTAGACTATCATATAAAGCTATCATATGCTACAAAGCTATGATCCAACTAAATCAAATCAAGACTTTGGAAACTTGATCTTCTTCTTCTTCTTCTTCACCCACCAATCTTGCTTCAAGAATTGCTTTCTTTTCCCTCAAGCTATAAGTTACCAATTCTGCTTCATTTCAATCTTCTGTTTCGCTCAAGATGCGCTACAGATATCCCTTCTCGTTTCTCCTCTACTCGCACAGCAGCAACCAAAGCCTTATCTACCTCGCCTAGCTCAGCCTTAATCATCCTCCTCCTGACCCGGGATTCAAGAAGAGATAACCAATCATCCAGCCAACCCACCTCCAATCTGTTAATCCGGCCATCTCAAAATTCGCCCAAAACAGCACGTTGGGCCAACACCTCATCAAGAGAAGCTGTCTCCGGGGACAAGTTGTAAAGCTCCTTAAGGAATTCTGCAAAAGCATCCAAAAAATAAGTCTGAAGATAAGAGCTACTCAAGTGCATGAAAGTGGTGGGTTTATAATGAAGAACAAAGAGTAGTTGAGGAATTAACTCTACTTTTACCCCAGCAAACAACTCAGCTGGATCCAGTAGCTTTTCCTTCCCATTGATCCCTTTAAGAACCACACTGCCACGGGAAGATGAATAGGAGAAAAATCTCCATCAATAGCATGAATGAGGAAATAATCTCCATCGATAGCTAGCAGTGACGGCTTTCGAAGACTACTCCCAATATCACTGGCACCCTTCTAAATAAAGCCAAATAACTCGCGTACGAGCACACCACCCAAGTCTAAACCAGCTGAAACAATAGATGAGTTGACTCCAACTTTAGAGCTCGAAGGAATGGTGGGCACATTACTCTCTAGGCTCACAGAAGTCGTAGAAGCATGTAAAGAAATGGGTGCAGAAGAGCCAACGCCACATGACAAGCTCACGGATGTACTCGCACCTCCAACTCGTGAGCTAAGCACATCACTATGTGAAAAATTACAACCACCTTCAAACAAGCGAGAAATAGGGAAACCACCTCCAATCTTGGCCCGCAAAGGAACCAATGCATTTCTAGAATTCAGTGTATCCAACAAAGAAGGCCTGGCACTAACCATGCCACATCCAACATCGTCTTCAACATCATCCCTTTCCCTCATAATCTCAAGACTCTGGTCTGAACCCTCTTCATCATCCTCCGAACTTTCTGCATCATCCTCAGTACTCCCCGACAGTCTATAAGCATAGTCTTGCCTTGCTTTTACCCATCTCAGAAGTAGGAACTGTCGTAGGAAAAGCAGTAATTTCCCGAAGGCACTCCGTCCTCAAATCCATAGTTGTGTCACCACCAACATCAAGCCCTTCGAGGGGATCTAGAGAAACTGGGAGGCCACCATCATGAGACCCGCCTCCACCTGTGGGCAAGGCCTTGCGCCGTGCCAATTTTATCCGACACACGCCAGCCGACCCCTGCAAACAATACAGGTATTTTAATACAAACGTATGGGAAATGCCACAAACACAAATAATTTCAAAATACAAAATGTGACTTTACTTGTGATAAATCAATGGTATCAGTCGAGCGACCCCTCACTTGGCGAGCAACCCTAGTTTTAATAAGTGGATCGATACCAACGACCTTCGGAGGTACTCTCCCAGGCACTGGAACAAGAACAGAGGCAAGGGGTGGCCTTTTACGCTTGGCACAAGATGGACAGTCAGGAGAAACTATCTGGGTTTGCTCCACAGTAATAGTCACCTCAGATAGGTGAGCTAGTGGTCTGAGTTCCCCCCTATCTGCAGCTAACAAGCCCCGCTCTCCGCGAGCCATACATAACTCAGGGTCGTCAGACGGAATGAGCTCAACATGGATAGGATCAAGATCACTACTTAAGAAATCCCGAAATGATGCAAGATTGCATCTCTAATACTTCCTCCAACTAGGGGTGGTTCCGCCAATTCTATCCTTACTTGCTAGCACAACTCAACCCCGACGCCTTAATTCTTCTGAAAGAAAAGAGTATACATACAATTGCATACAATCGGCTGCAGAAGGCACAGGGGAAGGAAGATGTTGAGGAACCTCTTGGTCCAAACCAAACTGTCAAGCAACCCTTAGAGGATTATAGGCTACCACACCGTATATGCCATCCACAAAATAAGGTAAATACCTAGAAACGGTGCTAAGAACCATCACTGAATCAACATCCCCCAAATAAGATACACCCAGTTCAAGAACAAGCTCGCAATCATCTGGGCGGCAGGCAATGGTAAAAGATACTCCACAAACTGACATGACATAAGGACGAGCAACAAACTTGTCCTCAAAATCAAAAATGCTGGCCAAACTCCCTTGTACATATCCCTCAGCCCACCTAGCAAAACACGGCTCACTTTCTTCAATGAAAAATACCCTTGGCATAAGGGCCAAGCTAGGAAAAAGGTAGAAAGGTAGTAGGGAGGAAGCTAGTAACATCATACCGACTTTTGGAACGTTCAACACCCTCCTGATACATATCCAACCTCTTATATAGGCCCCCCAGAAATAAAGGAGCCAACGGAATCGGATGGCTGGAAGCAAGAATTGCAGCAAGAGAAAAGAGCTCATAACAAATACCGTCTTGAGGTCTACCCATCAAGACGTATCGTGACAGTCAATAGGTAATGAAAGCAGCTAAATGATCAACACTCCCCCACTTGTCCCCTTCCATTCCTGGACCTATAAATCCATCCTCCACATTTCCTTAGACCTAATGGCTAAGATCTCGAAACCAGTATTGAAGCCATCCCCCAAAAGTGTTTTTCGGTCGTTTGCGTAATCGAGGTGTAACCAACACCTTATTCTGATAACGACTCAATAACTTCCCTGCCAGTGCCACAGCCTCCTCCAACCTCCCAACAATAGCCATCTGGCTAAGGGACAAACTTCCTGCACTAGGATTTGCTAATCCAAGGTGCTCTAACCCTGTCAAAATAGCTACATCCTCTAGAGTAGGGGTCGTCTCACCCCACTGCGCAATAAAAGTGTGGGAGCTCGAACTCCAATGTGACAATGCGAACTCCAACCAAGATGGCTCCCGTCTAATCCGCATACACTGAGAAATAGCAGTAGCAATTTTAGCTCCAGCAAGCACCTCACAATATGAGGGATGATGAAAGATTGTTGCGCTCCAGACATCAAAGTCATCTTTGGGTCCCGTATAATCCTCAAAAGCAGGAAAAGAATAAGGATAAGTGCCCCTCTCCACATGAAAACGCACAATAGACTCTGGAGGAACAAAAGCATCAACCCCTTTCTCTGGCTCAACCCCACCAAGAAGAAAATCAATTAGGCCCCGCCATTGTCATCAAACAAGTCCACCCTCGCCAAAAATAAATCCATTGCACCAAAGAAAGGTGCTCTACACCAATATTCCGCTGGAGGGACGATTGGGGGATCTGTGTCCTTCTTGGCCTTAAAAAGATTTTTCTTGGATTTACCCACTTTCAACTTGGAAATGCCAGAAGAACCCGCTAGTGATTGTTGCGTGCCACGGCGGGAAACAACACTTCCCCCTTTTACTTTAGCCATATCACAAAACCTCGCCTCTCCTGCATTAACACAAGACTTACAAATCAGAAATGGCATTCACCATTGAGGTGCATTTTACTAAAAAAAATAAAAAAAATAAAAAAGTAGCCCTCTTCCCCTCGCTAAGGCACTATTTTGAGTTAGGCCTCTATCCCTCGCATGAAGCACACCTTCGCTCCAATTCCCCCTCCCTTGCCTTCCAGGTATGTTTCTATCCCTCGTTAGTTTTCTAACTATTTCCACCGAAGTTTAAAAAAAAAAAAAAAAAAAAAACCTCTTTCCCTCGCTAAGGCTAAGGCACTATTTTGAGATAGCCCATTTTCCTCACATAACAAAACCCATCCCTCGCAACTCCCCTCCATCCCTTGCACTCATCTTCATTTCCCTCGCATAACAAAACCCATCCCTCGCAACTCCCCCACCCCTTGCATTAATCTTTACTTCCCCTCTCCACCCCCTCGCACCAATCCTCACTTCCAAAAAAAAAAAAAAATTTAATAAATAAATAAAAAATAATAGCCCCTCGCTTCATTATTTATTTTATTTCTTTATATACTTCTCGAAATCCTTTTGTGGGCTTCCCTTGCTTCAACTTTTTTGTCATACAAAAAAAAATAAAAAATAAAAAATTCTCTCATAGCTCTCAGTTCGATCCTAAAATTTTGCCAAGTACAAGTCATCAACTCCATAGCTCTCCGATATTTATCCTAACAGTTTATTATTATTTTCTAAGCATACACCCCTCCAATATTTGTTATTAATTTTACAACTTTCCAACCTTTTGACTCTTTACCAAAATAACATTTTATTGATTTGCCTCCTCATCATCCAAACAAAATTATACGTGGCTCACCATCTTCTTTAAGACTCCAACAATTTTTCTTCTTTTTTTTTTATCACAACCCATACCACATTTTCACTCTTCCCTAACCCATATCTTATATATATTGATATATATAAATATATACAAAACAACTGAGCAAAACACACACCTTTACAACCCACGGCAGCCCCAATCGCGACGAGCTCCGCGAGTGCCCGCGGCTCTTCTTTCTTCCCCTTCCTGGTTCAATTGCTCCTCTCAAGCTCCACCTATAGCAATAACCCTTAGAAACCCAACTTTACTGAGTCAAACAGATCGAAACCCCAGCCCTTCTCTGTCGATGACTCACGCACAGATTCTTCAATCAAGACCCAAACCCACTCGTGATCGGCAAGAACCCAACCCTAGCAGCCAACCCAGAATCACCTCAACATCCAACAGCCCAACTGATTGCTTCGCAGCCACCCCCGTGGCTCACCTAATGGCGTTGCCTCTCTTTTCCCTTCGTAACCTTGGTGATCGACTACCTTAGAGTCAAACAACCCAATCGTTAACACCAAACCTTTTCCTATACCCAGAAACTGAACCTCCAGCGTCGCAATCTACTTCAATCTGAGATAGTGTGCGAGTCGCCTCACCACTGCCGCACCACTCCACACACTCGCGACCCACCGACGACAACCCCTGGTTCTCTCTAAGAGCTTGAATACAACTTCGGCAGCCAACCAACCTTAGAGGGAGGGGGAGAGGGAGTATAGAAACCCAGAAATCAACTTGAGAGACTATGGAATTTTTTTTTTTTTTTAACGGTACATTAATCTAAGTCCAAGTTTGGAAAGTTGCCAAAAAATCAAAAAGTTACTCAAAAAGTTATCACTATTCACCAAAAGTCAAAAATTACGGCTGCACAACTCCCAATCCTAATTTTCCCCTACACACTAATTTATATAATTTTTTAATACACATTTTTCCATAAAAAGTCAAAAAGTTAACCTAAACAACCATATTTTTTTCCTCTACTTTTTAGTCTAAAAAGACAAAAAGTGCACTTATTTAGGACACCCAAACAACCCCTAAAAACAAAAACCCAGCTACAGGTAACCAAGTCCATAACACACCCTTCTGTACAATGGGTAAAAGGAGCAAACAGAGCTCCTACATGATTCAAAAAAAAAAAATAAAAAAATATATATAGAATCCTTATTTCTACAAAAAGGCAAGCTCACTATTCGAACGGTTCGAACAAGTTCAAATTATACCCAGAATATACACAAACTTCTATGTGGCAAAAATGCAATGTTCAAGCAGAACAAGGAATTTCAAAAAATAAATATATAATAATAATAATAATAATTAATTAATTAATTAATTAAAATATATATACATTCTGAGGTTGTACCTTCCCAAGGAAATCCTTAAACTAATCAAAAAAATTCTCTTTGCTTATTATAAACACTAAAAACAGACTGCAACAACCTTAGACTCTCCAAAAAGCTATTGCACGCTACCATGGCAGCTCCGAATCAGTAGCTATTAATGGTCTGCTCTAAAGCTATAACTCCAATTAATGAGTTGTCCTCTCCATAGATCGCTCTTTCCCAACAAAAGCTGCAAAAGTTAGCAAGTTCACCCCCTCTTTCCCGATGCAACCCCGTCTTTATAAGAGCACAAATGTAGGACAACAACACAAAAAAAAACGCAAGCAAATTCATATCCACTCGCCAACACTCTCCTCTCAACTTCAACAACCCATTCCCTCTAAATGGCTTTCGGAGAAGAGGGGCACCGAGATAACACCGTTTGGCGGCCGGTGAACAAGGCTCCAAACCAAAGAGGTACAAACTATAGAGCTTCAAGCTCCAACTCTAGAGCTTCAAGCTCTACTCCTACTCACCGCTGCCGCTCGGTGTGTGAGTTCTTTCGAAAGATGCTCTCCATGCCTCCATGGCAATTCCAAGATCTGCTACTCGAATCCCCTTGGATCCAACACCCAATATCCACTCATACAGTCGTAGAGGTGCTAGAAGAATTCCAGGGTAAAATAAGAGAATGGTACAAGGCACTAACCATTCCAGAACTTTACACAATACCACTGTCCCACACTTGGTTTTTGCTAAACCAAGAAATCAACCTCACTCTCCAAGGATCCACCTGCCAGGCAAATCAGGTATTAATCCCACATTTCGAGAGGATCCGCATCAATATCCTCTCACAAAGACCGACAAAGAGAGATCTAGACCACCACATCTCCATCATGTCAGCACCATTGGAAAACCCAAATGAGGATTTGGGACTTGGGTAAGACATAGAGAACTTTGCAGATTTCAACATGGGAGAAGAGAGCGCTTCCCGTAACGCTCAGCCAAACATCCCCTACAACATTCCGGTTAACATCCTCTTCTTCAACACTAAGGGCGTCGCTCGCCCTAACTTCCTCCAACACTACATGCACCTACATTCTAGCGGACGCTTCCACCTCGTCATCATCACAAACACAAAAAAAGGGGAAGCGAGACCCAATTCATGAGCCAAATCATGGGCTTTCCTAACACCAAGACCATTGCCCCCCCTCCTAGTGGCATGGAAAGGGTGATAGGCGGAATTTGGTGCCTATGGAACGAAGCCGAAATCTCCTATGAAGTAGTGGAAATTCCGCGGAATCAAGCCATCGCCCAACAAGCCCACATCTTTATCCGACCAGCTCGCACCGGATGAAACTTAAAATGTAAACTCTCCATAAGCAATCCAAATTCCCCTATTGCATCAAAAGCCTAATTTTAGACGACTCTATCTAAATACTTGTCTGCATGAGCTAATATTTTCAAAACTTTTTAACACAGTCATGTACAAATACTCTCATTAGCTATAAGAGCATCTGTACAGGGGGGCATTATTGTGGGTACTTGTATCAAGCCCAATACATGGCAAGCGCTACAGGTGCCACATCACCAAAACCCCACACGTGGCAGACCAATAAGACACCACGCGGGCATGTCGTATGTTTGATACATGGCGAGCCCTACAGGCGTCATGTGCCAAGGCACTACGTAAAACCAAGACTATATGCTTAGCCTAAGCGGGAGCATACACATAAGCCCAAATCTTAGTTGCAGGAATCGTGCAACCAGGTGACGAATCTTCGTAAGAAACGCGATTCCGCGTTTCTTAGAAAGAAACGTGTAAGAATCGCGTTTCTATAGAGAGAGAAACGCGATCCTGTCCAATATGGGATCGTTGGTGGCTATGAACAAAAACCCTAGCTTGTTGGTCAACAAAGAGAGAGGAGAAAGAAGGTGAAGAACCTGAAGGTCGTCTCTGGGTATGTCCTGCTTCTTTGCTTTGTTTTTCTTCTTCTTTCATCACTTCGAAGGTCGTCTCTCTCTCTCTTTGTGTTTTTCGTCTCTGTCGCAATTCGTCTCTCTCTCTCTCTCTGTGGCAGATCGTCTTTCTCTCTCTCTCTCGCAGTTCGTCTCTCTCTCTCTCTCTCGCGCAGATCGTCTCCTTCTTGCTGATCGTCATCGTCTCCTCTGCCTTCGTCTTTGCCTTCTCTCACTCGCGCGCTCTCTCTCTCTGGCCTTCTGTCACGATATATATCTAATATAAGTAATATATATATATAAGATAAAACATATATAATCTTTATATAAATATATATATTTTAAAAAAAAAAATTTAACACATTATTATTTAATATATATCATATATATACATATAAATATATAATAAAAAAACATTTAATTAAAAAAAATAAAAATATTAATATATATAATCTTTATAATATATATAAATAAAAAAAACATTAACACATATAAATATAATACATATATAAGAGTATATATTATACATATTAATAAAAAAACAAGAACACATATATGTAAAATAAAATAAAAAAAATTAATAATAACACATTATTTAAAAAATATAATAAATAAAAAAATAATTAATGTGTATTAAAATAAAAATATTTATAAAAAAAACTTCTAATGTGTTTTAAAATATATATATATATATATATATATATTACCGCTCCTCGAGGCGCTCCCAACCTAAGAAACTTCTATCGGCTCATGCTTCCTCGCTCCCGCTCCCTCCCCTCCCCCACCCCCGCCCCCGCTCCCGCTTCATGCAACTAAGTCTCAAATATATCCAAATATGAAGAGCCCTGCAACAGGCAGCACCATGGCCCCGCAGGGCCCATGGTCCTTCATACCTCGCTCTAAGACCAAACAATAATACAATCAACCCCCGGCTCACTTGGACTTGGATTGATAAATAATGGCTCTCCTAAACATTGAGATTGGACTTGGATTGATAAACAATGGCTCTCCTAAACATTGAGATAGGCCTGCGGCCCATTCTCCTACTTAGTCGCTTAGAAGCGAGCCCCTCTCCTAAACATTGAGATAAGCCCGCGGCCCATTCTCCTACTTGGTCGCTTGAAAGCGAGCCCCTGGCCCATTTATCTACTTGGATGCCTGGGTTGGGAGCAGGACCCAGGCACTACTGTTAGGGATCATCAGAGGATACTGAACTGGCGGCTGAGGTCATGGAATCGTCGAGATGGTTGTCTTCTTACTAAGACAACTCCATCTCGACTAAGCTTGGAGAAGAGGCAACAATGACCTTACATTCATGTCATCCGATGCATATATGAAACGTTACTTTCTGCCTACCATGAAACGTTGCTCTCCAGCCACAGACGGCAGAAGGGCTTATATCACTTCTGACAGAGTTGAGGAGAACGAGCCACCTGTTCAACAATTTGCTTGGGCTCCAATACTCCTGTGGCCTATATAACGTAGTGTATATGCAGCAAGACACAACAACAACACAACTCCATAATTCTAACACAACCAAGTTTCATGTTTAAACATCCTCTCTCACACTCTACATTAGTGTTCAAGGTCTATCACTGCCAACCTCTCCCTTTCCAAGCTTGCCTTGACCTCCTCCTCTCCACCTCCGATGATCTCAGGCCATTGAAGTGCCCGCCATCTTCCCGGACTACCTCTAACCACACCTCTCATCCACATTCGCAAATCTAGATGTGTTCCCAACTCAACCTCAAAATGGTGGGATACAAGTGATAGACACGTGTCCCCCAAGTGTCCAAAATGTGTCTAATAATAATAATACACATATGGACACATCTTCGGCACATGTCGGGAGTGTCCAATAAGCATTAGTGTCCGACACAAACACGCCACCTTCTTAGAAATGTTGGAGCTTCTTAAATGATTAACAAGTCAGCTAGGTAGGAACTCTTCTATTTTTCATTATTTATTTTTTTGGGGACAAGTAGTGCCTCATTCTCCTTGTCATTCACATATTCACTCTGTTTTTTGGTATAACATTCACATATTCACTCTATTTGTTTAACAAACTATCTCTTCCATTGGTAAGCAAAGGGCAGGACATATCATATCCAAAGGCATATCATATCAGCATTAGCTTTCAAAATAATTATTCAATTGTTTTCCTGACATTTAGGTGACCAATGATTTCATTGGCTTGCATCCCAAGTATCATATATTTTTTCTTTTATTTCTAGACTATTGAAAATATTTTTTGATAAATAGACTATTCTATATTTTATGACAAATAGTGTATCCTATGATACATAGACAAGAAAAATATGAAAATCAATATGCAATAACATAAACAATTAGACAACTATGTCTCCGAATATCCATTCAATCATTATTTGAGATAAATAAGTAATGAGATACATCCCGCTTCCCCCCTTCCTTCCAAAAATAAATAAATAAGAATTGATGGCTTGATTTTAGTCGCTTAATGTTTTCAGCCCTATCTCTTTTGTGGCATTCATATAATTTTCATAAATAAAATAAAAAATAAAAAAATAAAAAAAGAAAGAAAGAAATAAAAAAAAGGTTTATGTATGAAATTAACTAAAGTAAGAAGCATAGTTTCCTTTTGGGTATATCTATTTGCTAAATTCAATAATTTTCACCTAAGACCTTCCAATTGATTTAAATGATAAACGCTACAATACAGAATATTGAATTAAAGTAAATTATCATGGGTATTCAGCAAAGTGCTGGCATACAATACTAGAGATATTTATGAGCAGATAACTACTGAGGCCATACGTTGCAGATAAGATATACCACTCAAACAGACATCCTGAGTAAGATTAATGATTCACTCAAACTACTATTTGGTACTTGGCAATAATTACCCATATCTCCAGCATCCATTTGTTAAATTTGTACAACACAAACTGTACCATCAATGTGCCAAAAAAATAATTGGATATCACAAAAGTTTCAAAATAGTGTTTCCATGTGTAATAACGTACGTTAACAAATCTTACAGTGTAAGGATGGGTATGAGAGTGCAGATAACAGAGCAAAATCGTGACACATATCGAGGAGGAGGTGTCATTCCTGCAGCAATTCCACGACTCCTAACTAGTTCAAAGTACTCCCGTGAACCAACAAAAACCGCAGCAGCAATAGCCACTGTGAAAACCCATCCTCCAGCCAATACCACACCTCCACAAGAAATTCCAATGCCAAGCCCAAAAACAATCCTTTTCTTCAACTGACCTGCTTTTTGTTGGAGCTCTGAAGCTGAATCTACCTTCAATAATAAATTATAGCCTTTGTCAACTTCGTAAAACATTCCCCTCTCAGAGATTTCAGTCAATTAACCATGCAAGCTTAAGATAATAAGAAAAATATTAAAAATGAAAATAGAGCAGTTAGATTAACTCCCAAGAAATTTCCAAATGATCTCTTCAATTCCAAGAATGTATAGCGCCATTCTGCAGAAACTGTCATTTATCCAAAACCCTAGAATTATTGGATTAGACTATTCAATGGGAAAGTGTTAAATTTAAGGGCAAACTGTTCTAGAAAATGGGGAGAAGGATGGCTTTGCCTGCTTTGACCTATAACATATCTTGTGAAAATAACCTCATATTTCCGATTAAAAAACAAAAAAGAACTGTTAGGACAATGGCCTCGTTTGGGAAGTGGCTATTTTAGAAGCTGTTTGGCTTTTTGGCTATTTTAGTAGGCTATTTTAGTTTTTGTGTTTGGGAAGATGAGATGGATTTTTATTTGAGCTGTTGTATTGAAAAATGTGTTGAAATGATGTTTGAAGTTAAAATGACAAATTTGTCCCTACAATTACAATTTTTTAAATTGATGTAAAGGGGCAAAATCGTAAATAACCAAGTGATGGAACATTTTGTCAATGTGACAGTGTAGGCATGTGCCTACACTGTCCGGCAGCTGCAGCTATTTTTTTTTTTTTTTTTTTTTTTTTTTAATAAAAAGGGTTGATTTAGGGTCTTTTTGGCTTATTTTTAATTTGAGGCTATATTAGCCTCAAACCCATCTTCCCAAACACCCCCAATATGCTGATGACCATTTATCCAAGCAGTTTGGTGGTCTTAAATATGTGAGAGGTTTTGCTTCCCATATTAGCTTAGCAATAAACTAGGACCCTCGTGTAAGTCCCTACTTTTATTGGACTATCCAGTTATATTCATTTTTTCATTTGAAAAAACCTCCCAAACTTTAGTATGGGTTGAAGAGCTTGGCCATTGGTTCCGTTGTGTTTAACATGATTTGTATGAGGTGAAAGAATGAGGATATTTCAAGGAATTGAGGAGCCTTCTATAGATTGAAGACCTTTTTCTTGGCTATCCTGTATAATTAGAATTCAAGGAGGGAGCTCCCAAGCCTTAGAGTTAGAAAGAAGTGTATAGCCTTATTTTGACTGAGTTTATAGGCTGCTCACTCTTTTTGAGCATATGGTGGTTCTAGACAAGGCTTACATTTTTCCTTTTTTTTTTTCTTTTTAATATGGGTAGCATCCCCTCTTGATGCTTTTCTCAATAAAATTTTACTTATTAGAGAGTAAAAGAAAGAAGAAAGAAGAAGAGATCATTACCAGTTTAGGTTTACTTACATCTATATTATCATGCATCTTATTTAAATTCATGAACTCATTCCACATAGCAAAAAATAAAACAAAAAAACGCAGTACCTAAACTTAACCCAAACAATGCATAATGCCCAATTAAACGAAGGTAACTTTACACGTGTGCACTGCAAGGGGATCACCACACTGAAGGGAAGGGCATTGAACATCATAATTCAGATACACTACTACAATGTGACAAAGCATAAAGGAGTTGATCTTCAACTACTTACTGATGCATATAAAAACAACATTTTTGTCAAGAAAACTATATTTCCACATTCACTCACTAAGGGTCTTCAAAAGAATCTCTTATAAGGGAAAATGAAATTACATGTTGGATGTGCAGAATATTACCAAGGGCAACAAATATAAGTGTCACCCTATCTACATGCGGAAGAGCTGCCACATAAGACACCTCGTGTATGTGTCAAAACATAGCACTCATGTCAGTATCCACATTGCATATAATAATGTGTAATTGGTCATGAATGCATGCCAAGTCAAGCAAAGAAGGGACAAGATAGTACTTGGGTCAGGCATGTGATACGACGCATGCATGTCCACCAAAGGGACATGAGACACAAGCAGAGAAGATAGAATAGAGTGTTCGAACACACATGTAAGGCCCAAGAATAGGTGTGACCCACATTTGAACGTGCAAGACAAAATTATGTGAAAATGTGTGACAGGAAAGAACAACAGAACAAGGGCATAAACATGTGCTAGGCCAATAGGAGATGCCTCATGAATAGCACTTGATTTTGTTAGAGAAAGTGAGTATGGTCTGTGCCATTTTTTATGCAATACATGATGGGAGAAGTTGGAAGGGAGGTTTCACAATTTATTTACATACTCGAACAAATAAAAATTTCCCCCTGCAAATTCTACAATTGTGACCTCTATGGGCTTTCTTATAATTTGGATATGCTATTTTGGAGGGTGAATGTTGTAGGTAATACTACCTAGGGGTCAATGAATAGTACATGTCACAAACACGAAGGGCAAAGGGAATGTTCAGTGACAGACATAGCAACCCAATTTGAGAAAGAGTGGCAAGAAGCATCATGGTGTGAGCAAAGGACCCAAAATAAAGATCTCAAAGATGACCTCTTTGGAGTACGTGTGTAGAATGTTGTGATGTAAGGAGGGTATCACCTATTTATAAAAGGTAGGGCACAAGGTCCTTAACAAACTTCTAAATATTTCAGAATTTTGTTAGCATATGTTAACAATGTGTCAGAATATATCATTTTGTTAGGATTCATCTCGATCCCCAAGCTCTCTCTCTCTCTCTCTCTCGTAAGATGAACTTAACACAGTAAACAACCACGACAATCATACAGTCACTTGCCTTTGTCAATGGCTTGAGGCACGAGTTTTGAATACAACAGTATTTTTAGGTGCATGGTATCAACTCCACAATAGGACTTGAATCACTTTGCTGAATGCTAGTGAGTCCTTTAATGTCATTTAGTTTGAACATCAAAGATATTTCTTCTAACACATGCGAATTATTGAGGAGATGTGTGTCAATCACATGTCTTCATCTATGTGTACACAACACATGGCACTTTAGGAGATATCCACAGTTGTCATATTACGAAGTGCTACAAGGGGAAGAACCAGTAGGAAAGCCCAACCAGCATAGACTGTAAATTACAGTGTTTTAAAAGGCGCTTGGCGCACCGAGGCAATAAAGTCTCCTACAGGTGCAAGTAGTAGAAGAAAACCAAAATTATAAAATAGGCAAAAATTTTAACATAACAAATATATATAGAATTTCAAAAATAATAAAACAAGCTTCACCATTTCAAATAATTGATAAACATAACATTTAATCTTCTAAAAACTAGAAATATAATATCTAACAAAAGATATAAAGTATTACATTCACATCCACCAAAAACCTCAAGTTTTAAGATCATCCACATAAAATTCAAAACAACTAAGCTTCTAGTTTGCAATTCAAAAAAGAAATAAAAAGCACTTAATCAACAGTTGGAGTAGAAAAATAGATAAAGCCCATGAATCCCATGCCTCGCGCCTCGAAAAAAAGCCCTCGCCTTAGCAACTAAGCGTGCCTTTTAAAACACTGGTAAATTATACCTATTGCTACCTACCTTATACCCATCACATGCTTTCCCCTTGATACCTTCCTTAAAATCCAAAAAAAGCCACATTAATATTAATTACTACCAGCATGCCAACCTGTATTCCATATTCAACAAGAAACCTCTCGAACTCAGAGAATGGAAACATGTCTTTCTTATGTTCTTAGTTACCATAGGCAGTCTTGAGTTCGGTGTTTCTCTTCTCCAAAATCTACACAACATTTCTCCATCTACTCCCAAATTCCATGTTGTCCCAATCCCCCAATAACTTCCAACACCAAATTCATCACTTAAGAGCATATTAACAATAACATTCCCAAACCAATCTAAAATTTTAAACAACAAAACCCTGCATCCCAAAGTTAGAAAAACATAACGAGCATTTATTAACATAGCTAAAGCCCATATGCAAGAAACAACAATGATATATACACTACAGATTCAGTAGCTTCTGTTTGGTTTCTCAGAAAAATTCCTCAAATAAACCTACTAGCTGAATTTCAGTCATTAGAATTTGTTTGAGTTGGCCTTTCACAGTTCAGAACTAAAATTACCGTAAAGCGTTTCTTTTCTTATCGTTCGTTCAAATTTTTTAGGCAACCAAACAAAAAAGAACCAATTTTCCTGAATTTTATCAACCTCAAGTAAGCAAACCCACAAAAATTACTCAATTGTCAGGCAGTCGAATTGGATTTACCTCTTTGGTTTCCCCTTCGTCGAGTCGGTCCGGTTCGGTACTAGCCACAGCGGTGATTACGCGGGGGTGGTTCACGGAAATGCCCCTGGGAACCCTGAAAACGCGTCTGGAGCCATCGAACAACAGACTGGGTCTCAAATTAGAGGAATTGGGTCGAGTTAGAATTAGGGTTTTGAGAGAAGAAGAAGAAGAAGAAGAAGAGGAAGGACGACGAGAGTGGCAAGCGCAGAGAGAGGAGAGAGAGAGAGGGATGAGATTGCATCTACTGATTTCTACATAAGACGCCATTGAAAATTGGTGTTGGGGTTGTGATTGTAGGGTTGTCCTAAGCGTAATTCCCGAGCATGTTTGCGAGGATTACAATGGAATAGCCATTAATGGAGAGAGAGAGAGAGTTGTTAGGTGGAGTGGTCTGTTTTCGTCTCCTGGATGTATGAGTTAAAAATCATCATTCCTTTCTAAGAAAGATAATAAAACAAAAATAGGAAAGAACAACTTATTAAACTATAATATTATTAAAATACTTTTTTATATTCTGATTTTTTTTAGCACTGGAAGTGGACATATGTATTTTAATAAAAATATAATTTCAAATAAGTGGATTCAAATTAAATAATAAGTTATTTAATTTTGATTTGTTTATTCGAATTATTATGATGAAGTAAATGAATGAATAATCATTTACCACCAGTTTAAAATTTTTTTGGAGATCAAATTATAAATTTATTTACTATTGAATGACCAAAAAAAAAGTTGTTTTAACATTTACAGAATAGTAATTCTATGGTCCCATAAATAAAATCAAAAAAAAAAAAAACAAACAAATTTATAATTGATATTTGAAGTTGGTATTGTGAACTCATAGTTTAAATATTGATGTAAAATTCTAGATATTTTACAGATTTTTATGTCTAGAATTGTTGTTCTTTATGCAAAATTGATAGGCAAAGTTAGTAACCTTGTTACACAAAGTAGTAAGTAGCAGACCTTCTTATGTGTTTAGTGAACTTTTCAAATGCTTTTAATAAAAAATATTCTCTTCCTTTTTGTGTGAGTGATTTTTCGATCACACTGCTCTCCTTAGGAATTAGCTGTAGAATACAGGCAGAATAGATGACACATTGCTGTCCTGCACAGAAAGAAAAGGCTCCGGCGGTGGTTCTTCCACCCGGGGGCACTCCGACGATCAAGTCAGTATATCTCTCAAAGATAATTAAGTATTCAACTCACAAGCCTGAGTATTAAAAACGTACCTTTGACCCATGGGGGTGCCTACCTTTTATAGTCAATACAGTCCTAGTCCCAATAGGAGCCTAACTCCAATGGACTCAGGACTATTGCTAATCTGGAACTCCCAATGGGTTTAGGACAAAGCTCTGCAAGAGTTTTACCTCTATCCACACTGAAGTCTTCTCTCAATCTAGGACTCTTGTCCTTTATCCGCTTATCTCGGATTCCGATATCTTCGGAGATAACCTCGGCAATTCCGTGATTACCTCGGCATAACTTACCACGACACGTGGCACCTCGGCCGAAACGTCGGCGTCACCATGCCACGTGTTGGTACTCAGAAAATATGTCCCCACAACTGCCCCCTAGGTTCTATTACATCGGCATTCTGAGGTGATGGAACCTACATTGTTCCTCTTTTTAGTACGTCGGCGTCAGAACTCTTGAGCCGAAGTCATTCTCTTAAAGCCGACATGTCTGCTTTCAAGAACAAGAATTCAAAATGCACTCTTCTACGCGTATGAGCTATCCTGCATTACCTCTCAAACGTTTCTCTTTCGTGTTTTATCTTCATTGGCCCGCGCCTATGACGCGCTGGTAAGCCGTCTTTCATTTGTTCATGCCATCTGACGCGTGCGTTGCCCTAGGCACAATAATTGCCTTATTTTGCCGCCGTTTCAAGTTTTTTAACAAAACTTTGTTTTTTCCCTCTTTCTTTTCTCACATTTGCATTCGATTTACTTGTTTTTCTCTCTCTAAAGCTCTTTCTTCTTCGAATCTGCCATTGCTCTAAGCTCCAAACTCTGCAACTGTCTTCATTCTGCCATTCCTGTGAGGCTTTCGCTACTGTTTCGACCGTCGTCTGTCCTCGGCGAATTTTATTCCGGCCTCACTTTATCTGGTAAGCAACTGGCCCTTCTTCTCCAGTTCTTGATTATCCCTGGAATTTCCTGTTTTTACTGTTCTGTTCAAGCATTCAATTTGTGAATCATTCTCCTGAATATATCTTATTTTATGATTTTGCATATGTCACGAACACTTTGCACTGTTTCACCACTGTTCTTGGCCCTCAACCCTTTGTAATCTTCGTGTTAATAACCCATTGTTTGTTCTTGAATCTGAAATTCGCCTTTGTTTTCTGCCTTTTGTATTTTTTCCAGATCCGTGCCCTTGATCTTCGTCTTCATAGTTCTAGGTTTGGGATTTGTTTATAGAACCTTCGATTCTTAGGAGAAACTGAAACAAGCCTTACCTGTACTCTCCCAGATTTGTAGCCGAGGTTCTTGCAACCCTTCTGAAATAACCCTCTTCTGAAACCCAGCCCTTTATACTCAGATTGACACAATGGGCATGTGGAGATATAGGGTAAACACCCCAACTAAACTTGAATTTTTCAGGCAAGATTTCTCTATTCCTAATTACGTCCACCTTAGGCTAGCTGGGGATGATGATTCCATCATGCCTACAGACAATACAATGCCTTTCCCTGTTGTAGCTTTTGTTGAATGTGGACTTCGGCTCCCACTCAATCCCCTCTTTCGTGAAGTTCTTCACTACTACACCCTCAACCCTATGCAACTCACCATCAACTCCTATAGAACACTTAATGGCATCATAGCTTTAGCTCAGCAAGAGAATGTTAGGATCACTCTCGCCGATATCCAATACTGTTATACTATGTGCGCCCTTGACCTGAAAGAAAAGGGTTATGTGTATTACCTTAAGCCGAGGTCTACCGAATTTAAAATCGTAGCCGACCTCCCAGACTCCAACAAAGGGGCTGGAGACGATTATCTTATTGCTTCTGGAAATTGGGAATTTGGCCCAGACGAAGAAGTCCATCTCTTCCCTCTTCCCCGAACAGTCAAAGAGGGCAAGGGTAAGAGCCCAATGCGAATTACTTAGTTGTTGGTTTTTTTTTTTTTTTAAGTCTTCCAAAAATTTTATCTGTTTCTGATGTTGTGTTCTTCTTTGCAGACGTTCGCAAGCCACCAAAGGACTTTCGCCAGTCCTATTTCGTTAGAAAAGACCTGAAGAAGCTCCTGGACCTTCCGATCCAGAAGCGCAAGGCTCCACTGGTGTTGAACTTCATCCCTACCTACAAATCTACTTTGCCCGACGTTCCAAGGAGGAAGAAAAAGAGCCTCTCTCCACCTACTGCTACCACTACACATTCCGTATCAACATCTCGGGCTGACCAAGGATCAACTTCTGATCCAGCCGATCAACCATCTACTTCAGCCCCATACTTAGTCCCAATTCCAGAGAGGAAACGTCGGCGACGCCTTGTCAAAACAGCTGAGATGGGTCGCCCGAAGCCCGTTGTGCAAGATCTTCTGGCCGACCTCCCAGTCGATGCCGACGCTGTACCAGTTCAAACAATGCCTCCGCCAAAACCAAAAAGAGCCAAAAAAGCCCAGCCTAAGACCAAAGCAACTGAGACTGAGGCTGAGGATGCCATGCCTATCTCCCAATTGGCCGAGAGCAAGAAGACCGCTTCTGCCTCGGTCAAAAGGTCTGCTGAGACTCAACCCTCAGAGTCCCACAAATCGAAGAAGCCGAGGTCATCTTCTGCGTCGACTTCAAAATCCAAAATACCCAAGGTCCCTTGGACACCTGCAATTACCTTGGAGGACAAGCCAATCTTGGCTAGTGACAGCGCCGATGACATAAACGTTGGCGTTGCACTAAGCACAGCCCTCCTTCTCCCAGGCGATCTTGAGAAGAACGCCGAGATGAGTGAATACGAAAATTACGCTCTGATGCTGCAACGCTGTGTTCAAGTAAGTGTCTTCATCTTTTAACCTGTCTGTCTTCATTTTTTTTATACTTGTAAATTTGGCACTAACTTCTGTTTTTATGTTCCTACAGGCTGTTCAGCACGCCCATTCTTTTTCCATGCAATCGTTCGAAAAATCGGAGAAGTTGTCCGAAATGAAGAAGGAGTATGCTGCCCTTCAAAAAATTAATAAGAGTCTTCAAAACAAAATGAAGACTTTAGAGGATCAGGCCGAAGCTGCCACTCAGGCTCAACAAATAGCTGAAGAAAAGGCCGAGGCTGCTGATGCCATAAAGACTGTGGCTGAAGCCCAAAAGAAAGAGGCCGAGGAAAAAGCAGCCCAAGCCGAGAAAGAACTCCAGGAGGCTTTGGCTACCAAGGATGCCGAGATCAAGGCGGCTGATGACAAAGCATACGCCCAAGGCATGGCCGACGTTACTGAGGAATATAAACTTCAAGTCAGGCAGGCATGCAACAGGGGCTTCTCCCTTGGTTGGATGTCTCTTGTCAAGAAGCTTAATATCCCAGATGACTCGCCATTGCGCAAGGCTGATGCTATTCCTCTGCCATTCCTCCTCCTCCACCTCCAAGTCAAACTGAAGATGAAGAAGAATCCGAGTCTGAAGCCGAAGACGATGATAAGGATGATGATGATGCTTTAATAAGGAAGCCCAAAGATGCCAATGAGACCAAGTCTCTTCCTCAGGGTGATCAGGTCCTTGACTTGACTAATGAGGAAGATGAGGAGATCATGAAAGAGGCCACTCCTGAACAAGCATTATCTGACGTCCCCCTGGTTGAAAAAAGTCTTGATCAAACAGTCGCAGAAATTGATGCCGAGATTGCGGCAGAAAAGACGCCGAGGTTGTGGCAGACAAGGATACCGAGGTGGTTCTCCCAGAGTCCTCCGAGGTCCTAGCCCAACCATCTGTGGATGTTGAAGAATCTTGAATGTTTTTTTTTACTTCTGTTTTCAGAACAATGTAGGCTTCCTCTTTATGGCCGATGTGCCTTTCTTTGTCGTTTGTGAACATTTTACTCTTGCTAGGCCATAGTGCCTTTATTATAACTGCAACTGTTTTTCTCTGAATGCTTTAGTCTTTAATATCTCTGTATGGCTTCATACTTAGAATATTTTGCATGATTTACATAATTCTTCCTTTGCGTAATCTTCTCGGGGTTACATACCTCGGGTATAATCACTGCAAATTGTACTTCGGCAAGATATTGACCTGCAATCTTTTCATAAATTTCAACAAGTATAAAACATATACTATTCAATGTTAACTTTGCAGACTTGTCTCAAGTTTCAATGAGTGTTTAAACAGCAATCTCAATCTGTCCTATTTGTAAATTGCTACAAATTTCAACAAGGATTAACATATACAGTAAACTTTTCTCAAGTTAGAATAAGTATTAAACAATGATCTACTTGTAAATTGCTGCAAATTTCAACAAGGGTTTACACAATTATATTTACCTTAACCTGTAAATTGCTGCAAATTTCAACAGATGATCATATGTCGGCTTAACTTTAACTTGTAAATTGCTACAAATTTCAACAAGTGTTAAACATCTTCTTTGGTTTATCCAACCAGTAGATTGCTATAAGTCTGTAAGCAATAACCTCGGCTTCACTTCGACTTGTAAATTGCTACAAATTTCAACAAGCGAAGAGAAACAGATATCTCGGCTTAACTTCAACTTGTAAATTGCTACAAATTTCAACAAGTGAAGTTAAGGAACATCTCGGCTTACCTTTAACTTGTAAATTGCTACAAATTTCAACAAGTGGTAAGCTTTGTATCGGTTTGACCAACTTGTAAATTGCTACAAATTTCAACAAGTGGTAAACTTTGTATCGGTCTGACCAACTTGTAAATTGCTACAAATTTCAACAAGTGGTAGACTTTGTATCGGTCTGACCAACTTGTAAATTGCTACAAATTTCAACAAGTGGTAGACTTTGTATCGGTCTGACCAACTTGTAAATTGCTACAAATTTCAACAAGTGGTAGACTTTGTCTTCTCTGTGCCCCCAATGTGAACTTAAGTTCCACTTGGGTTCTCATTTTTTGTCTTCCAGAAACAATGTTAAGTATCTTAATCAATCATATGTGCTTGAAGAATTCTGAAAAGATTTTATTGATGACATCGGCCAAAAATAATGAACATCTCAATGATAGAAAAATTTCAAATTACAAGTGTTCCAGGGTCTTGGTAATGCTTTGCCCTCATTGTCTTCAAGCCGATAAGCTCCATTGCCTAACACCGAAGTAATTCTGTAAGGTCCTTCCCAGTTTGGGCCAAGCTTGCCCTCTCTGGGATCTTTCTTGTTGCCGACGACTTTTCTCAAGACTAGGTCGCCGACTTGAAAGTCTCTTGGGTTGACCTTCTTGTTGTAAGCTCTGGCAAGCTGTTGCTGGTATACTGCAAGCTGAATTGCAGCCTTCTCTCTTCGCTCTTCTAGAAGATCCAGATCTCGGGCTAGGAGTATGTCATTTGTCCCATTCTCAACTCCCTGGGTTCGGATCCCTGGAATGCCGACTTCCAGTGGAATTACTGCTTCTGTGCCATAGGCCATGGCAAAGGGGGATTCCCCCGTTGATCTCCTCGGCGTAGTCCGATATGCCCAAAGTACGTTGGGCAATTCGTCTACCCACTTCCCTTTTGCTGCCTGCAGCCTCTTCTTTATTCCATCCAAAATTACTTTGTTGGATGCTTCGCTTGCCCATTACTTTGGGGGAAACTTGGTGTTGAAAAGTAATTCTTGATCTTGAATTTTGCACAGAAGTTCTTGATAAGTTTGCTGTCAAACTGCGTTCCGTTGTCGGCAACGATGGCTCTAGGGATGCCGAATCTGGTGATAATGTTTTTCCATATGAAATTCTTGACGTCCACATCTCGGATTTTGGCAAGAGGTTCTGCCTCTATCCACTTTGTGAAGTAATCTGTTGCTACCAGCAAGTATTTTCTCTGCCCAGTTGCTTGGGGGAGTTGTCCAACCAGATCCATGCCCCATTGGGCAAACGGCCAAGGGCTGGATACTGGGTTTAGGTCAGCAGCTGGCTGATGAATCAAAGGTGCGAACCTTTGGCATTGTTCGTACTTCTTCACGTATGCTTCTGCATCTTTTTGCATGTAGGGCCACCAATACCCCTGGGTAATGGCCCTATGGGCTAATGATCTGCCCCCAATGTGGCTTCCACAAATCCCTTCATAAATTTCATATAAAAAATCTTCAACTTGTAAAGGATGTACGCACCTTAAAAGTGGTCCAGTGAAGGACCTTCTGTAGAGATGTCCGTCTGCAGTTAGGCTGAATCTTGCCGATTTCAATCTGACTTTGTGCGCCTCCTTGCGGTCTTCTGGCAGCTCTCCTTCTTTCAGAAATGCCACAATTGCATCCATCCAGCTTGGCCCCATGTCCACACACATTGCTTCTTGCTTTGTGTTCTGTGGTTCTATGCTCGGGCCTAACATATAGTCGATCATAATTGTCCTTGTCTTTCCAGTTTGCATTGAACTTGCCAGGTTGGCCAACGCGTCGGCGTGGCTGTTATCATCTCGGCTTACTTGAAGAAGTCGGCAGTTCTGAAATAACTCGGCCAATCTGATAACCTCTTTTGCATATGCCGACATCCTCTCGTCTCTGGCTGCAAATTCTCCTGTTGACTGGTTAACAATTAACTGTGAATCACAAAAAACTATTACCTCATCTGCTTCTGCTGCTGCTGCCAGCTTTAGTCCTGCAATTAATGCCTCGTATTCTGCTTCATTGTTTGAGGCCTTGAACCCCAAACGGATGGATTGTTCTATTATTTCTCCATCTGGGGATATCAGCAGTACTCCTGCCCCCGCTCCCTGTCGGTTTGAACTTCCATCGACAAACAGCCTGAATGAGTCGCCGATGTAGATGCTGCAAGGTCTGAGCTTTTCCTTCCTTTGTGCCTTGGTCTTTGGCTGGGATTCTCCCTGCTTTCTGGGACCTCGTTCATCTTGGCTCACCGGAGCCCGATGTTCGATGGACTCAGGTGTGAACTCTGCCACGAAGTCGGCCAGAACCTGGCCCTTAATCGCTGTTCTGAGCCTGAATTCCAAGTCATACTGGCCCAAGGCCACTGCCCACCTTACAATTCTTCCTGTTAAGTCTCCTTGTTGCAACAAGGACTTCAGTGGGTGCTCTGTAAGTATTACAATCTTGTGTGCTTGGAAGTAGTGGTTCAGCTTTTTTGAGGCCATTACTAAGGCCAGCATTAACTTTTCTAGCGGGAGATACCTTGTTTCTGCGTCGGCCAAGGTTTTACTTACATAATAGACATCCATATGTTCTCCCTGCTCTTCTCGGATTAACACTGCACTTACTGCGTGTTCTGACACAGCTAAGTACAGAAACAACTCCTCCCCAAGTTCAGGTGTTGAGAGGACTGGGGCCGTGGTCAGATACTTTTTCAGGTCGGCCAAAGCGGCCTCACATTCTTCAGTCCATAGGAAGTCTGCGGTCTTTTTTACCAGGTTGAAGAAGGGTTTACACTTGTCTGAACTTCGGCTTATGAACCTGTTTAGGGCTGCGGCCCTGCCAGTGAGCATTTGAACCTGTTTTGCCGATGTTGGGCTCTGTAGATCTAGGATGGCCTTGATCTGATCTGGGCTGGCCTCTATTCCCCTTCTTGTTACCAGGTAGCCTAGGAACTTACCAGATCCAACTCCAAACGCGCATTTAGATGCGTTGAGTCGGAGCCGATATGTTTTGAGTATTCAAATACCTTTTTCAGGTCGGCAAGATGACTTTTAGGCTCCTTGGTCTTCACGACCATGTCATCGATGTAGACTTCAACTGTTTTGCCTATCAGGTGTTTGAACATTTTGGTTACCAGCCTTTGGTAGGTTGCTCCTGCGTTCTTCAGCCCAAAAGGCATCACCCTGTAACAGTACAGGCCTTTTGGGGTGATGAACGCTGTCTTCTCTTCGTCTGGGGGGTACATGGCTATCTGATGGTACCCCCTATAAGCATCCAGGAAGCTCATCCTTCCGTGTCCTGATGTGGCATCCACCAGCTGGTCAATTTTTGGCAGAGGGAAGCTGTCCTTGGGGCAGGCTTTATTTAGGTTTGTAAAATCTACGCAAACCCTCCATTTACCGTTTTTCTTCTTTACCACCACAGTGTTTGATAGCCACGTTGGATAATTGACTTCTCTGATGGCCTTGGCTTCCAGAAGTTTGTCTACTTCTTCTTCCACAGCTTCGACGTGCATCAACGTCGGTCTTCTAGCTCGTTGTATTACAGGTTTTGCCGACCTGTCGATGTTCAGTCTGTGGCATGTGACCTCGGGGTCAATGCCAGGCATTTCGTAAGGTGTCCAGGCGAACACCTCTATGTTTGCTCTTAAAAAAGCTTCCAGTTCTCTCTCTTCTTCTTCGGCTAAGCCTGAGCCGAGAAGAAAGAAGCGTTCTTCGTCGCCCTCCTGGACGAGGATTTTCTTTAGTGATTCCTCACTCTTCTCGGCCGGCTCCTTGCCGACATCATCTAGGACCTCCATGTCCTCATCTTCAATCTCTGCCTTTGCTGGTTCTCGAATATTGCAGGTAGTCTTCATTGCTGCCATGGAGCAATTTTTTGCCTGCAGTTGATCTCCTCTGACTTCTTCAATCCCATGTTCTGTTGGGAAGCGCAGTAGTTGGTGCAATGTTGAGGGAACTGCCCCCATTGCATGCAACCATGGCCTTCCCAATATGATGTTGTAAGGAGAAGGCGTATCAATCACGATGAATTCTGTCCTGATCTTCTTAGTACCGGCCTGTACTTCCAAGTTTGTAGCGCCCAGTGGCCATGTCGGCGTTCCATTGAAGCCGACCATCGGGCCATTCGATTGCTCCATGTCGTCTGGGTGAAGGCCTAGCTCCTTGTAACATCTAACGTACATGATGTCACAAGAGCTGCCTTGATCTATTAGGATGCGTTTCACTTGGCACTCCCCAACCTGGAGGGATACTACCAAGGCATCATTATGCGGGTGCTGGACCATCTCTAGGTCGGCTTCGGTGAAGGTTATCATCGGTCCTTGGCACTCCGCTGGCCGATGTCTCTTTTCCCCGACTTGGTAGACATGCTGCAGATGCCTTACCCTCTGAGTCTCTCCTCTGACTTCGTTCTCGTTAACTTTTGAATGAATCACATTAACTATCCGAGGTCCTTCTGCCCGAGGTGGAGGTGGTGGGGCTGCTGGAGCCTGAGGCAGTCTTGCCTGCTCTTCTCTTGTTCTGGTTTCATCGACAAGGTCTCTCAGGTGGCCTTGTCTTACCAGATCTTCCAAGTGTGCTTTTAAGGCTCTGCAGCCCTGTGTTGTATGTCCGTTTTCATTGTGATAAGCACAATGTCTGTCCATGTTTCTTCCCATGAATTCTCCTGGTTCCCTTGCTGGTGTTCTGAAATAGGGCTGGCTCCGAATTTTTCCTAGGACTTTTTGAATTGGAATTCGGAACACGGTTGTCACTGCCTGTTTAGCCCTTAACTCCATCTCTGTTTTGCTGAATCCGTTGTTACTTCGGCCTTGCTTCGGCGAGCCGTTCCCTTTTTCCTGTTTGACTTCCTTGTGGGCCGATGTATCCTCCTCGGCTCGTGCATACTTTTCGATTCTTGCCATGAGCTCCTCCATGCTCTTTGGCAATGTCTTTGCCAAAGATTTCCGTAGTGAACAGTTATCTTTTAGGCCGTTCTTGAAAGACACGACCGCTACCTCCTGGTTGCATTCAGGTATTCGATTGAACACCTCGTAGTACCTTTTCGCATAGGCCCTGAGGCCTTCATCCTTGCTGATTTTTAAAGCCATTAGCGCGTCCACCCTTAATGGCTGTAGTTTGTTTGTTACGAACCTGGCCACAAACATCTCGGCCAGGCCTTCCCATGTCTTCACGCTTCCCTTTGGTAATTTATGGAACCAATCTGATGCAATCTCCCCAAAGGACGAGGGGAACACTTTGCAGAGTAGTGGCTCGTTTCCACTGTACAACGCCATTGAGTTCAAAAATAGTCCAACGTGGAAGTTAGGGTCTGACTTACCATCGTATATTTGAAACCTCGGCATGCTGAATCTTTTTGGTGCTTCAAATTTGTCCAGTTCTACCGAGAACGGTGTCCTCGGCTTGACGGGTGAGGTTACCTCGGCTTCAGCGTTCTGTTCCTTCCTCTTGAGGTAGTTTCTCAAGTCTTCTTTACTCCTCCCCGGAGCTCGGCTGTCTTTGGACTTCAGTCTCTTCGGCACACTACTCTCGGCCTCGTGATGGGCCCGTTTCGATCTTTCTCCGTGGGTTGTGTCAAAGCAGAGCGCCTGCTTTTGAACATGCCGATGTTCTCTGGGTTCCTGATCCTTCGTTTGATACGTTCTCTGGGACTTCTCTTGTCTTGGCTCCTCTCGTCTGACCTCCCCGGAGGGTGGGTGAGAGTGCCTTTTGCTCCTGGAGTGTTGTGGTGCTTCAGGAATTATTTTCCTTCCTCCCTTCTGAGTATTAACTGCTGGAATTGGCGTGTCCTGCAACGGGTATGGTGGCTGCATGACATTGTTTTGCATCATGAAGTTGACGACCGACTGTAGGTCAGCCAACTTGTTTGCCAGTTCTTTTACTTCGTCATCCCTCCGTAGGCACCTATCCCTCCATACCTAGAGGTTGTCTTCGTTGTTATATCTGCCCTGGTCTGTTTTCTTTGAAGTGTCGCCCTTCTGGATGACGTCCTTTCCCCCGTGTCCCTGGGTACAGGCTTCTTCGTTATGGTTGTTTCCTTCGGCGTCAAGGTTGATAGGCCTGCCACTCCCATCGGGAGCGTCGTCCCCAACCTTTTCGTTTTGTGCGTCACTGGCCATCTATTCGTCTTCCTTTCCCACAGACGGCGCCAAATTGTGTGAGTGATTTTCTGATCACACTGCTCTCCTTAGGAATTCAGCTGTAGAACACAGGCAGAATAGATGGCACCTTGCTGTCCTGCAATAAAAGAAAAAGGCTCTGGTGGTGGTTCTTCCACCCGGGGGCACTTCGACGATCAAGTCAGTATATCTCTCAAAGATAATTAAGTATTCAACTCACAAGCTTGAGTATTAAAAACGTACCTTTGACCCATGGGGGTGCCTACCTTTTATAGTCAATACAGTCCTAGTCCCAATAGGAGCCTAACCCCAATGAACTCAGGATTATTGCTAATCTGGAACTCCCAATGGGTTTAGGACAAAACTCTCCAAGAGTTTTACCTTTAACCAGACTGAAGTCTTCTCTCAATCTAGGACTCTTGTCATTTATCCACTTATCTCGGATTCCGATATCTTCGGAGATAACCTCGGCAATTCCGTGATTACCTCGGCATAACTTACCACGACACGTGGCACCTCGGCCGAAACGTCGGCGTCACCATGCCACGTGTTGGTACTCAGAAAATATGTCCCCACACTTTTTATTGGACTTACACAATGGTTGGAACGAAGATATATTTTATTGTCAAATCTAATATGACAAATGGATAAAAACATATGTGTACAGATCAATCAATAGTTCAAGTCACCGACTTGGTCAAATATGTCATGTGGCAGGATTGAAGGAAAATATCTAAATGCATGTCTTATTTTTTCAATAATCCATACTCGTAGCAATGAGTATGGTGAATTTGTTTAAAATATTAAAAAAATCACTAAAAAAATTTAAAAATATGAAAATAAAAACTTAATTTTAAAAAAATTGAAAACAAACAAGATGATTGTTCCTCTCACAAGTGATAAATGATTTATTACAAATATATATGATTTATCTTCTCTAAACTTGAGGTCCATTCACAGAATGGCCGAGTTGTGGATCTCATTCAAGAATTCCTAAAATAAATTCCCTACCCCGCTATTAAAAAAATAATAGGAAATTAGAAAGAAGAAAAGAAAGTCTAGATTCATGGCAACACATACTTTATTTATAATTTTTCCAAAGCATTGCAGCACATAAAAATTATAAGGTTCATTGAAAAGGAACAGAAAAGAAAAATTAAATTACCAAAAAGAAAAGTGAAGAAGCAACCATTAGTATCATTTGGAGGTGGAAAGAACTGCTGATAACAAAATGTTGCGACAACAAGGTCTGTAATAATAAATTATACAGATTTTAAGTAATATAAGATACCAAATCGCAGATATGATTCAATTTGCTCTGCTATTGAATGATTAGTGGCCAAAGAACAGGCTTATGAGAGCTGCAGCAAACACATCCTGCCAATGGTGCCAATAGAACACATCCCAAAATGAAAAATTGAAACAAAAAAATACACACTTGGAAGAAATCAATACCTTCCTAACAATGCAAGACAAGCATCCACTTCTGTTGAAACTCGACCAAGGACGAGCTTTGCAAGTTCACTACCAACATGTACTAAAGCCTACATATTCCATGCTCAGTTGTCAGACCACCAAACTAACCACATATATTTGTATGCACACACATACATCTATATTTATATATTTGATGTGTAACTAACTACATGTTCAATTGCGTTAAGAAAAGCTACCAACCTTGTTAATGAAACAGGACATTCAAACATCTGAGCCGGCCAGCCCATAACACTCGGAATCTGCCAACGCGGTATCCACAGCACTCTACACTCAGGAAACAAATGTACACAAAAACCAATCATATTCATAAGCTCATGCGCCCATCACACCATGTAAATACATTGGCAACCATGTAGAACTACAATGCCTAAAAATCCCATTTTTGTAATTGAATTCTCAATTTCATAACCAAGATTTCAAATTTAAATAGCATTCAGTCCCATATATGTAATATGATTAAATTGATACATGTGTATATATATATATATATATTACCCTAAACATTGTATCGGGGAGACTGCAGATACCGAGCAGGAGAGAGGAGCTGACAGTGGCAGCAGTTGGAGGAAACCTGTAAATAAAAATATTGGAATCAATGAATTATAAAACAAAAACCCAATAATCTGCTGAAAAATGACCCAAAATAATTTGCAAAGCAAGTTTATGTTTATGGGTTTTGGCTTGTTTCAGGCCAAAAATGTATTAGATTCATTAATTTCGATTAGTATTTGAGTTTATATTGATGGGTTTGTGATTGTTTCGGGCTGCTTGTGTTTAAAATGTATTAGATTCATTCATTTCGATCAGTGTTCAAGTTTTTATTGATGTATCTTTGCTTGTTTCAGGTAGCTTGTTCAAAATCTATTAGATTTTATTGATTAGTAAATACCCATTTTAAGCACCCTGATATGGTGGTACACACTTTCTAGTGTGTGTATATATAGTGCACAACCACACTGTTGCATGAATAACTTAAAAACATAATCTAATGAAAACTGATTTACCCACGTCAGTTCCTCCAATGCTTGCTCCTTTCAGGTTGCGAAGAAGGCAAGCTGCATAAAGGGAAGAATACAAGGGGAAAACAAACTGTGTATCAAGTCTAAACAAGACCGGAGCATGAGTCAAATTGTTTTGAACATTTTTGTCAAAGCAAAAACAAGAGCCTAGTAACCATTTC
This sequence comes from Camellia japonica, assembly GCA_030407325.1. NCBI lineage: Eukaryota > Viridiplantae > Streptophyta > Magnoliopsida > Ericales > Theaceae > Camellia > Camellia japonica. Next base: position 31,269,780 of record JAPPVO010000029.1, on the reverse strand, counting down.
CACGTCAAAAGAAGAATACCAGTAGCAGCAGCAACAATAAGAGGGAAAATTAATTTTGTATCCGTTTTGCGATGATTTTTTGCTGCTTTAAGCATTGCATCAAATAGTTGGATGGCAAAGAACAAATGTATAAAAAGTAAAAATCAACAACCACTAATCCAATTCAATGTAATGTGATGACAAACCAAACTCAGACACAAAGAGCCCAAGACAGTTCTCAATCAAGCAACCATAGGATAATAATGGAAGTAAAAGAATTTGATTGCACAACTAATGGAATATGGAAGTTGAGAAATGGCATACCTCATCTGTTTCTTGAACCAGATTGACAACACAATTTGCATCAAGCCAACCCAACAATCCTCTTAAAATAGAACAACTTATGGAGGAAGGAAGGCCAGCTTGTTTGAGAAACATCCGTTTTGTTTGGTTTGATTTTGGGAGAAATTTTTTATAAATATACTCTACGAATACTTTTTTAAGTGTAATCAAGCCAAATAGATTTTTCCAAAAAAACTCTCAGAAATGTGTTTGGTTATCCAATTTTCAGGATTACTTTTGAAACATGGTTGCAAAAAAGACAAACCAAATAAGTTTTTATACTTTTATCTCAAAAACTACTCTACAAAAAGACAAACCAAACAAGTTTTTGTACTTTTTTATCTAAAAATTACTCTACAAAAAGTTGTTTAAGAGAGAATATTTGGAAAAAGACGAATCAAATAAGTTTTTGTATTTTTTATCTCAAAAACTATTCTACAAAAAAATCAAAGTTATTTTAGAGAGAATATTTAGAAAAAAACAAACCAAACAAATTTTTGTACTTTTTTATCCCAAAAATTATTCTACAAACACAAACCAAACACCCCATCATCTTTCACCGAGCTTGCTGAAGAAGCCCCAAACAGTGCATATCTTGTGGGGCAATCTTCGTCAAGGGTGGGTGAATTTGGCATCTCACCTACCTTAGACACACTACACTGACGTTAGAGGCAAGTTTTGCTGCTTTTATAGATTATTGTTACAGATATTGTTAAAATTTGATTTGAAAATTTAACAAGATTAAAATTATGTTAAATAGATTAAAATTATGTTAAATTTTTTTAAATAAGTTTAATTTGTTTACTTTATAGAATGTTTTCGGAATACTACGTGTCTGTACTCCTTAGCCAATTATTATTCAATATGTCCCTTATATTCCTTAATTACCCAACACAATACTCCACCTATCTACATTCTCCACCAATCACAATACTTCGTGTCTATACTCTGAAATTATGGAATATTTACCTATTAATAAGTCAATCTCGAATATGTTTTTAAATAATTAAACATGAGTCGAAATCCAGCAATATGGTTTGTTTTAGCAACCCTAAATAAAAGTTTGGTGAATTATAATGACCTCTTTTAAAATTTAATAAAATTGTAGAAACCTCTCCTGAAGTTTTTAAAATGACAAAGGCCTCTTTTGGGAAGTGGATTAAAAGCCACTTCTTAAACTTTTAACTCATTTTAGGTCATGTTGTCTCTTACATTTTTTACACATTTTTTCAAAAAAATCAAAAAAAAGTCAAAAAGTCAACTTTTAATTATCTTTTCAAAACACCCAAAAACCCTTCCTTGAGATTAGTGTAAGTGAAAACTAACCTTAAGAGGGATTTTTGTCATTTTAAACCTCTGAGAAAATTTCTGCATTTCATTAAATCTTTAGGAACACATAGTGCAATTGAAATTTAAATCTCATGGGATTTAAGAAAATTTTCTATAATTTCATTAAATTTTAAGAGAAGCATGTGTAATTTAGCCACAGAAGTTAATGATAAATTATAGAATAACTCTACTTTCTCTTTTTATTTGTTTTTATGCCAAATTTTATAGTAATTTTTTAAACATTCTTACTACTTCATATAAATCACTTCTTACATTAAATTTTATAGTAATTTTTTAAACATTCTTACTACTTCATATAAATCACTTCTTACATTAAATTAAAAATTTGATAAAATCAAACCACTTCAACCAACATAATCGAATAGCTTATCATCATGTTCATTAAGGTTAGGTTTGGCATCTTTTAAAAAAATCCAGACGTTAAAAACACTACAAGAAAAGTGACTTTAAAACACGGAACTTTTTGCGACGGCGTGTATCCCGTCGCAAAAAGTGGTCTTTTGCGACGGCATTTGAAGCCGTCTCAAATAAATGTCTTCTGCGACGGTAATCACCTCATCGCTAATAAGCACACAAGAAAAAGTGCCTTAAACACGAAAGTATTCGCGACGCATTGTGTGCCGTCGCAAAAATAAATTCGTTTGAGACGGGTGAAATTTACCGTCGCAAATAGTGGACATTTGTGACGGCAATGCTCTTTCGCAAACAAACCCTTATTAAAACAGCGTCGTTTTAATAAATGGATTTTATCATTTGTGACGGTGTATCTATACCGTCGCAAAAGGTACTGAAATATTTCCTCTCCCTCCTTTAGCCCAATTGGCGCTCGATCAAAACCCCCAAAATTTCATCCCCAAATCCCTAACACCATTTTCCCTCATAATCACAGAGATTTCGAGTTCCCAATCTCAGAGACGAGTTCGAGTTCGTGTTCACCGACGATCACAGAGATTTCGAGTTCCCAATCACAGAGATTTCGATTGTTCACCGATGATCTCTCTCTTGACGAGCGACGACGGCTAGCGGTAGTGCGGCGACGGCGTATTACGATCCCTCTCTTTCCCACGAGCTCAGTCAATATGCTCTCTCTCTCTCTCTCTCACACACACACACTGATATATATATATATATATATATACATATTATTCATGCTTGTTTTCTGTGATTTGTTTAGTGCTAGGATTATTTGCTACATTGTTCAACATTTATTCAAAATTCATTTTGATTGTCTGACAGGTATCGAACTGTCAATATATGCGAATTAGTTTGAATTTTTCATATTGACCTTTTGAGATTAGGTTGATTTTTATTTTTATTTCTAATTTTTTAATTTAAGTTTGCTGTTATTTTATTCACTTCGGTATCAAATTGTTATTTTATTCACTTTCTATAGCCTCTAGAGAAGCTTTGTCAACTAGATTATATTGTAGCTAGTGATTTATTTTAAATGTGTATGGAAGAATGGAAGTATTAAGGATATAGGAAGATTATTAGAGAGCATAATTTCTGGAAGATTGTTAGAGAGCGTAATTGTCACGACCCAAACCCGCCCCTATGGGTTTAGCACCGTAACCGGCCAGTAATCCGAGATTACCGAAGGCCTGCTTAACAGTAATACAGTAAAACAGAGTACAGGGGCATGGCGGAAGCCAAAACAGTAAATAAACAATGTCCAATGAGCTGTGACAGTCTGTATGCAAAAAGACTTTTCATACATATATATACAGTCAGTGACAAACAGTATGTACATATATACAATCATTCAGTTCAGGGACCTAATCCCTATTAAATAGTAGTAACAGTCTATACAGTATATACAGTAAACAAAACAGGTACAGAGACAGACAGGGGACTAAAACACCCCTAAGCCATAGCTTGGCAGGCTCGGAACCTCGCAGTGAGGCACAGTGGTTGGCTTGACAAAAAGGGGAGTCTAACCCACGTTCCTAGCTCCGGTCTGGTACCTGAACACCTACATATATATATAAACAGTGAGCTAAAGCCCAGTGAATAACATAATGCGTAAAGAGGTTTAGAATGAATGTCCTTACAGTAATGAAAACAGTTCATTGATTCAGTATAACAGTCGTTCAGTCATTCAGTCAAAACAGTCATATGTGGTACATCCATTAGCATAACAGTACAGTAACAGTAGGTCTTAAAAGACCGAACAGTCAATGATGGCCATTAATCAGTAAACAGTAGTGGTTCCAACAAGGGAACCGACAGAGATCTCTGTAACAGTAACAGTCAGTAACAGTAGTTGCTAAGGATGCCACAATACAGTTCAGAATATAGGATATACATTCATTCAGTTAACAGTATCAGTTCAAAAACAGTACAATTCAATTGTTCAGAAGATAATCATTTTTGAACATATCTTTACACAGTTGTTACTCACAGAGTTCTGGGCTACAATTAGGCTAGAGCGCGTCCCCAGATGCTAACCCTACACAGTTTCCAGGATGAACACACACTAAGTTATACAGTTGGGAAAGTAATCACTTAATCCCTAAATTGCCTCGGTGTGGTTCTACATCTATATCCTCATTAAGATGCCTTAAACTAGGCCTAAGAATGCTTAGGATGGGATGAGGATGCAAAGATGCACTTTAAAAGCATTTTCAGAATTTTCAGAAAACAGGGGTCCCGCTCGAGCGTAGGTTTCCCCGCTCGAGCGGACATGCAGAAAAAGGTTTCCGCTCGAGCGTCACTTCCAACGCTCGAGCGTGATGCAAAATATGGCAAAAGTACTGGATGCTCGAAAATCACGCTCGATAGGCGCTCGAGCGTAAGACACAAGGTCCCGCTCGAGCGCAGGTTTCCCCGCTCGAGCGGTCTGTAAAACACAACAAAATGCTGGGAGCACGATTTCCCCGCTCGAGCGGGAGTTAAAAATCTGGAAAATCCAGATTGCACATTCAAGCTCAAAATCAAGTTTTAGCAACTCAAAACTCGACCTCTTGGGCCCAATTTCTGGAAAACACTTGTAAATACATAGAACAACATGATTCAAAGCTCAATTTGTAAAATCAAGGCCCAAGAGTAGCTCAATTAAATCCAATTTCAAACTAATTTTCATGGACATGAAGAACATGCAAACATGCATGAATTTAAATCATTTTAAAGCTTCAATGCTTGCTCAAATGAGTTCAAATCTTGCAAAACATGATGACAACATGAACTATAACAATATTATGAACATGCATGTGAGGAATCATGAACTTGCAACCCCAAAACTTCCAAATACATACATGCATGCAAGCCTTAAGCTTCAATTCAACACTATTGAACCAATTCATGCCTTAAGTCACTACAGACCCATGGATTATGCAAGAATCAACTCTAAAACATAAACAAGAAGGTAATGAATCTACCTTGGGTCTTGAATACAAGCTATACAAGCTCAATTGATCAAGAACTCTTCCAATCTTCTCAATTTCCAAGCATTACAAGATGAATTCACTCTAGTCTCCTACTTTCTCTCTCTATGTCGGTTTGAACACAAGAATTTGGTTGAAGAAGAGTTTTGTTTAAGTGTCTAATAAGGCTCACATGTGTTCAATGTAGTGGACCACTAGGGATGGCAAAATTGTGATTAAGTCCAAGTTTGCAATTTATCAATAATTAATCTAATTAATCATACCTAATCAGTTTTCAGATAATTACACACCATAAAATCACATAAATTATGATGATCATAAACGTCAATCAATTTCTGGTTCGGCTGCCGATAAGGCCTTCAATTCGCAATTTAAACATAATACATGAACAGATCAATTAACAACCAACAGATAGAAAATGCATTTAAACAGATACAGTCAATCAATCAGTTTCAGATTTTAGTCAGTCAGTTCAGTATTTCAATCAGTTCAATTACTTATCATAATTAGTCTCAGTTTAGCAGTAATCGGTAGTTCATCGGTAAACAGTGGTGAGGGTTATTACAGTAATTTCTGTAGAATTTATGTAAAGCTAATCAAAGGAAAGTAGTCATAGGATCTTTGACAATTTATAGTTCAAAAGAAGATTGGTTACAGTCTTCCTCTAATTATAGAGCTTTTCTAACAAATTTTGATCATCTCCCAAGCAAGAATATTTGTGTTATCTTATTCTGAAAAGATACCATTTATTAACTTATTTGGTACATTTGGGGAGCGACTACAATTTTGTCAAATTCTATGAATTTTGCAGCTACTATTTTGTCAATTTCTAAGCATTTGCATTATAAATAAAATTGTGTTGAATCACTTGACCCTTATATCTTAGCTACTTGATAGGGACCTAGCCAACACTTGAGTGTTTAGGGATGTGTCATGTTCACTGCACTTCTTATTTGCTTCATACTAAAGTTGTAGTTGAAAGTCTCTGTTAGAGAAAACTGGTGTAAACTATATTTCAACTAAGAAGGGAAATTTGACTATGACACAGGAAATAGAATATTATGGGTACTTAGTAAATGCCTTTGTTGTTTTTCCAGGTGATTGAGTCTTTCCTCAATTGCGTGGATTTTACAGTTGGCAATAAGAGTTGGGCAGGGTTTAAAGCTTTATTACCAAACTATTATTAATTGTTGATTTTGCTTCTACTGAAAGCTATTATTAATTGTTGTCTCATTCATGCCATGGTCTATATATATCTATTGAACTACTTTCATATATAATTCATCTAGAAGGATGATCAAATTTGCTCACGTTAGCTTTACAATTAGTCTATTAACTAAATTAATTTGGTCAATTGTTTATTTTATCATTATTTTGTTGTTTGCTAATACAAGTTGTATGTAGTGTTGGTAAATGAAGATGTGGAGATGTGGGTGTGGTGGGTCAACCCAAGAGATGGTAAGGAACTAGGAAGATTCATAGAGAGAGAGAGTGAGTGAGAGAGTGAGGGAGTAAATATTGGGGAAGGGGGTGTGGGTGTGGGTGTGGGTGTGGGTGTGGAGTAGGATTAACTATAGTGTGTATGTGTTGTGGGCTATGTATGTGAGGTGGGGGGCCACAAGTAAGCAAGTTGATGGGGTTCATATGAGTGTGGACTGTATTTTAGAAAGTTCATTCCCTCCTGAGCTTTAGCTACTTCTGCTGACCACCAACATGGCCTATCTCTCTCTCTAAGCCCAAAATAACACTTTTGGGCATATTTGTTGTTTAACACTTTTTTTTTTTTTTGAAACAGCCAAAAGAGGAATTTTATTGATGAAGAACAAGCAAAGACAAAGAGAGAGTCCCCCAGATGGTAAGTGTTGTTTAACACTTTTGTCAACTAATGAGTAATTTGTTGTAATTATATTTTTGTCTAGGGCATATTTGTTATAAATATGACTAATTTTGCCATTCTTTCTCTATTTGCCTCCCTTATAATCCTATATCATTATGACCCTTACATTTGTTGTAATTATATTTTTTCTTAGGGCATATTTGTTTTGCATGTGAGATGTATATCTCCCAAGAAGTTTGCCTGAAGCAAATTAATGGTAGGAAACACATATTCATGTGGAAAATGACTGGCATTTAAATATATTTATATATATTGTTGAGAAGATTACAAAAGAAGTGAAGTGTGCATTTGAGGGAAATACAGATGATGGATAAGAGTTGGATTGATTTGCCAAATAGGATGTCGAGGGAATACATTAATGGGATTGATCAATTCCTTGTGTTTGCCTACACCAATAGGGTTAAAGGTTCAATGATTAGTTGTTCGTATAGGAAATGTGAGAATCGATACTATCTTGGACAAGAGGGTGTACGGGACCATCTGATTTTGAATGGTTTTTTAAAAAAAGTACAAACATTAGATTAATCATGGGGAATCTTACGTATCTCTGCATGGTAATCGAGAGAATGAAACATTGGCTAATTTAGACATTGGAGACGATATGGTTGGAATGATACAAGAGGCTATGGGAAATCCACATGCGGGTACAAATGTTGAAGGTAATGAACCACAGGGGCCTGATCCCCATGCATCTGAACCCCAGCTCGGTCCAAATGTAGAGACTGCAAAAGTATTTCAAACTTCTTCAAGATGCACAAAGTGAATTGTATCCGGGTTGTCAGAAGTTCACATCTTTGTCATTCATTGTTCGACTTCTACATCTGAAGGTGCTTAATCAGTGGACAGACAAGTCTGTTGACATGTTGCTTGAGTTATTGAATGAGGCGTTCCTGTTGGGTGTGAAACTCCCGGACTCATATTATAAAGCTCAAAAGGTCATAACAAATTTGGGCTTCACGTATGAGACGTGGGATGCATATCCCAACAGTTGCATGTTGTTTCGAGACGAGGATGTCAATCTTGATAAATGTGTCATATGCAACAGTTCAATATGGAAATCAAATGGTGATGGTGGTTCAAATGGTCCTAACAACGGTGGCAAACGAATAGCTGCAAAACAAATGAGGTATTATCCTTTAAAGCCAAGATTGCAGAGGTTGTTTATGTCATCCAAGACGGTTAAGTTAATGAGATGGCATGCAGAGGAATAAACTGATAACGGTGTCTTTAGGTATTCTACAGACTCCCTTGCATAGAAAAATTTTGACTGTCGGAATATTGATTTTAGTAATGATTGCCGAAGTGTAAGGCTTGGTTTAGCATCTGATGGTTTTAACCCATTAGGACGATGAACATAGTTCATAGCACTTGGCCTGTTGTACTCATTCCATACAACTTGCCGCCATGGATGTGCATGAAGCAACCATTTCTAATTTTATCTGTGTTTATTGATGGCCCGAAAAGGCCTGGTGACAAGATTGATGTATATATGCAACCGTTGATTGAGGAGTTGAAAGAACTATGGAATGACGGTGTCTCCACATTTGATGCATCAACAAATCAAATGTTTCAAATGCATGCAGCTTTATTGTGGACAATTAGTGATTTTCCTGCATATGCAAACTTGTCAGGATGGAGCACTAAAGGCGAATATGCATGTCCTTGTTGCAATAAGGAAACTACATCGTGTTGGTTGAAGCATACAATCATACTTGGGTCATCGCAGATTTTTACCTAGTGGCCATAAATTCCGAAAGGATAAAGTATCATTTGATGGTAGCCAGGAAGTCAGATTCAAACCAAAATTGTTGTCTGGAACTGAAATGTTGCTACAATTAGAATCTGAGGGTATTTTAACCCAATACAAGAGGGATGACCTTAAGGAGAGGCATAGGAGACAAGTAGAGAAGAAAAAAGCCGGACATCGCACCCATAGCTGGAAGAAAAAGAGTATCTTTTATGAACTGCCATATTGGGAGCACAATCTAATAAGACACAACCTCAATGTCATGCATATAGAGAAGAATGTTTGTGATAATGTGTTGTGGACAATATTAGGGGTTGCAGGAAAATCGAAGGATGGTGTTAATGCTCGGCGTGATTTACAAGAAATGAATATTAGAAAACCCCTACATTTGCAGTTAAGAGAGTCGAATAAAGCTTATTTACCACCAGCACAATTCACGATGACCAAGGATGAGAAAGATTTGTTCTTGAAAGTATTGAAGGAAGTTAGAGTTCCCGACGGGTATTCATCCAATATATCGCATCGCGTGTGCTTACATGATAGAAGTATTGGGGGTCTTAAAAGCCACGATAGTCATATTCTGATGCAACAACTAATTCCATTGGCTATTCGAAGATCCTTACCGAAGAATGTAATTGAACCTTTGATTGAATTGAGCAATTTCTTTAGAAAATTGTGTTCCAAAGTGAATCGTGCGATGGATTTGCAATATATTCAAGATCGTATCGCCGTAACACTTTGTCATCTAGAGAAAATATTTCCTCCTACTTTTTTTGATATAATGAGCACTTGCCTATACATCTAGCTGATGAAACATTATTGAGTAGAGCGATTCAGTTTCGATGGATGTATCCAATTGAGAGGTATCTTCTTACTTTGAAGCAATATGTGTGTAATAGAGCTCATCCAGAAAGTTCAATTGCTAAAGGATATCTTATGGAAGAATGCGTGAATTTTTGTGCACAATGTCTCAATGATGTGGAAACCAAATCTAATCGACTCGTAAGGAACTACAGTGGTGATGATAATCTGGGTCGTGTTGTTGGTGAAAGCACAAGCTTTTATCTTGATAATACTTCTTGGGTACAAACTCATCGGTATGTCTTATTCAATACAAGCGCGGTTCAACCATTCATAAAGTAAGTTATGTCACTCACTCAATATTTTATTATGTTTTATTGAATTTTGAACCAATTTTTTTTTTTGGATCAAATGTCAATCTACACAGCAAACACCTTGAAGTACTTAAGGTCAAAATGCCTCATGTTGACGATCATCAGCTTCGGCGTGAACATTTTGAAACTTTTCACATTTGGTTCAAGGAATATGTATGTATTTAAATCTACAGATTCTATTTACCTAAGTCGAACTACATTTTAAATTTTACAATTTTTTTTTTATTTTTTAAATAGGTTCAAACATTACGAAGGACTAGTGATGTCACATTTTTTGAAGAGATTATTGTATTGGCAAATGGTCCTCATAACCTGGCAAGGAGGTTCAACGGGTATATAATGAATGGGTTTTGGTATCGAGTAAAGGCCATGGATGACCGTCGAGCCACACAAAATTGTGGTGTAACTTTGAAGGCAGATACCATAAGTTATGCTAGTCGGAAAGACAAGAATCCTCGTGTGGGGTCTATGTACTATTATGGACAATTGACAGATATTGTTGAGATTCGATATTCCAATGAGAAGAAGCATGTGTTGTTTAAGTGTGATTGGATTGACAATATTCACGGGAAGATACAAGATGTCTTCAATTTCACGTTGGTCAATTTCAATCATTTGTTGTACCGAGATAATCGAATTACCAATGAACCTTTCATCTTGGCATCCCAAGCAGAGCAAGTTTGGTATGTTGCAGACCCGTTAGAACCAGACTGGCAAGTAATGGTGAAGATGTCTCAAAGAGGTTTATTTGATATGAATTCGACTGATCCAGAAATCGAGCCATATATGAGCCAACAATTAGAAAAAAACATAATGCTCTGTGATAAAGAAGTTAGTTAGGTGAGGGAAGCCGCAGAAGGAGAAACACTTGATGTGGAAATAGACTGATATTTAATAAACATTAGTAATTGAATTAAGGCCAAGGTTGTAGTTAATGTTCAGTTTCTTAATTTACTTTGTCTTTGTAATTGTATTAGTTCAATTAATGTCATATTATAGTTGATTCAAAACCATTCTCTACGTTTCTAATGTCAATTAATGTCACGACACTTGCAGATTATTATGGCAAGGAAGAGGAAGCCTGATCATCTCCTACGCATGATGTCCGATGTGGTACATAAGAGGACATCAGCGGCACCACCATTAGAGGAGGCATCACATTGACCACCATCAAAGGGGCCATTAGTGCTACCACTATCTGACCAGCCACCGCAGCGACCACTATTAGTGGCACCACCATTAGAGGAGGCATCACAGCGAGCACCATTAGTGCCACCGTATCAACCACCATCAGTGGCACCACAGTAGCTATCATCTACTCAGCCTCCACGCCTACCATTGGTGCGTCTACCATCAGTGGCACCACCATTAGAGGAGACATCACAGCGAGCACCATCAGAGGAGCCATTAGTGCCACTGCATCGACCACCATCAGTGGGACCACAACAGCTATCATCTACTCAGCCTCCACGCCTACCATCGGTGCGTCCACCATCAGTGGCACCACAGCAACTATCATCCCGACTAGAGTCATCGGCTTATAAGCCATTCGCAGGTATATAAATTTGCTTTGATTTGTATGAAAATTATTTAAATATATATTTATTTGTTCTCATTACATATAACTTGTTTATTCTCATTGTATTTTTTAGACCCTTCGACTTCTTCACAGCCCACCTCAGGTATAAGAATTTGATTTGTATTGACATTATTTAAATATGCATTTGTTTATTATCATTGCATATTGTTGATTCTTATTGTATTTCGCAGGTCATGTTAGTTCTTCATCAACCTCGAGTAGGCGTGGTAGAGGATGTGCCAAGGGCATTAGGGAGTGGGGTACTGGTACAAAGTTGGACATACAATTTGACGAAAATTACTGTCTAATAGGGGATAACGTGTCTAAGTTAACTACTCAACTTGGCATTATTGTGCGGAATGGTAACATTGTTCCTCTTACTTTTCTTGACTGGAACACTGTGCCTGATGATATTCTTGATGCTATCTGGAAGGATGTGAAGATAAAAGTATATTTTTGTCCAAAAATTTAAATTCCAAAATTGTGTTATTATTATTTAAACTTTGAAATTGTGTTTTATAGGACAATTTGAATATATGTCCAGAGGAGTACAAGCCAATCTGCATGAAAAACTGCAACAGCATATTGAAGGATCACAAGAATAAGATTAAGGCTAAGTATTTCAAGCCTAGAAGTTCTGATCTTAATCTGAAGGATGATGTTCCTTTGCACATTGTGCCAAGCCAGTGGGAAGAACTTGTGGATTATTGGCGTACTTCCGATGCTGAGGTATACAAATAAGTTATATGTATGATATGTAAACATACAAATCATATTTATATACTTACATTTGTTGAACCTGTTATAGAAAATTGCAACTAGGAATGCTAAAAATCGGCAAGCTCACGGCATAGCTCATACCACAGGGCGTACTACTTTCGCTCAGATACGGCATGAGGTTTATATTTTATTGTTTTATTTTTGTATATAAATAAACATTGTACATTTGCAAATTATTTGGATTCTAATTTTCATATTTCTAAAAAAATGTAGATGCCCAATAAGGGGGAGTTTACTGACAAGATGAATGTTTGGCTTATGACATGTAGAGCAGATGACCCAGAGGTTATCCGGACCTTGGTAGTTTCCAAACACCTTTGATTGTATTTAAAGTTTATTTTTTATTTTTTGTGTGTCAACCATCTTAATTTGGCATATATGTCTTATTCAATACATGATGTGAAACCCCGTATTTTTATATAATAATAATAATATATATTTTTAATTTTCTTAAATAATTATTCACAATATTTTGAATTTAATAGTCTGTATATTTTTATACTGAACATTTATTTAAAATAAAATAAAATAAAATATTTTTTTGACTTTATATTATCACTCAATATAAATTTCTGAACCTTATGATATTTTTATTATATTTTTCTCTATATTTTTTTTTTGTGATCAAATTACACTGAAACCTAATATTTTATATACTAAAACCTAAATATATATATATATATATATATATACATATTTAATCAGACTCTAATGGAAGTCAATTAGACTAATTAAATTAGGTGGGATTTGAGATTAGATATAATTAACTAATTTTGTGTCAATCAAGACTTATTAAGAATATGTATTATTTAATTAAATCAATCTTAATCATAAATTAAACTATGGAAGGATCAAAAATTATGGGTGTATATGAAGTGAGGGTGTGCTAAGAAACCCAAGTGTGTGTACAAAGAAATCTATTTGTGTGTGCGTGTGTAAGTGATGTGCTGGAAGCTTGACCAAGGTGCACATGTGCAATATGTGTCAACAAGAGGGATGTGCTTGTGTGTGTGTGTGCATGTAAGTCTTGAGGTGGACTTCAAAAAGTGTGTGCACGTGTGCTGTGCTGACAGCAAAGAAGAGAGGTGCATGTGTGTGTGTATAACTAAGGAGTTAAAGGTGTTTGGGTTAGCAATTGATGGGTATGTGCTGTGAGAGTCCTAGAGGGAGAGAGAGAGAGAGCCGAGAATGAGAGAGAGGGAGTGAAAAATAAGAGAGTATTGAAGCCTATTCAATTTTCTTTGCTAGAAGGAATTTCATGGGAAGCTAAAAAATTAAAGAAATGAAGATCTTGAAGGCTAATAGGTAAGAAAACCCTCTCAACCTTCTCATTTTTTTTATATTTGAAATTTCAGATTATATACATATGATAAAATGTTTAAACTTGTAGATAGAATTTTATTTATAATTGTATGAAAATTTATGATGGTATATCAAATATTGGTAGTCTGAAAATCATGATAATATTGTGGAGTTTGGACTTGCATGTGTAGTTTATGCCATTAAAAAAATTATTGAAGATGTTATTTGGCCCTTTAAATCTGTCAGAACGTTGTACAAATTTTTAGACAATTTTATACTCGAAATTTGAAGATGATTTCTTCTACGAAGTTGTTTATAATGATGTCTAGTTCATCCACAAAATTGTTCAACAATTATTGAGTTTTGTACGAATTTATACAGATTTTTAACCAAATCTAGAGCTATAGGCAGATTTTATTATATGTTTGAAAAATCATTAAAAATTTTATATTAAACCAAATCTGATAATTTCTAAGCAAAAAATGAAATTTCAGAAGTCTATTTGCATAATAAATTTTTATATTATGTAATTGATTTATAAATTTAAGTATGGAATTAATTTAAGAAAATGTGATAAATCTGTGTCATTAACATTCTTGGAATTTTTAAGAATTATTTATAATTTATTTTTGGAAACTGCTTTCTGAAAACGACCATAACCTATTTATTGAGTATTCTGTAGAGTTATATGAATTTTAGAGTTGTATAAGTAATTTATTTATAATTTCATTTGCAAGATATACATTCTGAAAATTTTGGCAGATTAAGGAGGAATCAAAAAAAAAAAAATTAAAAAATAATCTCTTCAATTGTTTTCTTTGGACTAAAATTTAATATGGTGCTAATATAATCTTGTAGATTAAAAATCCATGCACGTATGTGATTATGATTTATTTCTTCTTTTTGGTATCTACATCATTATTTTATACCATGGTTTAAATAAATTGTTTATTTAAATTTTGTACATTGTTTACTATCGTGTGACATGTGTAATATTTTATGTTGGAAATTTTAATGAGTTGGTAAACCATTATTTGTGATTAAAAATTGGAATTATTGGTGATTAATATCAAAATTAACTGAAATGATTAACGGCATACACAAAGTTAACAATTGACGGTTAATACCAGTTGTTCAGGGTGAGTATTGGTTTTAAAGAGTGTACGAAATTAAGGGTTGACAGTCAATACCGGTGGTTCAGGGTGAGCCCTGGTTTTGAGAATTCTCACGTAAATTGTGTTGCGAAACTCTAAGATGGCACGGGACTTATTTGAACCCTTTTCGGTATTCGGTTTTGGAATAAGGGTGGATGTGCAGGTGGCACACAGGGAGGTTACTTACCCCTGGCAGACCGTTTCCTTGGGGCAGACCACGGATGCCACTACTTGGGTATATAACTCCGGACGTGGGCATCCCTGGTAGTTACGGTTGGTAACACTTAAATATTTGACCAAGGGAGGGTTTCAAATTAATCGTTGCCATGCTTAGTGGTTGGTAAGTTAAATCTCTTTGGTGAGATTTCGAGTGTCACCTAATTTATTAAAATTATTGAAATTATTCTAATGGTTGTAATTTATGTTTACAATTATATTGTTATCTCATGTTTAGAACCTCATTATTTTTCTCTTAAAAAGAATGGTAGGTTGGTTATGTTTTCTTACTGTGTTGCAAAACTCATGGCATATATTTTTGTTGCCCTGGCGTTTTATGCCAGGTTTTGGCGAGGAAATAATTGAAGCTGAAATGGAGTTGACGCTAACGTAGAGCCTTGGCTGACTTGAAATCATAGCTAAAGTCGAATAACTTTATTATCCTATATATTAGCTATTAAGGACCTTATAATTTCATTGATGTTGTATTTGGATAATGTTAAGTTTTTATTTAATATTATTTGAACCTTTGGTTATGTACGAGAGTTTGAATGCCCTATTAAGATGTCAATTATTTAGTTTATTAAGTCATTTTGTTTATTTAATTTCCCTTAATGTTTCAAAAAAATTTGGGGCATCACACATGATGAGTTTAATCGTCAACTCTCTATGCTACCTGAGGATTGTCGGATTTTGGAGGCTAGGAATGCCATTTTCCATGAGTTGATTGGTCATGACGGACATGGATATTGTCGCACATACGAGAGAACTGTGCCTCGGAGAGCGGTGTATAAAGATGATGTTGGGCCATCACAGTCAACACCCCAGCCATCGACTATTGTTCAGATCACCCAGCAGGTTCGTATGGAGCTAAGGGATGAGTTGAGGGAGGAGCTGAGGGAGAAGATGTAAGCAAAGTTCTCTACACATTTACAGCAGATGAGAGCTGAGATGATGGCCTTTGTGTCACAGGGGGCGAGTGTGGATCCCAACAGACAGGTTCAATATAAATTAAATTGTTTGATAGTTAAATTTTCACACAACATTATGTATAAAATTCGAATATGATTAACACATTATGCATTGACTATCATAGGCTCCTGATGCATCGAGTGGCCACCGGGCATTTAGGGAATCTGCAGAAGACGAGAATTCATATACACCACCACCAGAAGATCAGGTATAAAATGTATCTTTGCATTCTAAGCTAAAATGTATCTTTGCATTCTGTAACACGTCCCCGAACGCCCCGGGAGGGTTAGGTCCCGTTCTGTTCATATTGGGGTCACTACAATTCAAGGACTCAAAAGTCACGGTTCTTAATCCTGAACCAAAGAGTCCAAATCCGGCAAATCGTTTTGAGAAAACTGATTTTTGAAAGAAGTGCCAAACATGGACTGCTTTGCCAGATAACAGAGTCGCCACCTAAATATTTTTTGAAATGGGAAATTTAGGAAACCCTGACTCGTTGCCAAAGGCCACGTGTCCGTCATCACCAAAGTTGGCTCGGGAACTTGGGTACGATTGGGGAAGGTCACATCGTGAGCACCCCCGCTCGCCCGGTCAAAGACCGGCCTCTACTAACCATGATATCTGTTTTTGAAAACATTGTGAGTTCTTATTCCGATTATTAGCCTAGGTTACTATGTGATACTCGCAGCAAATAAGTATAGACTGAGCCGCCTGAATTGGAACAAAACACTTCATGTTTGTTTGTTTGAAAATGGTTTGATGGTGCTACCCGCAGGTAAGCTAAGACGCGGATTTGCCACCCTCAAGTGGGCTTAGAAAACATGATTTTGCCACTATCTAGTGGGCTTAAAACAAACAGTCAATGATTCGTCCAGTCCAAGCAACTCAACCTCCACCCACAGGCATTCAAGGCAGTTATATCACATAAGCATATAGCCTCATGGTAAGCATGCTATCATGGCAGCACTCACACGCATGCAAGGATGCTAAAGCATAAAACTCACCTAGTACTCCAAGCCAAAACAGGAACCGATTAGAAATCATGCATGGATCCTAAGTATACAGAATGCCTAATGCAACACATGCAAAATGCAACTATAGCAGGCTCGGCTATTCTAAATGGCATATGAAATGCTACAGCTAACATGTATTCAATTTGGAATTGAAATACAAATGCAGTTTGTATGATGCGCCGAGCCCGGTGCGTGCAAAACAGATGAATGAATGCAAACATGCTGTCATACTGTATGCTAATTTAAATATGCCCTATATCTAACCATCGTAAGCGGATAAATAAAAGGGAGAAAGAAATGGGGGTTGGAAGACATACATCACACTCACCCACACTTATTACACATTGCCCTCGCGCAGAGGGTCCGAATAAATAATACAGTCCGAAATGAATACAGTCCGAAATATACAGATTTCTAATTAATTAACAAATTAATTACAAAAAAGAAGTAAAAACTGGCATGCAAGCCAGGGACTGCCTTGCTTCTGATGGGTAATGCATGTTGGGCTGCCTGGCGCGGAAATCCACTGGGATGCCCCAATTAGCCTCTGTTTGCACTTTTCTCGAAATGCGTGCCAAACTCTGAAAAGTTGTTGATTCTCTATTTGCTGCAACAGAGAGCAGGAAAAGGGCATAGCAATGTATTTCACAATATATGCATGCCTCGATCCTCGTGCCACCAATCACGCATATCGATGCATGATGGCCGAGGAATCGGATTGCACAACTCACTATAGAATGAATGCATGAATGCTACAATGAAAACCTAACTCCATCATGGGTTATCCGGAGTGTCGGTGACTGGGGAATTGAGACCCGTTCCGTCACTCGGAGTACGAAACGTGCCTCGTTTCCCGTGCCCGGCTAACTCCTATCCCGAACATGATGCAATATGCATGATATGCATGAAATGCAACTAATATACAGTTCTAGCATGCACAATGCTATGAGAATGGGGTGCCTCGAAATGCGCGCACACGGGCACGCATACCGAGAAAATGATGTGAAATGCAAATCGGATAAAATCGAAGTGCCTCGAAATGTGCCCACAGGCACGCACACCGAGGCGATGATGAAATGTGGAAATCGGATAAAACCGAAGTGCCTCGAAATGTGTGCCCACAGGCACGCACACCGAGGCGATGATAAAATGAGAAATCGGATAAAATCGAAGTGCCTCGAAATGCGTGCACACGGGCACGCAAACCGAGGCGATGGCATACAAAGCATGAAAATGCAAATTGGGCTTACGCCAACATGAGAGGGCCTCAGCTCACTCACATAGGAGGCCGTCGGATAAAAAAGCAGAGTGCCTGAAATGCGTGCCCACAGGCACGCAAACCGAGGCAATGATAGAATGAATGGAAAATGCAAATTGGGCTTACACCGACATGAGAGGGCCTCAGCCGCACTCACATAGGATGCCGATGAATGAAAACGGAGTGCCTCGAAGTGCGTGCCCACGGGCACGCAAACCGAGGCAAGGCGGAATGACATGGGAAATGATATGCAAGCATGGCAATGGAATTTCAGCACTCACAAATGATGTAAAACAGCCCCGAAATGATACGGAATAACAACCGAAGCATGCAATCATCCCGAAAATGTGAAATTAAGCCCCGAAATGGCCTATAGCCATGCTATACATGCAAAATATGATCATGGCAGCAATAACAGTAGCAAGGCAGTCCCGAATATGGCATTTTTTCAGTAATAAACATGGCCAAAATGCAAGCACAGATATGGCAACAATAGCTCGCAAGATTAATGGCCAAAAGAGCATTATAAAGGGAGATGGTATATAGAAAATGCAAATGGACAAACTTTCTTCTACAACATTAAAGAGGACCCAAAAATAAGCATATATGCAGAAGATGGCAGCCTCTAAATCATAAGACAAACATGCCAGAAATGGAAGGCAAAATGGAGCCGCAAAAGGGTATAACACAAGACATGCAATCTATACATCAAATGACCAAACCTTCTTCATGAAACATGTAAAGGGGGTCAAAATAAGACCAAAACCAGTAGGGGTCGAAGTCCCAAAAACAAACACAAATAGGTCAAAAATTGCATACAAAATATGGCATACTTGATGAAATTGAAGGAACTAGTATATACAATGGCCAAATGAAGTTGAGATCCTCTACAATGTTGTAGAGGGGCTCAAAATAAGAAAGAAAGCAGTAGGTGTCGGAGCCCCAAAAACCAACACAAATAGGTTAATTTGTGTGACGATCTTGATGAATATTGAAGGAACTAGTATATACAAATACCAAATGAAGTTGAGCCCTTCTACAATGTTGTAGAGGGGCTCAAAATGAGCACAAAAGCAGTAGGGGTCGGAGCCCCAATTCTCAACCAATTAGAGTATAAAAAAAGATCAAGAAAAAGCCCCAAAAGTTGGTTTTGAATACTTACCCTTGAAGACTTGTCTTTCTTTGCTTCTTGGCTTGGATTTGTGGCTTCTCAACCTCTGAAATTCACTTCCTAGCTGCTGGAATCAAAGTTGGAATGGTGAGGCTAGGTGTTGGTGAAGAAATCAAGCAAGACTTGAAGCTTTTTTGAAGGTTTTGGCTATGGAGATTAGGGTTTTTGCTTAAGTGTTCTTGAAGGCAAATGTTCTAACCTAGGCAAAGGAGCCCTTGGTTCCTTTAAATAGGCAAAACAAGGTGTAAAAGGGGAGGGCAAAGCATCCAAGCTTTCCCTCCCAAAATATCCCCCGGATGGGGGAGATATTTGGCAAAAATATCCGGACAGCTGTACTGAGCTGGAAAGCAGAAAGCTGGCCGGCCAGGTAGATTTCTGGGAGGTGGCCGGCCGGCCACCCCACCTGGTCGGCCAGCCACTCAGCCTAGCCGACCGGCCACCCCAAGAAAATGAACAGAAGATTTTCTGGCCGACCAGTATGCCAAAGTGTCCTCCCAAGTGTGTAGATCAATGCCCCAAGGTCGGAATCTGGCAACTCTGAAGCAGAAGTCACAACATAGAGCTTGAAGAAGAGGCTCAAAAATGAACTGCATAATTTCTGGCCGACCACCTTCTTTTTGTGTCCTCCAAGATGTGTAGAACAAGGATCCAAGGTTGAAATTTGGCAACACTGAAGCAGGAGCCACAACATTGCATCTGAAGGAGAGGTCCAAAAATGAAACCTGGAATTTCTGGCTGACCAGTAGTTTTTAGGGTCCTCCCATGTCCCCTGATCACAGATATGTAGCTTTGGTTGGAAGAAAATGGGCCTAGGGTGTTCAACATTGGCCCGGAAGTGAGAAAAACGGGCTCCGGAGGAGCGAAACTGGTTATCTGGGATAATTGCTGGCCTCCTACCCTCCAGTGATCTTCCCAATGTTGAAACAGAGATACCTGCCAAATTTGAACAAAAACTAATGAGAAATGAACGCTCGGGGCCAAAACCGAGCCATTCGGGATCCCGAAAATGGGCTGCGGGTGCCGGAAGTGGTGTTCGGCAGCGAAGTGGGTATCTGCAACTCCAGTGTCCCTCGGAATGACAAAACAGAGGTTCCTGCCAAAAATCAGAGAAAACCGATACAAAATGAATGCTCGGGGCCCAAACCGCGCAATTCGGGGTCCCGAAAACCGGCTATAAGCACCGAAAGTGGCATACGGCCACGAAGTGGGCATCGGGGCCCCAGGGTTCCTCAATATGATAAAACAGAGGTACAGCCAAGAACCGGAGATAACTGATGCAAATGAATGCTCGGGACCAAATCGCGCGATTCAAGGTCCCGAAAACTGGCTACAGGCACCGGAAGTGGCATAAGGCCACGAAGTGGGCATCAGAGGCCCCAGGGTTCCTCAAACTATAAAACAGTGGTGCAAGCCAAAAACGGAGAACTCGGAGATGGTTGGGCGGTCCCGAGCCGAGGCACACGGCCTGACGGCCGAAAACCGGGAACCGGGCTCCGAAATGGGAAAAATGGCCTACGGCCACGAAAAGTAGCGCACGGCCACCGAGAGATGGTCTACAGGACCACTCCCTTCCCTCAGGAAAGAAAACAGAGAAAACCGAGTCTGGTTCGCAAACCGAGACAAGGCACAGAAGAGAGTTCGGAAGTCGGAGGCAAGGGCGCACGGCCGCGACTCTGGGACTTCTGAACGAGCACGATATGCAACACCACCGAGCGCTCAATCGGTGACGTCTGAGTCTTAAGGTCGGTCAAAAATGGGGTGTCTACAGTTGCCCCTCTTTGACAGAACTCGGAAGTCATAACAATGACGGGAGTGAATGTCAAAGCCCAGAGACGACCCATTTTTGACAAGGCCGAAGACTTAGACAATCAAACAGGATAAACAGAGATATGTGTGCCCGCAGGCAGAGGGCAAAATGCAAAGCGACATGCACAGAGCCAAATGATTATGCAAATGCAGCAAGCTGTAATGAAGCAAGTATTGACAAATAGATGCAACAGTTTTAAGCAAGAATGCAAAGCAACAACTACATTTCATGCAGTTAGGAATGCGGAGAATCATTCAATTCTCGTCGCGTCTCACACGGAGAAGATACGATACCTGCGCGATTCGTCTGGTCGCACCAGCCTCGAATGAACCGTACATACAATATCGTGCCTGCAAAAGAGAGAAATTCAACAAGAACAATATGCTAACAACATATATTCAATGTGATTCCTGTGATTCTGAAGTCTTGACACACGCGGTGTCGGCGAGTGAATGCATAAAGCAGTGTGATACAGGTAAGGTGCGCAAGATAGCACGATAAAATGCATACACAACGCAAGTAATGTGCACAAAATAGTGCGATGCGCAAAATAGCGCGAGTGAAATGTAATGCACTAACAAGTGCAGGTGGGACGCGCAAGATAGCGCAAATGATACAATGCACAAAATAGTGCGATACGCTAAACAGCGCGATTGATTTGAAATGCACAAGATAGCGCGATGTGATATGCAAAGCACAGGACAGTGCGATTGAGGTGCGCAAAATAGCGCGAATGTAAACTGCACAAAATAGTGCAATTGAGGTGCGCAAGATAGCGCGAATGATACAATGCACAAAATAATGCGATACGCTAAACAGCGCGATTGATTTGAAATGCACAAGATAGCGCGATGTGATATGCAAAGCACAGGACAGTGCGATTGAGGTGCGCAAAATAGCGCGAATGTAAACTGCACAAAATAGTGCAATTGAGGTGCGCAAGATAGCGCGAATGATACAATGCACAAAATAGTGCGATGCGCAAAATAGCGCGAATGAAAACTGCACAGAATAGTGCGATGCGCAAAATAGCGCGAATGATAAACTGCACAGAATAGTGCGATGCGCAAAATAGCGCGAATGAAATGTAATGCACAAGATAGTGCGATACGCTAAACAGCGCGATTGATTTGAAATGCACTAAACAGCGCGATACGCTAAATAGCGCGAGTGATTTGAAATGCACAAGATAGTGCGATACGCTAAACAGCGCGATTGATATGCGATGCACAAGATAGTGCGAGTGAGATACAAACACAAGATGCACAAGACAGTGCAAGTGAGATACAAAGTGTAAGTGCACAAGATAGTGCGAGCGAGATAAAATGCACAAGAAAGTGCGATAAAATGCATCTTCTATGCAAGTATGGGGGCATCTTCTATGCAAAAGATACGGGCATTTTCTATGCAAGTATGGAAGCACACATTTATGCAATATTGAAAGCAAGCATTTTCTATGCATGAATCATAATGATGCGCGGCACGCATGCAACAGCAGTGTATAAGAAAGTTCACATTCTATGCAATAAAGGATCATCAAATATGTACTCTGGTGCCTCTGATTTGCCTCTTAGAGGGCTTCACAACATACTCAGCTCAAAAGGGACACACCCTGTTCATATCGGCAAGAGATAACATTTGCATGTGAAACCCTCGGGTGCTGCTTGGACTGCCATTCTGACTTGAAGCAGGCTTACACTTGGGGTCGAGATACACCATACTCCAGAGAAACGGCGAGGCCTGAGAAGGTGCACCTGGAATGCAGTCTCGAATTTTGCTAAAGTTGAAACATGCTAGGATACTCCAAATTTTCCCTCTTTTCTTTTGCTTTGCAGTCTGGAACCTAAATAACTTCAGATAGGTCCTTGTTTTACTATTCACACTTATCGGGGGTGGACCCTGCGGCTTTATGAAAGAACCAATTCTGTTTTGCACAAATGTGGAGAACGGCACGACACTCGGAGCACAAAACGATTTTATTTTTGAAATTGAGAAATGAGTGAAGGGTTCTCAACCGGGTATTGAGCCTACAACTGAACACAGCAAAACGACTCAACAAGGAAATAAAAGGCACACAACCTAGACACATCGAGTAACACTCGAAACGACCCAAAACAAAATCGAGATAAAACAAAAAGACACGACACTCAGACGTGCACAGGGAGCCTATTTCACCGGGTAGTGTTTCCCACCCTTTCTCATTTGTGGTTCTAACATCACTCGGCCCTCAAGCTCTGTTTTTCTGAAAAAGCCCTTTTCTCACTTTTTCTCTCATCGCACATCTCTCTATTCTTCAATCTCTCATTTTTCAATCCCTCCCCTGGGTGGTTGATGGATAAACAGCAAGTTGTGGGCTCTTGCCCCTAGCATTCCGCTAGATTTTTCTTCACATACACAGTGAGTTTCTTTCTCCCACAGAGGGGTTGTGCTACAACTGGGTGTGTAGCAAATCTGCAGCTAACATCGGTTAATGATGCCCCGCTGGGGAATTTGGACGTGATCAGATCTGTTCAGGTGAGGGAGTGGAACACCCTGCCCCATTCCAATTTGTGCTTCGCACTTGGCTTGATACTTCACTGCTTGGAGGATGTGACAGCTTTCTGCCCTTTGTTGTTGACTTCAGTTGTACCCTTCTTGGCACTTCTTGGCAAGTATGTTGAAAATGGGGGAAAGACAGGAAGCCTGAATCAACTGTGCCCCTAGTTCATCATTTTGACCATTTTTTGTTTTTTTTTGCTTTCCACTAAAACATTTTGACCAAAATGAAGTTAGATCAACATGCTTGTTCGATTTTTGATTTGAAATCATGCAAGTCAGGCTATGAGCACTGAAAATTTTCCTTTTTTTTTGGGTCCAAGAAATGGTCCAATTTTGAGAGAGAAGAGAAAAAAAAAAAAGAAAAAAAAATAGGGATATTTTCGAGAGAATTAGTCAACCTCAGTAAAAATCCTCAAAAACTATTTTTGCAAACGGCCATTGCTCAACGAGCATGAAACCTACTCTTGAGATGCACAACCTCGGATCCAAGGGAAAACTGCCCCGTGCTTGAAATGACACCGCGACGTTTTGAATGGCAACGGAAAGTTGCCCCTTGTTTGAATGGCACCGCGGCGCATTAAATGGCAACGGAAAGTTGCCCCTTGTTTGACTGGCGCTGCAGCACACTGAATGGCAACGGAGAGTTGCCCCTTGTTTGAATGGTACTGCAGTACATTGTAGTCCGTCCTCAGAGCGATGATTACAACCGAACTCTCGGATACAGAGAAGGCGGAGATGATCAAAACCATTACATGGACACAATCGAGTTTGAATTGTTTTACGGCTGAACTTCAGAATGAAGTTGCCTACGTATCCCAAAGATAGGAATCAAGCCTTACGTAGTTCAGGGTTAAGGTACACTCGGGTATTAACCTCTCCTTTTTAGGCTCTAACTTTTGCCAAGGCGCCCAATGCGGGTTTTCGACCTTGCGAGCTTCTTTTTCTTTTCTTTTCAATTCTTTTCATTTCTTTTCATTCCTTTTTCTTCTTCTTTTTTGCATTTTTCTTTTCTTTTCTTCTCTTTTTTTTTGCATTTTTGTATCTTTGCATTTTTTCTTTTTTTCTTTGCTCTAACTTTTGCCTGGGTCGCCCTTCCGGGTTTTCAGCCCAGCGAGCCTCCCAAAGGGTAAAAAAATGTAACCAGTCCATGCCAAATGGTTCTGAGATTGAAGCCCTCTATATCCAGGAGAGTGGCTGTTGTATTGACTTGCAGAAAGATCCACCTTTGGCTCTTCGAGCACATTGGATATATTTTTTTTTCCTAGTTCGAGGGGTGCTTTTGCTCTAGCCTTGCAAGCTTCTTTTGACGAGGTCTGACCTTCTTGATCTGACTTTGGTGCCTCTTGTTCGAGGGCTGCTTCAAATCTGGCCACACAGGCCTTACATCGTGGTCGACCGTTGAACATTCTGAATGCCAGTTCAAGGTTTGAAAGCCAAGGGGGGTCGAGTCTCGAGGCTGAGAGCGATCCTAAGCTGCACAATCTCAAGAGCGATTCCACACATGTCTTCGCAGGACCGTGCAAAACATTTTTTGAAAGTTTTTAAGAAAGCGACAAATTGCTCGCGCTGAAGACAGTGTAGGATCAATCTGGATCAAAGCCAGGGTCCTTCTCAGTACTCACACTAACAAGCATGATTTCATTCATTAAGGGCTTAGCACGCCTCTCTTCCTCTCAATTTGATTAAAGTTTTGCAAATCCCGAGGAATTCGTCCCTCTTTGTTTTCACCGCAGTGTTCAAAAAGTTTTGAAAAACGCAGGTCATTATGATGACTTCAAGGCACAAGAGAGCAGGTGGAATGCACTGCCATTTCATTCAAATCCCGTACAACTAGCACACGGCAGAAACAAATGCGAGAGTATGGAAATCACTGCTGTTTCATTCAAAAGTCTGTTGGCACAACTGGTTCCCTGGCAGAAACAGACTCAAAACAAAACAAAAAGACGAACACAAAACAAAATGGTGATGCCCGAGGTAACACCCCCGGAATCACCCGACTCCTATACAACAGGACTGACTCGATACAACAAGACAGACCCAAAACAAAAGAGACTGACTCAAAACAAAATAACAAAAATGGCCCAATACCCAAGTCAGAAAACACATAAACTGGTATTTGCGCATTGCTCAGAACAGTGCATGCCATCCACCATATTTGGAGTAAACTGAGCGCTGCCCGCAGGTGGTTCATCCCTCGATCACATCACATTATCCCCCACAAGTTCACTAATCAAGTGCCGATAGACTTTGCAGAGCTTGGCGGGAGGACAACCCCGTTGTCAAACAGATCCTGTACTTCATGACGAAGACGGAAGCAGTCGTCGGTAGTATGGCCAGTTTGCTGATGGTACGCGCAGTACTGGGTAGCATCATGTGTAGCCAGAAGAGGGTTCGGGAGAGGTCGAGGCTCAAGGGGTTCGAGATGGCCTTGTCCCACAAGGATTTGAAAAGCTTTGGACAAAGGCATATAGAGGGCATGGAAGACCCTCCGACCTCGAGGTTGGTACTTCTGGGTTTGTGGATTTTTGCTGGACGCACCAGCAAAAGGATTGGCAGGTGCTGGCCTGGTTTGCCGATCTCTTCTGAGTGGAGGGTTAGAGCTAACAGGATTGCCTCTGGTATAACGGCCCTTCTCCCGGTTTTCTCTTTGGTTCAAACTGCCCCCAACTTGAGTAGCGAAAGTGCTGTCCACAGTTTTTGCAACAACTGCGAGCACTTGCTCTTTGTCCAGTCCCTCGGCTTTCAAAGCCTCAATAGCCAACAGAAGATGTTCATGGGGGTCCATGCCCGCCCCTATTTTGTTCTTTCCACTCGCCTCCACTTTGCCAAGGGATTGGCCTTCCTCGAATGTAGCCCGTCCTAAGCTTGGGGAGCCTTTTGACATAAAACTCCCAGTATGTGGTGTGGTCGATGATGGAGCCAATGTCCCAGAGGCCAGATCGGTCACAGTTCTTTGAAGATCTTTAATCATCCTCATCAGCTCGGAAGTAGTGGGTTCATGGGTTTGAGATGATTGGGGTTCAGGTGCACCCATCATGCATAAGTCCATGCTTTCTGGGATAAACACCTCAGGCTTGGGTAGATGGGCCGGGGTGATGTATATGCTGGGGTCATAGGTGGATGGCAATGTATGGATGAGATTGAGGTAAGTGGGAAATGTTCGGTCATTGGGGCCTGAAGGTGGAGCTATCGTCCGGTTGTCGATGAGATTTTGGACCTCATGACGAAGGCGGTAGCAACGGTCGGTGCCATGACCGCGCTGCTGATGGTACATACAGTACTTGGAGGGGTTATGTCTGGCTGGGAGTGGGTCAGGAAGAGGTTGAGGATCGAGGGGTTTGAGATGCCCTCTTTCCCTCAGGAGTTTTAGTGCGCTAGTCAGGCTCATATGGAGAGGGGTGAAAGTTCTGCCCTGAGCTCGGGCTGGGTCGGCTGTTTGTAGGCTTGGATTGGCAAAGGGGTTGGCTGTGGCGACTGTATTGATTTCAATGGGTTCGGAAATAGTGCTACTTCCGGCATTGGTACTCCTTGAAATCACCCTCCTTGTCGGTTCACTTGTTCTGGGAATGATCCCATTGTTGAACGCATTCTCGACCTGGACCCCCAGTTCATGCAAACTTTTGAAAGTGAATAGCGGAGCCACTATCAATTTCTGCAACATATCATGCTCGAGGTTTCGCACCATCATCTGCACTTGATCCCTCTCAGAAGGGCGGCGATCTGTTATCTGTGCTGCCTTTGCTCTCCACCTCGCAACAAATTTCACAAAAGGCTCTTTTGGGTTTTGGCGGGTTGCTTCAAGCTCTTGGATGGTCATTTCAACTTGGGTATTGTAGGAATACTGATCGACAAAAGCCTCAGCCAATTCTTCCCAGTTTTGCTTCACTTTGTCCTCCAACTTAGCATACCAAGTGGCTGCTACACCGGACAGGGTTCTTCCATACAGAGAGAGTTTCTGTGGCTTAGTCAAACCCATCGGCTTTAGGACATCCAAGAAAAGTCGGATATGTACCATTGGATCCCCAGACCCGTCGAAACGGTCAATATGTGGCATTTTGAATCTGTCTGGGAGCCGGACGGCAGACTCAGTGCGCCCATCCTCAATGTCGGGAATGGAGTTAAGGCCCTGTGCCTTTCTGAATTGCTTCTCAAGGTTTGCAATTTTCACTGCGGTCAGATCGAGGTCATTAGCATCAAGGGGATAACGCCTCTCATTAGGCTGCACCAGGGGTCTGAAAACTTGGGCTTGAGCCAACCCTTCTCGAGGATCCGGACACTGCAAATCTTCAACTGGCGGAAGTGGGTCAAAGTTCGGCTGGGGTCCCAAAGCTGGATGTGAGGCAGATGCCCCAGATGGGCGTTGCGTTTCAATACTGGTCTCAGCCTGCATGGCAGTTCCCTGATTCAACGCTGCTACTACGGCCACAAATTCTTCCGAACCCTGTGCCATCACGGTCTGCTGATTCTGAACAAGGGTGATGTGACTGGTGACTGACGGATCAGATGAACCGGTAAGCCCTGTACTGGCCTTTTTTGCCTTGCCTCAGCGAAAGAACACCTGGTTGCCCTTGAATTGAATTCTGACCTAACAAAGTCTATCAGCACTAGTCCAATGTACCCGGGGGATATGGAGCCTTCTGAAGCTATGGTTCCAGGACTACCTAGCAAAAGAGAAAACGGACAGCATCTCAGCCTGATTTCACCTGAACAGATATGAGCAAAGGAATGAGTGTGCCCTCTACTGAATTCTGCCCCCCAAAATTCTGCCTCAAAGCTGATACCCTCGGGTAAACTGAATCCCGAAATACTGAACTGGTGCCCGCAGGCCTGATGCCCAAACTCATAAACTGATACATGCATTCCCTGTAGAGACGCACTCTAACAAGCACATAACAGATAAGTGAGAGCCAAAACACCCCTATGTTGGGGTAGGGTTTCCCTGTCCTATTTTGTCAGGAGCTAGGGTTTCACTACGCACGCAGCGGTTCAAACAACCTATAAACGGGTAAGCAACCTGTCCTAGTTTGGAATGGTCACTATGGATCCGAATATGCACTAGGTCGAATGGTCAAAAAGGGTGCCCCGGTAAAACCGGGGTTTGTGTTCCCATGCTGTCAGAGCCCAGAGCCGATCAGCCTTATGGACATGCCTTGACAAGACAAGCCTCCGGCAAATCGTTCGGGAATGGCATATGGCAAACACGGTGTCCTAGGCGCACCAATGCAAATGCAATGCAAAGAAACACACAAGTGTAGTCAAAACCAGATATCATGAGTTCGAGTCAAGTTCTCTAAATCCCCAGCAGAGTCGCCAGAAACTGTAACACGTCCCCGAACGCCCCGGGAGGGTTAGGTCCCGTTCTGTTCATATTGGGGTCACTACAGTTCAAGGACTCAAATGTCACGGTTCTTAATCTTGAACCAAAGAGTCCAAATCCGGCAAATCGTTTTGAGAAAACTGATTTTTGAAAGAAGTGCCAAACATGGACTGCTTTGCCAGATAACAGAGTCGCCACCTAAATATTTTTTAAATGGGAAATTTAGGAAACCCTGACTCGGTGCCAAAGGCCACGTGTCCGTCATCACCAAAGTTGGCTCGGGAACTTGGGTACGATTGGGGAAGGTCACATCGTGAGCACCCCCGCTCGCCCGGTCAAAGACCGGCCTCTACTAACCATGATATCTGTTTTTGAAAACATTGTGAGTTCTTATTCCGATTATTAGCCTAGGTTACTATGTGATGCTCGCAGCAAATAAGTATAGACTGGGCCGCCTGAATTGGAACAAAACATTTCATGTTTGTTTGTTTGAAAATGGTTTGATGGTGCTACCCGCAGGTAGGCTAAGACGCGGATTTGCCACCCTCAGGTGGGCTTAGAAAACATGATTTTGCCACTATCTAGTGGGCTTAAAACAAACAGTCAATGATTGTCCAATTCAAGCAACTCAACCTCCACCCACAGGCATTCAAGGCAGTTATATCACATAAGCACATAGCCTCATGGTAAGCATGCTATCATGGCAACACTCACACGCATGCAAGGATGCTAAAGCATAAAACTCACCTAGTACTCCAAGCCAAAACAGGAACCGATTAGAAATCATGCATGGATCCTAAGTATACAGAATGCCTAATGCAACACATGCAAAATGCAACTATAGCAGGCTCGGCTATTCTAAAATGGCATATGAAATGCTACAGCTAACATGTATTCAATTTGGAATTGAAATACAAATGCAGTTTGTATGATGCGCCGAGCCCGGTGCGTGCAAAACAGATGAATGATGCAAACATGCTGTCATACTGTATGCTAATTGAAATATGCCCTATATCTAACCATCGTAAGCGGTAAATAAAAGGGAGAAAGAAATGGGGGTTGGAAGACATACATCACACTCACCCACACTTATTACAACATTGCCCTCGCGCAGAGGGTCCGAATAAATAATACAGTCCGAAATGAATACAGTCCGAAATATACAGATTTCTAATTAATTAACAAATTAATTACAAAAAAGAAGTAAAAACTGGCATGCAAGCCAGGGACTGCCTTGCTTCTGATGGGTAATGTATGTGGGCTGCCTGGCGCGGAAATCCACTGGGATGCCCCAATTAGCCTCTGTTTGCACTTTTCTCGAAATGCGTGCCAAACTCTGAAAAGTTGTTGATTCTCTATATATGCTGCAACAGAGAGCAGGAAAAGGGCATAGCAATGTATTTCACAAATATATGCATGCCTCGATCCTCGTGCCACCAATCACGCATATCGATGCATGATGGCCGAGGAATCGGATTGCACAACTCACTATAGAATGAATGCATGAATGCTACAATGAAAACCTAACTCCATCATGGGTTATCCGGAGTGTCGGTGACTGGGGAATTGAGACCCGTTCCGTCACTCGGAGTACGAAACGTGCCTCGTTTCCCGTGCCCGGGCTAACTCCTATCCCGAACATGATGCAATATGCATGATATGCATGAAATGCAACTAATATACAGTTCTAGCATGCACAATGCTATGAGAATGGGTGCCTCGAAATGCGCGCACACGGGCACGCATACCGAGAAAATGATGTGAAATGCAAATCGGATAAAATCGAAGTGCCTCGAAATGTGTGCCCACAGGCACGCACACCGAGGCGATGATGAAATGTGGAAATCGGATAAAACCGAAGTGCCTCGAAATGTGTGCCCACAGGCACGCACACCGAGGCGATGATAAAATGAGAAATCGGATAAAACCGAAGTGCCTCAAAATGCGTGCACACGGGCACGCAAACCGAGGCGATGGCATACAAAGCATGAAAATGCAAATTGGGCTTACGCCAACATGAGAGGGCCTCAGCTCACTCACATAGGAGGCCGTCGGAAAAAAAGCAGAGTGCCTCGAAATGCGTGCCCACAGGCACGCAAACCGAGGCAATGATAGAATGAAATGGAAATGCAAATTGGGCTTACACCGACATGAGAGGGCCTCAGCCGCACTCACATAGATGCCGATGAATGAAAACGGAGTGCCTCGAAGTGCGTGCCCACGGGTACGCAAACCGAGGCAAGGCGGAATGACATGGGAAATGATATGCAAGCATGGCAATGGAATTTCAGCACTCACAAATGATGTAAAACAGCCCCGAAATGATACGGAATAACAACCGAAGCATGCAATCATCCCGAAAATGTGAAATTAAGCCCCGAAATGGCCTATAGCCATGCTATACATGCAAAATATGATCATGGCAGCAATAACAGTAGCAAGGCAGTCCCAAATATGGCATTTTTTCAGTAATAAACATGGCCAAAATGCAAGCACAGATATGGCAACAATAGCTCGCAAGATTAATGGCCAAAAGAGCATTATAAAGGGAGATGGTATATAGAAAATGCAAATGGACAAACTTTCTTCTACAACATTAAAGAGGACCCAAAAATAAGCATATATGCAGAAGATGGCAGCCTCTAAATCATAAGACAAACATGCCAGAAATGGAAGGCAAAATGGAGCCGCAAAAGGGTATAACACAAGACATGCAATCTATACATCAAATGACCAAACCTTCTTCATGAAACATGTAAAGGGGGTCAAAATAAGACCAAAACCAGTAGGGGTCGAAGTCCCAAAAACAAACACAAATAGGTCAAAAATTGGATACAAAATATGGCATACTTGATGAAATTGAAGGAACTAGTATATACAATGGCCAAATGAAGTTGAGCTCCTCTACAATGTTGTAGAGGGGCTCAAAATAAGCAAGAAAGCAGTAGGGGTCGGAGCCCCAAAAACCAACACAAATAGGTTAATTTTAGCATGCAAAAATGTGACGATCTTGATGAATATTGAAGGAACTAGTATATACAAATACCAAATGAAGTTGAGCCCTTCTACAATGTTGTAGAGGGGCTCAAAATGAGCACAAAAGCAGTAGGGGTCGGAGCCCCAATTCTCAACCAATTAGAGTATAAAAAAAGATCAAGAAAAAGCCCCAAAAGTTGGTTTTGAATACTTACCCTTGAAGACTTGTCTTTCTTTGCTTCTTGGCTTGGATTTGTGGCTTCTCAACCTCTGAAATTCACTTCCTAGCTGCTGGAATCAAAGTTGGAATGGTGAGGCTAGGTGTTGGTGAAGAAATCAAGCAAGACTTGAAGCTTTTTTGAAGGTTTTGGCTATGGAGATTAGGGTTTTTGCTTAAGTGTTCTTGAAGGCAAATGTTCTAACCTAGGCAAAGGAGCCCTTGGTTCCTTTAAATAGGCAAAACAAGGTGTAAAAGGGGAGGGCAAAGCATCCAAGCTTTCCCTCCCAAAATATCCCCCGGATGGGGGAGATATTTGGCAAAAATATCCGGACAGCTGTACTGAGCTGGAAAGCAGAAAGCTGGCCGGCCAGGTAGATTTCTGGGAGGTGGCCGGCCGGCCACCCCACCTGGTCGGCCAGCCACTCAGCCTAGCCGACCGGCCACCCCAAGAAAATGAACAGAAGATTTTCTGGCCGACCAGTATGCCAAAGTGTCCTCCCAAGTGTGTAGATCAATGCCCCAAGGTCGGAATCTGGCAACTCTGAAGCAGAAGTCACAACATAGAGCTTGAAGAAGAGGCTCAAAAATGAACTGCATAATTTCTGGCCGACCACCTTCTTTTTGTGTCCTCCAAGATGTGTAGAACAAGGATCCAAGGTCGGAATGTGGCAACACTGAAGCAGGAGCCACAACATTGCATCTGAAGGAGAGGTCCAAAAATGAAACCTGGAATTTCTGGCTGACCAGTAGTTTTTAGGGTCCTCCCATGTCCCCTGATCACAGATATGTAGCTTTGGTTGGAAGAAAATGGGCCTAGGGTGTTCAACATTGGCCCGGAAGTGAGAAAAACGGGCGCCGGAGGAGCGAAACTGGTTATCTGGGATAATTGCTGGCCTCCTACCCTCCAGTGATCTTCCCAATGTTGAAACAGAGATACCTGCCAAATTTGAACAAAAACTAATGAGAAATGAACGCTCGGGGCCAAAACCGAGCCATTCGGGATCCCGAAAATGGGCTGCGGGTGCCGGAAGTGGTGTTCGGCAGCGAAGTGGGTATCTGCAACTCCAGTGTCCCTCGGAATGACAAAACAGAGGTTCCTGCCAAAAATCAGAGAAAACCGATACAAAATGAATGCTCGGGGCCCAAACCGCGCAATTCGGGGTCCCGAAAACCGGCTATAAGCACCGAAAGTGGCATACGGCCACGAAGTGGGCATCGGGGGCCCCAGGTTCCTCAATATGATAAAACAGAGGTACAGCCAAGAACCGGAGAAACTGATGCAAAATGAATGCTCGGGACCAAAATCGCGCGATTCAAGGTCCCGAAAACTGGCTACAGGCACCGGAAGTGGCATAAGGCCACGAAGTGGGCATCAGAGGCCCCAGGGTTCCTCGGAACTATAAAACAGTGGTGCAAGCCAAAAACCGGAGAACTCGGAGATGGTTGGGCGGTCCCGAGCCGAGGCACACGGCCTGACGGCCGAAAACCGGGAACCGGGCTCCGAAATGGGAAAAATGGCCTACGGCCACGAAAAGTAGCGCACGGCCACCGAGAGATGGTCTACAGGACCACTCCCTTCCCTCAGGAAAGAAAACAGAGAAAACCGAGTCTGGTTCGCAAACCGAGACAAGGCACAGAAGAGAGTTCGGAAGTCCGGAGGCAAGGCGCACGGCCGCGACTCTGGGCTTCTGAACGAGCACGATATGCAACACCACCGAGCGCTCAATCGGTGACGTCTGAGTCTTAAGGTCGGTCAAAAATGGGGTGTCTACAGTTGCCCCTCTTTGACAGAACTCGGAAGTCATAACAATGACGGGAGTGAATGTCAAAGCCCAGAGACGACCCATTTTTGACAAGGCCGAAGACTTAGACAATCAAACAGGATAAACAGAGGTATGTGTGCCCGCAGGCAGAGGGCAAAATGCAAAGCGACATGCACAGAGCCAAATGATTATGCAAATGCAGCAAGCTGTAATGAAGCAAGTATTGACAAATAGATGCAACAGTTTAAGCAAGAATGCAAAGCAACAACTACATTTCATGCAGTTAGGAATGCGGAGAATCATTCAATTCTCGTCGCGTCTCACACGGAGAAGATACGATACCTGCGCGATTCGTCTGGTCGCACCAGCCTCGAATGAACCGTACATACAATATCGTGCCTGCAAAAGAGAGAAATTCAACAAGAACAATATGCTAACAACATATATTCAATGTGATTCCTGTGATTCTGAAAGTCTGACACACGCGGTGTCGGCGAGTGAATGCATAAAGCAGTGTGATACAGGTAAGGTGCGCAAGATAGCACGATAAAATGCATACACAACGCAAGTAATGTGCACAAAATAGTGCGATGCGCAAAATAGCGCGAGTGAAATGTAATGCACTAACAAGTGCAGGTGGGACGCGCAAGATAGCGCAAATGATACAATGCACAAAATAGTGCGATACGCTAAACAGCGCGATTGATTTGAAATGCACAAGATAGCGCGATGTGATATGCAAAGCACAGGACAGTGCGATTGAGGTGCGCAAAATAGCGCGAATGTAAACTGCACAAAATAGTGCAATTGAGGTGCGCAAGATAGCGCGAATGATACAATGCACAAAATAATGCGATACGCTAAACAGCGCGATTGATTTGAAATGCACAAGATAGCGCGATGTGATATGCAAAGCACAGGACAGTGCGATTGAGGTGCGCAAAATAGCGCGAATGTAAACTGCACAAAATAGTGCAATTGAGGTGCGCAAGATAGCGCGAATGATACAATGCACAAAATAGTGCGATGCGCAAAATAGCGCGAATGAAAACTGCACAGAATAGTGCGATGCGCAAAATAGCGCGAATGATAAACTGCACAGAATAGTGCGATGCGCAAAATAGCGCGAATGAAATGTAATGCACAAGATAGTGCGATACGCTAAACAGCGCGATTGATTTGAAATGCACAAACAGCGCGATACGCTAAACAGCGCGAGTGATTTGAAATGCACAAGATAGTGCGATACGCTAAACAGCGCGATTGATATGCGATGCACAAGATAGTGCGAGTGAGATACAAACACAAGATGCACAAGACAGTGCAAGTGAGATACAAAGTGTAAGTGCACAAGATAGTGCGAGCGAGATAAAATGCACAAGAAAGTGCGATAAAATGCATCTTCTATGCAAGTATGGGGGCATCTTCTATGCAAAAGATACGGGCATTTTCTATGCAAGTATGGAAGCACAATTTATGCAATATTGAAAGCAAGCATTTTCTATGCATGAATCATAATGATGCGCGGCACGCATGCAACAGCAGTGTATAAGAAAGTTCACATTCTATGCAATAAAGGATCATCAAATATGTACTCTGGTGCCTCTGATTTGCCTCTTAGAGGGCTTCACAACATACTCAGCTCAAAAGGGACACACCCTGTTCATATCGGCAAGAGATAACATTTGCATGTGAAACCCTCGGGTGCTGCTTGGACTGCCATTCTGACTTGAAGCAGGCTTACACTTGGGGTCGAGATACACCATACTCCAGAGAAACGGCGAGGCCTGAGAAGGTGCACCTGGAATGCAGTCTCGAATTTTGCTAAAGTTGAAACATGCTAGGATGCTCCAAATTTTCCTCTTTTCTTTTGCTTTGCAGTCTGGAACCTAAATACTTCAGATAGGTCCTTGTTTTACTGTTCACACTTATCGGGGGTGGACCCTGCGGCTTTATGAAAGAACCAATTCTGTTTTGCACAAATGTGGAGAACGGCACGACACTCGGAGCACAAAACGATTTTATTTTTGAAATTGAGAGATGAGTTTCAACCGGGTATTGAGCCTACAACTGAACACAGCAAAACGACTCAACAAGGAAATAAAAGGCACACAACCTAGACACATCGAGTAACACTCGAAACGACCCAAAACAAAATCGAGATAAAACAAAAAGACACGACACTCAGACGTGCACAGGGAGCCTATTTCACCGGGTAGTGTTTCCCACCCTTTCTCATTTGTGGTTCTAACATCACTCGGCCCTCAAGCTCTGTTTTTCTGAAAAAGCCCTTTTCTCACTTTTTCTCTCATCGCACATCTCTCTATTCTTCAATCTCTCATTTTTCAATCCCTCCCCTGGGTGTTTGATGGATAAACAGCAAGTTGGGCTCTCGCCCCTAGCATTCAGCTAGATTTTCTTTCACAAGCAGTGAGTTTCTCCCACAGAGGGGTTGTGCTACAACTGGGTGTGTAGCAAATCTGCAGCTGACATCGGTTGATGATGCTTTGCTGGGGAGTTTGGACGTGATCAGATCTGTCCAGATGAGGGAGTGGAATATCCTGCCCCATTCCAGTTCGTGCTTCGCACTTGGCTTGATACCTCGTTGCTTGGAGGATGAGAGAGCTTTCAGCCCTTTGTTGTTGACTTCAATTGTGCCCTTCTTGGCCCTTCTTGGCAAGTATGTTGAAAATGGGGAAAGACAGAACACCTGACTCAACTGTGCCCCTAGTTCATCATTTTGACCATTTTTTGTTTTTGCTTTCTACTAAAACAATTTTGACCAAAATGAGAGTTAGATTAACATGCTTGTTCGATTTTTGATTTGAAATCATGCAAGTCAGGCTATGAGCACTGAAAATTTTCCTTTTTTGGGTCCAAGAAATGGTCCATTTTTGAAAAAAGAAAAAGATAATTTTCGAGAGAATTAGTCAACCTCAGTAAAAATCCTCAAAAACTATTTTTGCAAACGGCCATTGCTCAACGAGCATGAAACCTACTCTTGAGATGCACAACCTCGGATCCAAGGGAAAACTGCCCCGTGCTTGAATGACACCGCGACGTTTTGAATGGCAACGGAAAGTTGCCCCTTGTTTGAATGGCACCGCGGCGCATTGAATGGCAACGGAAAGTTGCCCCTTGTTTGACTGGCGCTGCAGCACACTGAATGGCAACGGAGAGTTGCCCCTTGTTTGAATGGTACTGCAGTACATTGTAGTCCGTCCTCAGAGCGATGATTACAACCGAACTCTCGGATACAGAGAAGGCGGAGATGATCAAAACCATTACATGGACACAATCGAGTTTGAATTGTTTTACGGCTGAACTTCAGAATGAAGTTGCCTACGTATCCCAAAGATAGGAATCAAGCCTTACGTAGTTCAGGGTTAAGGTACACTCGGGTATTAACCTCTCCTTTTTAGGCTCTAACTTTTGCCAAGGCGCCCGATGCGGGTTTTCGACCTTGCGAGCTTCTTTTTCTTTTCTTTTCAATTCTTTTCATTTCTTTTCATTCCTTTTTCTTCTTCTTTTTGCATTTTTCTTTTCTTTTCTTCTCTTTTTTTTTGCATTTTTGTATCTTTGCATTTTTTCTTTTTTTCTTTGCTCTAACTTTTGCCTGGGTCGCCCTTCCGGGTTTTCAGCCCAGCGAGCCTCTCAAAGGGTAAAAAAATGTAACCAGTCCATGCCAAATGGTTCTGAGATTGAAGCCCTCTATATCCAGGAGAGTGGCTGTTGTATTGACTTGCAGAAAGATCCACCTTTGGCTCTTCGAGCACATTGGATATTTTTTTGCCCCTAGTTCGAGGGGTGCTTTTGCTCTAGCCTTGCAAGCTTCTTTTGACGAGGTCTGACCTTCTTGATCTGACTTTGGTGCCTCTTGTTCGAGGGCTGCTTCAAATCTGGCCACACAGGCCTTACATCGTGGTCGACCGTTGAACATTCTGAATGCCAGTTCAAGGTTTGAAAGCCAAGGGGGGTCGAGTCTCGAGGCTGAGAGCGATCCTAAGCTGCACAATCTCAAGAGCGATTCCACACATGTCTTCGCAGGACCGTGCAAAACATTTTTTGAAAGTTTTTAAGAAAGCGACAAATTGCTCGCGCTGAAGACAGTGTAGGATCAATCTGGATCAAAGCCAGGGTCCTTCTCAGTACTCACACTAACAAGCATGATTTCATTCATTAAGGGCTTAGCACGCCTCTCTTCCTCTCAATTTGATTAAAGTTTTGCAAATCCCGAGGAATTCGTCCCTCTTTGTTTTCACCGCAGTGTTCAAAAAGTTTTGAAAAACGCAGGTCATTATGATGACTTCAAGGCACAAGAGAGCAGGTGGAATGCACTGCCATTTCATTCAAATCCCGGTACAACTAGCACACGGCAGAAACAAATGCGAGAGTATGGAAATCACTGCTGTTTCATTCAAAAGTCTGTTGGCACAACTGGCTCCCTGGCAGAAACAGACTCAAAACAAAACAAAAAGACGAACACAAAACAAAATGGTGATGCCCGAGGTAACACCCCCGGAATCACCCGACTCCTATACAACAGGACTGACTCGATACAACAAGACAGACCCAAAACAAAAGAGACTGACTCAAAACAAAAAGACAGACTCAAAACAAAATAACAAAAATGGCCCAATACCCAAGTCAGAAAACACAAAAACTGGTATTTGCGCATTGCTCAGAACAGTGCATGCCATCCACCATATTTGGAGTAAACTGAGCGCTGCCCGCAGGTGGTTCATCCCTCGATCACATCACATTATCCCCCACAAGTTCACTAATCAAGTGCCGATAGACTTTGCAGAGCTTGGCGGGAGGACAACCCCGTTGTCAAACAGATCCTGTACTTCATGACGAAGACGGAAGCAGTCGTCGGTAGTATGGCCAGTTTGCTGATGGTACGCGCAGTACTGGGTAGCATCATGTGTAGCCAGAAGAGGGTTCGGGAGAGGTCGAGGCTCAAGGGGTTCGAGATGGCCTTGTCCCACAAGGATTTGAAAAGCTTTGGACAAAGGCATATAGAGGGCATGGAAGACCCTCCGACCTCGAGGTTGGTACTTCTGGGTTTGTGGATTTTTGCTGGACGCACCAGCAAAAGGATTGGCAGGTGCTGGCCTGGTTTGCCGATCTCTTCTGAGTGGAGGGTTAGAGCTAACAGGATTGCCTCTGGTATAACGGCCCTTCTCCCGGTTTTCTCTTTGGTTCAAACTGCCCCCAACTTGAGTAGCGAAAGTGTCATCCACAGTTTTTGCAACAACTGTGAGGACTTGCTCTTTGTCCAGTCCCTCGGCTTTCAAAGCCTCAATAGCCAACAGAAGATGTTCATGGGGGTCCATGCCCGCCCCTATTTTGTTCTTTCCACTCGCCTCCACTTTGCCAAGGGATTGGCCTTCCTCGAATGTAGCCCGTCCTAAGCTTGGGGAGCCTTTTGACATAAAACTCCCAGTATGTGGTGTGGTCGATGATGGAGCCAATGTCCCAGAGGCCAGATCGGTCACAGTTCTTTGAAGATCTTTAATCATCCTCATCAGCTCGGAAGTAGTGGGTTCATGGGTTTGAGATGATTGGGGTTCAGGTGCACCCATCATGCATAAGTCCATGCTTTCTGGGATAAACACCTCAGGCTTGGGTAGATGGGCCGGGGTGATGTATATGCTGGGGTCATAGGTGGATGGCAATGTATGGATGAGATTGAGGTAAGTGGGAAATGTTCGGTCATTGGGGCCTGAAGGTGGAGCTATCGTCCGGTTGTCGATGAGATTTTGGACCTCATGACGAAGGCGGTAGCAACGGTCGGTGCCATGACCGCGCTGCTGATGGTACATACAGTACTTGGAGGGGTTATGTCTGGCTGGGAGTGGGTCAGGAAGAGGTTGAGGATCGAGGGGTTTGAGATGCCCTCTTTCCCTCAGGAGTTTTAGTGCGCTAGTCAGGCTCATATGGAGAGGGGTGAAAGTTCTGCCCTGAGCTCGGGCTGGGTCGGCTGTTTGTAGGCTTGGATTGGCAAAGGGGTTGGCTGTGGCGACTGTATTGATTTCAATGGGTTCGGAAATAGTGCTACTTCCGGCATTGGTACTCCTTGAAATCACCTTCCTTGTCGGTTCACTTGTTCTGGGAATGATCCCACTGTTGAACGCATTCTCGACCTGGACCCCCAGTTCATGCAAACTTTTGAAAGTGAATAGCGGAGCCACTATCAATTTCTGCAACATATCATGCTCGAGGTTTCGCACCATCATCTGCACTTGATCCCTCTCAGAAGGGCGGCGATCTGTTATCTGTGCTGCCTTTGCTCTCCACCTCGCAACAAATTTCACAAAAGGCTCTTTTGGGTTTTGGCGGGTTGCTTCAAGCTCTTGGATGGTCATTTCAACTTGGGTATTGTAGGAATACTGATCGACAAAAGCCTCAGCCAATTCTTCCCAGTTTTGCTTCACTTTGTCCTCCAACTTAGCATACCAAGTGGCTGCTACACCGGACAGGGTTCTTCCATACAGAGAGAGTTTCTGTGGCTTAGTCAAACCCATCGGCTTTAGGACATCCAAGAAAAGTCGGATATGTACCATTGGATCCCCAGACCCGTCGAAACGGTCAATATGTGGCATTTTGAAGCTGTCTGGGAGCCGGACGGCAGACTCAGTGCGCCCATCCTCAATGTCGGGAATGGAGTTAAGGCCCTGTGCCTTTCTGAATTGCTTCTCAAGGTTTGCAATTTTCACTGCGGTCAGATCAAGGTCATTAGCATCAAGGGGATAACGCGTCTCATTAGGCTGCACCAGGGGTCTGAAAACTTGGGCTTGAGCCAGCCCTTCTCGAGGATCCGGACACTGCAAGTCTTCAACTGGCGGAAGTGGGTCAAAGTTCGGCTGGGGTCCCAAAGCTGGAT
Organism: Camellia japonica; assembly: GCA_030407325.1. NCBI lineage: Eukaryota > Viridiplantae > Streptophyta > Magnoliopsida > Ericales > Theaceae > Camellia > Camellia japonica. The sequence goes on along the minus strand of JAPPVO010000029.1, from coordinate 31,228,952 downwards.
GTGAGGCAGATGCCCCAGATGGGCGTTGTGTTTCGATACTGGTCTCAGCCTGCATGGCAGTTCCCTGATTTAACGCTGCTACTACGGCCACAAATTCTTCCGAACCTTGTGCCATCACGGTCTGCTAATTCTGAACAAGGGTGATGTGACTGGTGACTGACGGATCAGATGAACCGGTAAGCCCTGACTGGCCTTTTTTGCCTTGCCTCAGCGAAAGAACACCGGTTTTCCTTGAATTGAATCTCTGACCCAACAAAGTCTATCAGCACTAGTCCAATGTACCCGGGGGATAATGGAGCCTTCTGAAGCTATGGTTCCAGGACTACCTAGCAAAAGAGAAAACGGACAGCATCTCAGCCTGATTTCACCTGAACGGATATGAGCATAACAGGATGACTGTGCCCTCTACTGAATTCTGCCCCCAAAATTCTGCCTCAAATTTGATACCCTCGGGTAAACTGAATCCCGAAATACTGAACTGGTGCCCGCAGGCCTGATGCCCAAACTCATAAACTGATACATGCATTCCCTGTAGAGACGCACTCTAACAAGCACATAACAGATAAGTGAGAGCCAAAACACCCCTATGTTGGGGTAGGGTTTCCCTGTCCTATTTTGTCAGGAGCTAGGGTTTCACTACGCACGCAGCGGTTTCAAACAACCTATATCGGGTAAGCAACCTGTCCTAGTTTGGATTGGTCACTATGGATCCGAATATGCACTAGGTCGAATGGTCAAAAAGGGTGCCCCGGTAAAACCGGGGTTTGTGTTCCCATGCTGTCAGAGCCCAGAGCCGATCAGCCTTATGGACATGACTTGACAAGACAAGCCTCCGGCAAATCGTTCGGGAATGGCATATGGCAAACACGGTGTCCTAGGCGCACCAATGCAAATGCAATGCAAAGAAACACACAAGTGTAGTCAAAAGCAGATATCATGAGTTCGAGTCAAGTTCTCTAAATCCCCAGCAGAGTCGCCAGAAACTGTAACACGTCCCCGAACGCCCCGGGAGGGTTAGGTCCCGTTCTGTTCATATTGGGGTCACTACAATTCAAGGACTCAAAAGTCACGGTTCTTAATCTGAACCAAAGAGTCCAAATCCGGCAAATCGTTTTGAGAAAACTGATTTTTGAAAGAAGTGCCAAACATGGACTGCTTTGCCAGATAACAGAGTCGCCACCTAAATATTTTTTAAATGGGAAATTTAGGAAACCCTGACTCGTGCCAAAGGCCACGTGTCCGTCATCACCAAAGTTGGCTCGGGAACTTGGGTACGATTGGGGAAGGTCACATCGTGAGCACCCCCGCTCGCCCGGTCAAAGACCGGCCTCTACTAACCATGATATCTGTTTTTGAAAACATTGTGAGTTCTTATTCCGATTATTAGCCTAGGTTACTATGTGATACTCGCAGCAAATAAGTATAGACTGAGCCGCCTGAATTGGAACAAAACACTTCATGTTTGTTTGTTTGAAAATGGTTTGATGGTGCTACCCGCAGGTAGGCTAAGACGCGGATTTGCCACCCTCAAGTGGGCTTAGAAAACATGATTTTGCCACTATCTAGTGGGCTTAAAACAAACAGTCAATGATTCGTCCAGTCCAAGCAACTCAACCTCCACCCACAGGCATTCAAGGCAGTTATATCACATAAGCATATAGCCTCATGGTAAGCATGCTATCATGGCAGCACTCACACGCATGCAAGGATGCTAAAGCATAAAACTCACCTAGTACTCCAAGCCAAAACAGGAACCGATTAGAAATCATGCATGGATCCTAAGTATACAGAATGCCTAATGCAACACATGCAAAATGCAACTATAGCAGGCTCGGCTATTCTAAATGGCATATGAAATGCTACAGCTAACATGTATTCAATTTGGAATTGAAATACAAATGCGGTTTGTATGATGCGCCGAGCCCGGTGCGTGCAAGACAGATGAATGAATGCAAACATGCTACCATACTGTATGCTAATTTAAATATGCCCTATATCTAACCATCGTAAGCGGATAAATAAAAGGGAGAAAGAAATGGGGGTTGGAAGACATACATCACACTCACCCACACTTATTACAACATTGCCCTCGCGCAGAGGGTCCGAATAAATAATACAGTCCGAAATGAATACAGTCCGAAATATACAGATTTCTAATTAATTAACAAATTAATTACAAAAAAGAAGTAAAAACTGGCATGCAAGCCAGGGACTGCCTTGCTTCTGATGGGTAATGCATGTTGGGCTGCCTGGCGTGGAAATCCACTGGGATGCCCCAATTAGCCTCTGTTTGCACTTTTCTCGAAATGCGTGCCAAACTCTGAAAAGTTGTTGATTCTCTATATATGCTGCAACAGAGAGCAGGAAAAGGGCATAGCAATGTATTTCACAGATATATGCATGCCTCGATCCTCGTGCCACCAATCACGCATATCGATGCATGATGGCCGAGGAATCGGATTGCACAACTTACTATAGAATGAATGCATGAATGCTACAATGAAAACCTAACTCCATCATGGGTTATCCGGAGTGTCGGTGACTGGGGAATTGAGACCCGTTCCGTCACTCGGAGTACGAAACGTGCCTCGTTTCCCGTGCCCGGGCTAACTCCTATCCCGAACATGATGCAATATGCATGATATGCATGAAATGCAACTAATATACAGTTCTAGCATGCACAATGCTATGAGAATGGGGTGCCTCGAAATGCGCGCACACGGGCACGCATACCGAGAAAATGATGTGAAATGCAAATCGGATAAAATCGAAGTGCCTCGAAATGTGTGCCCACAGGCACGCACACCGAGGCGATGATGAAATGTGGAAATCGGATAAAACCGAAGTGCCTCGAAATGTGTGCCCACAGGCACGCACACCGAGGCGATAATAAAATGAGAAATCGGATAAAATCGAAGTGCCTCAAAATGCGTGCACACGGGCACGCAAACCGAGGCGATGGCATACAAAGCATGAAAATGCAAATTGGGCTTACGCCAACATGAGAGGGCCTCAGCTCACTCACATAGGAGGCCGTCGGATAAAAAAGCAGAGTGCCTTGAAATGCGCGCCCACAGGCACGCAAACCGAGGCAATGATAGAATGAAATGGAAATGCAAATTGGGCTTACACCGACACGAGAGGGCCTCAGCCGCACTCACATAGGATGCCGATGAATGAAAACGGAGTGCCTCGAAGTGCGTGCCCACGGGTACGCAAACCGAGGCAGGGCGGAATGACATGGGAAATGATATGCAAGCATGGCAATGGAATTTCAGCACTCACAAATGATGTAAAACAGCCCCGAAATGATACGGAATAACAACCGAAGCATGCAATCATCCCGAAAATGTGAAATTAAGCCCCGCAATGGCCTATAGCCATGCTATACATGCAAAATATGATCATGGCAGCAATAACAGTAGCAAGGCAGTCCCGAATATGGCATTTTTTCAGTAATAAACATGGCCAAAATGCAAGCACAGATATGGCAACAATAGCTCGCAAGATTAATGGCCAAAAGAGCATTATAAAGGGAGATGGTATATAGAAAATGCAAATGGACAAACTTTCTTCTACAACATTAAAGAGGACCCAAAAATAAGCATATATGCAGAAGATGGCAGCCTCTGAATCATAAGACAGACATGCCAGAAATGGAAGGCAAAATGGAGCCGCAAAAGGGTATAACACAAGACATGCAATCTATACATCAAATGACCAAACCTTCTTCATGAAACATGTAAAGGGGGTCAAAATAAGACCAAAACCAGTAGGGGTCGAAGTCCCAAAAACAAACACAAATAGGTCAAAAATTGCATACAAAATATGGCATACTTGATGAAATTGAAGGAACTAGTATATACAATGGCCAAATGAAGTTGATCTCCTCTACAATGTTGTAGAGGGGATCAAAATAAGCAAGAAAGCAGTAGGGGTCGGAGCCCCAAAAACCAACACAAATAGGTTAATTTTAGCATGCAAAAATGTGACGATCTTGATGAATATTGAAGGAACTAGTATATACAAATACCAAATGAAGTTGAGCCCTTCTACAATGTTGTAGAGGGGCTCAAAATGAGCACAAAAGAAGTAGGGGTCGGAGCCCCAATTCTCAACCAATTAGAGTATAAAAAAAGATCAAGAAAAAGCCCCAAAAGTTGGTTTTGAATACTTACCCTTGAAGACTTGTCTTTCTTTGCTTCTTGGCTTGGATTTGTGGCTTCTCAACCTCTGAAATTCACTTCCTAGCTGCTGGAATCAAAGTTGGAATGGTGAGGCTAGGTGTTGGTGAAGAAATCAAGCAAGACTTGAAGCTTTTTTGAAGGTTTTGGCTATGGAGATTAGGGTTTTTGCTTAAGTGTTCTTGAAGGCAAATGTTCTAACCTAGGCAAAGGAGCCCTTGGTTCCTTTAAATAGGCAAAACAAGGTGTAAAAGGGGAGGGCAAAGCATCCAAGCTTTCCCTCCCAAAATATCCCCGGATGGGGGAGATATTTGGCAAAAATATCCGGACAGCTGTACTGAGCTGGAAAGCAGAAAGCTGGCCGGCCAGGTAGATTTCTGGGAGGTGGCGGCCGGCCACCCCACCTGGTCGGCCAGCCACTCAGCCTAGCCGACCGGCCACCCCAAGAAAATGAACAGAAGATTTTCTGGCCGACCAGTATGCCAAAGTGTCCTCCCAAGTGTGTAGATCAATGCCCCAAGGTCGGAATCTGGCAACTCTGAAGCAGAAGTCACAACATAGAGCTTGAAGAAGAGGCTCAAAAATGAACTGCATAATTTCTGGCCGACCACCTTCTTTTTGTGTCCTCCAAGATGTGTAGAACAAGGTTCCATGGTCGGAATGTGGCAACACTGAAGCAGGAGTCACAACATTGCATCTGAAGGAGAGGTCCAAAAATGAAACCTGGAATTTCTGGCTGACCAGTAGTTTTTAGGGTCCTCCCATGTCCCCTGATCACAGATATGTAGCTTTGGTTGGAAGAAAATACCCCCAGGGTGTCAACATTGGCCCGGAAGTGAGAAAAACGGGCTCCGGAGGAGCGAAACTGGTTATCTGGGATAATTGCTGGCCTCCTACCCTCCAGTGATCTTCCCAATGTTGAAACAGAGATACCTGCCAAATTTGAACAAAAACTAATGAGAAATGAACGCTCGGGGCCAAAACCGAGCCATTCGGGATCCCGAAAATGGGCTGCGGGTGCCGGAAGTGGTGTTCGGCAGCGAAGTGGGTATCTGCAACTCCAGTGTCCCTCGGAATGACAAAACAGAGGTTCCTGCCAAAAATCAGAGAAAACCGATACAAAATGAATGCTCGGGGCCCAAACCGCGCAATTCGGGGTCCCGAAAACCGGCTATAAGCACCGAAAGTGGCATACGGCCACGAAGTGGGCATCGGGGGCCCCAGGGTTCCTCAATATGATAAAACAGAGGTACCAGCCAAGAACCGGAGATAACTGATGCAAAATGAATGCTCGGGACCAAAATCGCGCGATTCAAGGTCCCGAAAACTGGCTACAGGCACCGGAAGTGGCATAAGGCCACGAAGTGGGCATCAGAGGCCCCAGGGTTCCTCGGAACTATAAAACAGTGGTGCAAGCCAAAAACTGGAGAACTCGGAGATGGTTGGGCGGTCCCGAGCCGAGGCACACGGCCTGACGGCCGAAAACCGGGAACCGGGCTCCGAAATGGGAAAAATGGCCTACGGCCACGAAAAGTAGCGCACGGCCACCGAGAGATGGTCTACAGGACCACTCCCTTCCCTCAGGAAAGAAAACAGAGAAAACCGAGTCTGGTTCGCAAACCGAGACAAGGCACAGAAGAGAGTTCGGAAGTCCGGAGGCAAGGCGCACGGCCGCGACTCTGGGCTTCTGAACGAGCACGATATGCAACACCACGAGCGCTCAATCGGTGACGTCTGAGTCTTAAGGTCGGTCAAAAATGGGGTGTCTACACATTCTTTCCATTCTAAGCTAAGAGACTTGTAGGAGAAAACGGGATTCAAATCGGGTTCCCGGATTGGGAGTTAAAGCCGGATTTCACTTTAGGCAAACTAACTCCTTAAGAAACTTGAATTCGAGGTGTTGAAGCCCCAAAATCAACAAACGGCGTCGGTTTAGCACGAAACTTGGCACACACGACCGCCTAGGCACGAGAGACTTGTGGGAGAAGACGGGACTCCAATCGGGTTCCCGGTTTGGGAGTTAGAGCCGGATTTCAATCTAGGCAAACTAGTTCCTTAAGAAACATAAATTCGAGGTGTTAATGTCCCAAAATCACCAAACGGCATCGGTTTAGCACGAAACTTGGCACACACGACCGCCTAGGCACGAGAGACTTATGGGAGAAGACAGAGCTCGTATCGAGTTACCGGTTTGGGAGTTAGAGTCGGATATCACTCTAGGCAAACTAGTTCCTTAAGAAACTTGAATTCGAGGTGTTGACGTCCCAAAATCACCAAACGGCGTCGGTTTAGCATGAAACTTGGCACACACGACCACCTAGGCATGAGAGACTTGTGGGAGAAGACGGGACTCCAATCGGGTTCCCGGTTTGGGAGTTAGAGCCAGATTTCGATCTAGGCAAACTAGTTCCTTAAGAAACTTGAATTCGAGGTGTTGACATCCCAAAATCACCAAACGACGTCGGTTTAGCACGAAACATGGCACACACGACCGCCTAGGCACGAGAGACTTGTGGGAGAAGACGAGGCTCGAATCGGGTACCCGGTTTGGGAGTTAGAGCCGGATTTCGATCTAGGCAAACTAGTTCCTTAAGAAACTTGAATTCGAGGTGTTGACGCCCCAAAATCACCAAACGGCGTCGGTTTAGCACGAAACTTGGCACACATGGCCGCCTAGGCACGAGAGACTTGTGGGAGAAGACGGGGCTCGTATCGGGTTCCCGGTTTGGGAGTTAGAGTCGGATATCACTTTAGGCAAACTAGTTCCTTAAGAAACATGAATTCGAGGTGTTGACGCCCCAAAATCACCAAACGACGTCGGTTTAGCACGAAACATGGCACACACGACCGTCTAGGTATGAGAGACTTGTGAGAGAAGACGGGGCTCGTATCGGGTTCCCGGTTTGGGAGTTAGAGTCGGATATCACTCTAGGCAAACTAGTTCTTTAAGAAACTTGAATTCGAGGTGTTGACGCCCCAAAATCACCAAACGACGTTGGTTTAGCACGAAACTTGGCACACACGACCGCCTAGGCACGAGAGACTTGTGGGAGAAGACGGGGCTCGAATCGGGTTCCCGGTTTGGGAGTTAGAGCTGGATTTCGGTCTAGGCAAACTAGTTTTCTTAAGAAACTTGAATTCGAGGTGTTGACGTCCCAAAATCAACAAACGGCATCGGTTTAGCACGAAACTTGGCACACACGACCGCCTAGACACGAGAGACTTGTGGGAGAAGACAAGGCTCGTATCAAGTTCCCGGTTTGGGAGTTAGAGTCGGATATCACTCTAGGCAAACTAGTTCCTTAAGAAACTTGAATTCGAGGTGTTGACGCCCCAAAATCACCAAACGACATCGGTTTAGCACGAAACATGGCACACACGACCGCCTAGGTACGAGAGACTTGTGGGAGAAGATGGAACTCCAATCGGGTTCTCGGTTTGGGAGTTAGAGCCGGATTTCGGTCAAAGGCAAACTAGTTCTTTAAGAAACTTGAATTCGAGGTGTTGACGCCCCAAAATCACCAAACGACGTTGGTTTAGCACGAAACATGGCACACACACCGCCTAGGCACGAGAGACTTGTGGGAGAAGACGGGGCTCGAATCGGGTTCCCGGTTTGGGAATTAGAGCTGGATTTCGGTCTAGGCAAACTAGTTTCTTAAGAAACTTGAATTTGAGGTGTTGACGTCCCAAAATCACCAAACGGCGTTAGTTTAGCACGAAACTTGGCACACATGACCGCCTAGACACGAGAGACTTGTGGGAGAAGACGGGGCTCGTATCAGGTTCCCGGTTTAGGAGTTAGAGTCGGATATCACTCTAGACAAACTAGTTCCTTAAGAAACTTAAATTCTAGGTGTTGACGCCCTAAATCACCAAACGACGTTGGTTTAGCATGAAACTTGGCACACACGACCGCCTAGGCACGAGAGACTTGTGGGAGAAAACAGGGCTCGAATCGGGTTCCTGGTTTGGGAGTTAGAGCCGAATTTCGGTCTAGGCAAACTAGTTCCTTAAGAAACTTGAATTCAAGGTGTTGACGCCCCAAAATCACCAAACGGCGTCAGTTTAGCATGAAACTTTGCACACATGACCGCCTAGGCACGAGAGACTGTGTGGAGAAGACGGGGCTCGTATCGGGTTCCCAGTTTGGGAGTTAGAGCCGGATTTCGGTCTAGGCAAATTAGTTCCTTAAGAAACTTGAATTCGAGGTGTTGACACCCCAGAATCACCAAACGGCGTCGGTTTACCACGAAACTTGATACACACGACCGCCTAGACACGAGAGACTTGTGGGAGAAGACGGGACTTCAATCGGGTTCTCGGTTTGGGAGTTAGAGCCGGATTTCGGTCTAGGCAAACTAGTTCCTTAAAAAACTTGAATTCGAGGTGTTGACGCCCCAAAATCACCAAACGACGTCGATTTAGCACGAAACTTAGCACACACGATCGCCTAGGCACGAGAGATTTGTGGGAGAAGACGTGACTCGAATCAGGTTCCCAGTTTGGAAGTTAGGTCTGGATTTCTGTCTAGCCAAAATTATTTACTTAACTATCTTTGTAATTATATAGTAGTTAATTTTTTATATTTTTTTGCAATTAAAATATTAACACATAATTATATTGTCATTAATTATTTTTATTTTTTATTTTTAGATATTTCCTGAGTAGCAGTTTGCTTCTTGTGGAATGCAGGCGTGTGAAGATTACGACTAACTTTTGTTTTTGTAACCCACGAAAGAATCATGACGAAAACTTTTGTTTTTGATTTACATTATTTAGATTTGTGAACAACATTATGTATGTATTATGCAATATTATGTAGTGGGATAATTTTGCTTATGTGTTGTTATGAATGGAAGAATATTTTAAGGGTTATTTACACTAATAGTCCCTATAGTTTGGGACTTGTGTCACTTTGGTCCCTGACTTTTCAATTGTGACACATTTGACCCTGAATTTTAAATCTTGTTCCAAATAAAGACAATTGAAAATATCATTAGATTTTTCAAGAGTAAAATCGTCAATTTGATAAAATATAAACTAATTTGACAAAAATAAATGTTAAAAAAATATTTTTAATTTTTTAAAAATTATTTTTATCCACCAATGATAAAATTATGTAAAATTAATAAAAATTACATGATTAACTTTTTAAAATTAATTTTACATGATTATCATCCAAACACATAATAAAAATTAATTTGATAAAAAAAAAAAATGTCTAAAAGATTTATTAATTTTACATAATTTTATTTTTAGTAGGTAGAAATAATTTTTAAAATTCAAAAATATTTGTTTGACATTTATTTTTGTCAAATTAGTTTATATTTTATCAAATTGACAATTTTACCTTTGAAAAATCTAATGATATCTTCAATTGTCCTTATTTGAAACAAAATTCAAAATTCAGGGTCAAATGTGTCACAATTAAAAAGTCAGGGACCAAAGTGACACAAGTCCCAAACTATAGGGACTATTTGTGTAATTTGCCCATATTTTAATTATGGATGAATTTTTATTTATATACTAGACTTTTTATATTATTATGTAATTATAGGTTTTTTTTTTAGTTATTTTTCATTTAATACAGGTAATTTTCATATTTTTAATAACTTTATTGCAATTTTTTTTTTTTTTTGAGACGGCACCACACATCGTCTCAAAAAAAAATTAGAACCAGGGTTTTTTGCGACGGCAGTAATGCTATCGCAAAAGATATCGGCATTAGTTGAAACAAAAGTCCTTTAGTGACAGTATTATTTGCCGTCGCAAATAATATTTTAGCGACGGCATCTTGTGCTGTCTCAAATAACCCTTTAGCGACGATATTTTTCTCGTCGCAAATAACGCTTTTAGCGACGGCAACACAATACCGTCTAAAAAAATCTCAGATTTCCACGCATTAATGCCGACAACATTTTGTTGTCGCAAAAAGACATTTTTGTCGCCGCAGAAAAAAGGCGACAGCGTTATACCATCGCTAAAATCTTTTTGCAACCCTTTTTGTTGCAACCCCCTACTTGTCGTCGCTAAAAGCCAGTTGCTGTTGCAAAAAGCTTTTGAGACGGCGTTTTGGGTAAAATGCCATCGCAAAAAAATAAATTTTTTGTAGTGAAAGTCACTATTCTACTTAAGTCATATCATCTTATTTAAGTCACATAACCTATCTACCACATTATTTCAAACCCAACTCATATTCCATAAAAAGTCAAAAAGTACACTTATTTAAAATATCCCAAACAACTCCTAAATCTCTGGGGTTCACGTCTTATATTTTGATGAGTTTTGAATTCAAAATCAGGATCATGATTTTGATAAAGGATCTGGCTTCCTTCCAGTCCTAGATCAAATTAGAGGGTATTGTTAGACTCGTGGAGGTGTACCACAGGTCCCGTTTCGATAATATGAATTATTTAATATGTAAAACTCGTTGAGTACTATATGTTTGTAAAAATTCACGTTGATCGAATATCGATAACTATGTAATCAAATCAGTTTTGCAAAAAAAAATGGACGGTGAAAAAATAAATGGTTAACAAAAATCTGATCCGATGAAATAATTATCAATATTCGATCAACTTGATTTGTTAAAAATATATAATACTTGATGAGTTTTACACATTAAACGTTTCGGATTGTTAAAAACGAAACCCGTTGTGGGCTTCACGAGACCCAACAATACCCTTCAGCCGGATCTCAGACAAAAGGGAAGCCCTTCCCTTTGATAAATAGGACACTTCATCATTTGAGATCATGTTTGAAAAGTACACTTCATCATTTGAGATCATGTTTGAAAAGTTGAATGTGAACTAAAATAATTAATAAAGAGAAAATAAGTTAAACTAGTTAAAGATAAAAATGTTATATCAAAATCATATTAAGTATTTTATTATTTCTCTTACAATTATCAAATTAATTATAAAAAAAGGAGCTAATTATATTCTTAAACACAACTTTTTCAACTAGGCTAAGACATCGCTTGTGAACAAACTATTTTAGTAATTTTTTAACTTTTTATGAAAGAATATTAAAAAAAATAGAGAAAATGATGTGACAACTTATAGTAACTTTTTAATTTTTAACTAAAATATATAATTCATAAACGAAACCTAAAATAACTAAAATAATTCATTCTCAAATTGGGCTTGAGTGACACATATATATATACATTTTTTGGTTTGTCATTATTATTTTAATATTATTTTTTTAGAAATGTTGCCTATTTTGATAACACGACAACTCAATTTCTTTGAGTTGATAACTTTTTTTTAAATTGCATTACTTTTTTATTTTTATTTTTATTTTTATTTTTATTTTTATTTTTTCACGTTTTTTAAAAACAATTAAAATATCAATTTCTAACCCAATTCTCAAAAAAAATCATAATTAAAGGGCATTGGTGTAATTAAAGATAATTTAGAATGATTTAAATAGATGTACTCTCTCTGTTCTAAAATAATAATTTTTTTTTTGAAGAATTTAATTTTTTTTGATAGTACAATTATAACATTTAAAAAAAAAAATTAATTTTCTAAAATAACTCTTTGATAGTATATTTTTTGGGAGAATATCAATATTATAATTATACTTTTTATGTTGTTAATAAATTTAAAAGAAGAGTAAAAAAAAATTTTATATTATTTTTGTATTAATTTTTGAAAATAAACTAATATTTGAAATAATAAAAAATAAAATAAGAGATTAATATTTTAGTACGGAGTATATTTTAACTTTCTATTGAAAGGGATGAAAAGATAAAGAGTAATGTTAGGGATTATGAAAAAAATGTCATAAACATAATTATGAAAGATTATTCACATTTAAATTATACATATAATAAAATATTATACACTAATTAAAGAATAAAAAATCTTCATAATATATATATATATATATATATATATTTTTTATTTTTATTTTTTATTTTAATGATGCCTAACATTCCTCAAAGATAAAAGGTGTGCTGTTGGAACTCTTAATCCTTGCAAGAATTACCCTAATTATCTACAAAATTCCCGCGAATTTCTAACGGAGAAACCCTTTCACTAAAAACACTTCAGTTAGACAATCCAACCCCGAATTCAGAAACCCGTTTGCGAAAAATGATCAGAGACGATCTCTCAGACTCTGACACTCAAGAAAACGATTCAAATTCGAGTTCCGAAGACCTCGAAACCCCAAACAATGGAGAGACCCAGAAGATGTCAGAATATGAGAAGCAGAGGATGAAGAGGATGGAAAGTAACAGAGCAAGAATGGAGGCTTTGGGGCTGCAAAAGATGGCTTCTTCGTTAATGGGTTCGGTGAAGAAGACGAAGAAGAAGACCGAACCGAAAGGGAAGGCAAAGATCGTTGAGGAAGATGAGGAGTATAAGCCTCCTGAGATGGACGAGGGGTTGAGTTCTTCAAGCGATGATGAAGAGTTTGTTGGTGAGGGAAAGAGCAAGGTGATCTCTCTCTCTCTCTCTCTCTCTATTATCTGTTTGGTTGCTGAGAAAATAGAAGAAGAGAAAACAACTTTAAAGTATCGAATTTTATGTTCAACATTGTACATAATATATACTCAATTACATATACATATATAAAAGCATTTTCCAACCCTTCACCAATTTTTTCATCTAATTTGATTTCAAATTTGAGTAAAAAGATTGATTTGATATGAACTACTCCAATCCTTTTATCAAATTATCCCAAATTTCATTTTTCATTAAATTTGATGAAAAAAAAAACTCCAATGCTTCATCTTTTTAAATTTTAATCAAACTTATATTTGATGAGTTCTCAATTTGATGGAAAAAAAAATGACTCTTGATTTGATGAACATTTGATGAAAGGATTGGAGATGATTTTTTAGCACTTTAAATTTGATGAGAGAAATGGTGAAGGATTGAAGATGCTCTTACTAAATTAAATCATTGTATTCAGCCCCACATTTTGATTAAAACTAAAAATAGTTTTAGAGCAGTCCACTCCTATTTCTTAGTTTGCTCTCCTCTTTCTTTCCATTTTACTTCTAAAATCACTGGAATTCTCTCCTTCATTCAGTGATTTTATGCCCTGTTCAAGAGACTGCAATGTTTATCTTCCTAATATTTTGTTTTATGAAAACCCATACTTCTTTGTTGTTTTTATTTGAATAAAAGTTTTAAAATTGATTTTGTGAGTCACACCATCTTATCAGATTCTCACTTTTCCAAATAAAATGTGCCAACAATATCCATTTCTTGAAGCCAATTTAGGTATTTATTGATTTCTGCTAAACTTTAGTGATCATCTCTCTCAGATGGTTACTTTGGATATTTTCCATGGATATGATAGATTCTTTGAGTTCAGTTCACGCATGCTACTACAGTCATCCAGTGCAAAAGAGTTTCATATTATTTATATAAAAATAAAATAAAAAAATGTTCATCGTCTCTCAATAGAAATAATAGCATCAATGAAGTATTGTACTTGTTTTTTTACCAATATTAAGTCTATCTTCTACACAAATTTAGCAGAGCAATATTTACTGAGGTGTGAGCTAGCTTAGTTGGTGAAATCTCTTGGTTGTCATATGAGAGAGACCTAGGGTTCAATTGCATCTTCATCTGGGTTTGGGGTGGTCAACAAGAAAAATGGCACTCCTCCCTCTTCAGAAGAGCAACATTTTCTGAAAGTTGTAACATTTTCATCCAATCACAGTTTTGTAGAATAATTGCATTAAAGAAACGAAACTTGTTTAGAAGAACAACTCAATGATAAGATGAAAGTCAATAGTAGAAAAATAGTAAAGGCAGGTCTTTAGGAAGTTTTAGATTGCAACATGCTCTAATGCCTTGTCTTCGTCAAGAGAACAAAAAAACTGGTTTAATGATATATTTAGGTGCATGTCTCATGTAGAAGACAACACATTTTTGTTCTTTACTATTACATGCATATATTCTTGATTGTGCATGTCTGAATTGTCAGATGCTCTTTTCACTTTTTTGCCACCATTATAATTGTAATTTTGTATTGATTCAGCATTTCCTGTTGTAACTGGAATTATTAAACTAGTTCTGATAGCAGCTCTGTAATGTGATGAACACTTAATGTTTAAATTCAAGCATATTGCCTTGATTTTCTCTCATTCCAGGTAAAGAAAAAAAATTTAACGCCTAAGAGTAAAGTCCCTGCCCAGAAGCTTATGAGCAACTCAGATTTTGTTGATGACGATGAGGCTTTAATGCAAGTAAGTAGGTTCTTGTACATGTTCTGCAAATTTTTACCAAAAGAACAGCACTAAATCATCATTATATTGATGTAGGCAATTGCTCTTTCACTAAAAGATTCTGTAGAGTGTTCAGATGTTGGGTGCAGTGGGCTTTCTCAAAGTGCTGATTTGCATTTGACTGATGGTATGATTAATGAAAGAAAGGGAAAAGCCCACAGTCAGGAAGACACAAGAAAGAGGAAGAGAAAAAAACCGGTTTGTTTTGTGCTTGGGTTAGTGAGTTTCTAAAAGAGGCTGGTTTTGTTTCTTCGTTTTCTCATCTTACTTGCACTTTCCCATTTGTTGTCAGTAGGTTACTAGTCGAGTGCAAATGACTGAGGATGAGTTGGTTCTACACTTCTTTCAATTTGATGGTAAGCTCAAGTTCCTTCTGAGACCAACAAAATCAACCAAAGAGTACTTGAAACTAATTTCTGTGGCCATCATGTCATATGTGTATATGTGCTATGTGATGTAAAAAGTTGTGTTTATCCCCTGATTGTTGTGTGAACAGTTTTCAATAAAGTTTTCTACTTCAAATCAGTTTTGTCCTTATGTGTAGGCTAACAAACTGAGTAAAGGTGGTAATATTTGATCTAGTAATTTTAAACAATATTCCCTTATATTTAATCTAGAAAGTGTGATTTTGGTTGTGATCTCATATTTACCTGGTATATGTCTTGAATTTAGAAAAACCTGTGGGGTAATGGTTGAAATTTGAAGCATGCAACACATAGAGTAGTAACAAATTTTTAGTGTTAAATTTTCATTGTTGAGCTAGTAGTAGTATGAGAATCCAAGCATGAGGAAGTAATGTGGAATACCCCTGCAATTTTGTGGAAATGATACGATCTCATTATGTTTATCATTTTTAATTTTTGAGAAGCATAAATTGTCAAATTTATGATTGATCCAAGCGTTTGGGAACTTACTATATTCGAATTTCTCTGCGGGGTGCTTAATTCATGGTCTCAGTTCACATCATATCATTTTTATTTTTGGAGCCCACTGTTGAAAACCGCACTCTCCTAATCTTTGAAGCTCTATCTGATGGCGAGACCTTTTGTCCTCTTGCACCCCTTTCTACCAAAACATCGTGCTTAGCTACTGTTGTATTTTGCTTCTCACTTCTTTGATGGCTGAAAGCCTGAAACCATTTCTAGAAGCTGTGATGCACCTATGCAAAGAGTGTTTTCACTCCTCATGAATCCAGCCTATATTGCATGGACTTAGGAATGGGTGTTGGATGCAGTTCAATTCATCTAATTCCCATGTCCAAGGACACGGGGACACAATACAATATTCATGTTCCTTAATTTACTTCTTTTATTTTATAAGGTAAAATGGTGTTCACAAAGTGTCATAGAGCATTTCATGCATAATAATTAATATGCATGATAATTAATTTACTTCTTTTATTTTATGAGGTAAAATGGTGTTCACAAAGTGAGCATTTCATGCAAAATAATTAATATGCGGGTTTTATGCATCATTTTATTGTTAACTTGAATTACTAAATATGTTTGTTAAGTGAATTTGCAATTACACATGTCGGACACATATCCCATACCCTTAATCCAAGGGTCGAGTGTCCGACACAGATACTTCATATATTTAGAATAGTCCGTGTGATGTAAAATCCAGTTTTGCAGTTTCGTTGTATAAAGATCTATATATACCTGTTTTCAAAAAACTGTGCTTGTTTTCCATAGTAGTAACAATTAAAAAATAACCACCTTAGTTGTAAGATTTGGTTTGATGAACTATTCATATATGCCTTTTATTACCCCTTTTAATATCACAAAACTATATAATAATTATAAGGTCTTCATTCATTTCTATAAAAGCAATGCATTTGAAGAACTTCTGTTTGAATGGACTCTTCTTTTTTCTGTACCGTGTTTATATCTCTTGTTCATTGATGAGGTGAAATGCTGCTTGACAGAATCAGGGAAAGGGGGCATATCTCTTCGAGACTTAAAAAGAGTAGCAGCCGCTCATGATTTTACATGGAAAGACAATGAGATGGTTGATATGATCTATTGCTTTGATAGCAATGGGGATGGAAAGGTAAATTCTTGCTCTTTGTCAGTATATGTTGTTGGCGAACATTCAAATCTGAAAAAGGCTTTCTTGAAATGCCATTCTTCTTCAAAGAGAATTATGGGTTTGATTTCCAGACAGTGCAAATCTGGTGGAAGTACCAAAATTTGAGAGAATTAAAAATTAACTTTATGCATAGGTTTGAGGTAGTAAATTTTGTAAGGTTCTAGCACATTAAGGAAAGGATAAATCATGACTTGTGAGATTCTTTCTCGTTTTCTTCTTTATTCTTGTAAACATAGTATCTTTTTAAAAGGTATGTAGCTGAATTTTTCTGAAATGACCTGAAAACTAGAGATATAAATGTTTGATCATGTTCGAATTAAATGTAAGCAAGTTGTAATTAACCATATGCTTTGCACCTATGTTCTGTATTTTGGGAGCATGATTAGTAACTGTAAATTTTGGTGTATGTACACTATTTGTTGTTTGGCCATCACAAGTATGTTATGCATGATTTAATGAGTTCCCATGTATCTGTTTTTTTTTTTTGGGGGGGGGAAGTGGGTGGGTCGGATTAAGAACTTAAACAGTTGATTAATATCGTGTTTTAATTTCCTTGCTAACTGTGGTTTATTCTTGACTGTTTTAATTTTGTTCCAAATTTCAGCTAAGCCTTGATGATTTTCGGAAGATTGTTGGTCAATGCAACATGATACAAGTTTCCGAAAATTCTGTGATAGGTTCAAAGGCATGATAGCTCGCAAAACCTAGACTCTGGAAAACGTTCATACGTTGCTAACCTCTTATTCTCCTCCTATCTCTGAGTTCTTGAATTGAGGAGTTAAAGATGGTTCTTCTCTCCAATGGCAGGCATCTGTGTCATCCGGGTATGCTGAGGGGCAAAGAATCTTGTATTATTATTTTTGTTTGTTTGTTCAAAGAAAGTAAAATGGAACTGTGTTTTTTTTAAATCTTTGTATGATTTATGACTCTAGTTTTGTCGAAGAATATTTGTTTGTTAGAGCATCTCCAATGGTTGTTGCTATAATACCATTACTATTGCTATAATTTGACAATGAATAGTGTTATTTTGCCAAATTATAGTAATGGTACTCCAATGGTCACTTGTTATTTTGACAATTTTCAACCAACTTTTCCACCTAGTTTGTAGGTGTAATTTGGATATAGGTTTTTTTGTGATTTTATTTTTGTTTATTTTTTGTCTTTTATGACCTTTTTTTAATTATTTGTAAAAAAAAAATTATATATTTATATTATTCCCGACTAGACAAATATAAAAAATGAAAAAAAAATTGAAAAATTAGAAGAAAAAAATTAAATATAATTCAATTTGAAAAATTAAATAGAAAAATTAAATTTGAAAAATTATCTGGTTTTGTACTGTTTCAATTCTGTTTTTTTAACTGAATTTAGAGCCATAAATATGTTCATATTTGCTGATGTGACATGTTTGGCAATTGTTATTTTACTTGCTAAATTTGAGAATAGATATGGCATATGTCATCTTTGGCAAATAAAATAGCAAGCCATTGGAGATTCACTTTTTATTACTATTGCTAAATTATAACTTTGACAAGTGTTTTGAGAGTTTCATTGGAGATGCTCTAGTTTCGTAGATCACGTCAGTTGGATTTGAGATTAAAAGCATCTTGAAAAAAGCTCAACCACACAATTTGATAGAAAATGAAGAGACCACACAATTTGATAGAAGATGGAGACTATTAAGATAGAATGCTTGATCATCTTCAACCTAAAGCACCTTCTCACAATTGATGAAAGATCACCAAGAATTCTGGACACAAATCAGTGCTAGTTTAGAATTAGCTCATAATTGTTTTGATTGTGACATTTGTTTTTTGGTTTTTGGAAAAAGTTTTGTAAACAGTTGATTCAATCAAATTTAGCAGTGGATTGAACGGTTGAGATTGTTTCACAATACCACTGATAATTCAACGGGTACTGATAATGGTTACTTTAATTTTATGTCAAGCACACCGACGTGGATGCAAAATTAATTTTTACTTTTATTTATTTATTTATTTGCTTTCATGCTTTGGCTACTTGTCATCATGCCAGTCAGCTCAATCGAATCGACTGTTCTCCAAATAAAAAAGGTTTATGAAAGATTCATATGCAAATTCAAATTCAAATTCTCTCTCCTTTTTTTTGTAACATAGGAAAATTGGAAGCCATTTTGCAGTACTCCCACCAAAGTCCAAACAATTTTTGATTCGTGGTTATCTGTCAAAATATGGCATTTGAATTCAAGAAAGACAAAATAATAATAATAATAATAAATAAATAAATAAGACATGAGATAGAGCACTCAGAAGATTCGCATTCGAAAACCACACACGATTACAGCAAAGATCAGTTGAATAAAACTGCTTTACAAAACAAAAAACAAGTGAAAAAAACTAATCAGTACCCGTCGTATGCATTTCTGGCATTTGCTTGTTGCATTGGATTTCCATGCAAAAGAAATCTTGCAAGACAAAAACAAAAACAGAAAGAAAAAAACATAAGAATGCATGATGGAGAACCTTCTTAAATTACCGAGAAGCATGTTAACAAGGCAGCTTAGTCACACAATACTCTTCCAGTCTTGCCAATGCAATTACACTCAAAAAAACAAACAAGAAAAGAAAAGAAAATCAAAACCAAACCCGTTAGTGCATGTCTGTTAAAGTCAATTACTACATGACAGCTAAATGCAATACAAAGCTTTGTCCTATGTTGATCACACATTTGTCTTCTTCAAAGTTCTGTATCATTTTAAACATGGGATAACAACTGATGATCAAACAAACAGCAAAACTCCAGGGGGTCGGTCATGTTCTCTTAAGAAGATACCCCAAAAGGATGCCAAGCACGCCAACAACAACAACAAACATGAAAGAAATACCACCACGGCTTTTCTTGCTTTCTCGTCTCAAGAGCTCCTGCACATGGTAAGCCCAAATTAAGTCATACAATAAAAGCACTTTTGTGATGCTGTCAAAGTAATATTTTGCGTGTAAAACCATTACTTACAAGATCTACAAATATAAGATCTAATAACCCGTTAATTAGGCAATCTTATGGGGTACTTACCAATTAGTCCTATTAACTAGACTTATTTACCTACAGGTCTTAACTAATAAATTTAACACTATAAAAATAAGAGAGTGATAAATTTATCACTAAAAATTTATTCATAAAAACAAAGAGACTGATAAATTTATCACTATAAATTTATTCATAAAAATAAAAGACTGATAAATTTATCTTTATCACTTAATAAATTTATCAATAGGACTTAATAGGTACTAAGTCTCCAAAATAGGACCTATTGGTAGTTTACCCCAATCTTATTTCTATCAACTGAAACTATTGTTAATATTAACAGAAAATTGCAGAATTAGCGTACATTCCACATGGTTGATGGATTTACTGTTTAATAGGCCTACTGAAATGAAAATATTACATCAAAATGTAATATATATATCTAAAAAAACTGTCATTCACACTATTTCCAACAAGAGTGTACATTTCATCCAACAGAGCTCACTATGTATGTTTAGTCACACTCATCAAACATGCACCCATGGATATCATTCATCATAAATTATTAGGGAAAGGGAAGATAAGTTCAACTCATTGTAGGACTAATATGCAAGACGCTAAAGAAAAAATATTTAATCGCCTATCCAAAGCTAAACACTTGTTGAGATCCCTTTATTTTTGGCTAGAGAAGAGGTTTTCTATTTTTCTTGATTTGTTTCAAAATATTTGAGAGACATGAAATTACAGGGGTTGCAATCCTTTGCGTGCTTTCTCTAAGAATGTCTTACCCATAAAAAGGTCAATAGTTTGTAATCCCATAGATGACCACAAATGAAGTTTAAATATGTTAGTTGTGGTACAAAGTGCAGTGTACACACAAATTTCTGTTTATCAGAATGTCTGAAATCATGTAAATCTCTCTCTCCTCCACGTGATCACAATCATTTACAATATTCTAAATGCATTAGTATATTTATGAGCATTTTATGGCATCCAAAGGAGCAATGAAACAAAATCAATTGTAAGAAGATTAAAAGATTCTGCCACAAACCCTCCAGCAAAGAGATGCAACAAGATGGTGCTCCATCTTTCCCATAAGTTCTGAGCATTTATATGTTTCCAGTATAAGGGATGCATCTATTAGGAGGGTTGTTTCTTCAAAAGAAGTATTCACAAACTGAATCTCTTACCAGTTCTTGCTGAAGCTTGTTCGTTTGCTGAATCGCAGATTTTTTCTCCTCGGTCAGCTTAGAAATAAGAGCTTTTACCTGAAATAGGATGAAGTGTCGCTTAATTATATTATACAATACTAATTCTATGACCAGTCATAGAATTTTAAAAAATAATAAATTCTATGATCATAGTCTATGCAAGAATCAAAGTAGTTGCCATGATTTAAAAACTTAAAACCCATTTAACTCTACCACAGAAATTGCTTTCTGGACTCAGTAACAATATCTAACCGCCCACATGAACCAGAAAAATATCCAAAATGGGGTTTTGCAGTCATCAAATAGAACATGGAAACTAATTGAATTATAAATGCAGGTTTTATAGAGTCAGGTTCTCTGGACAGTATCTTATAATTACAATTACCACCAGTTTGAAGAAGTGTACTTAGGACAAGGTATGACGTATACCCAAAGAAGACCAATACCAAAGGTCAGGAAGTTTACAAAGTCACATGCTTCAGAGTAATCTGACACATTTTAAAAGATACAAGATTTCCAATAATGGACCATAGAAGCAATTTCTTCACAACCAACTCTTATGACAAACAACCATTCAATGTCCTGAAATTCCTATGAATTAGTATTATCACAAATTTATATGCAATAGATGACTCTTTTTACCCATGCCCTCACAAAGCATTCAAAAATAAGACAATGCACCAAACACAAAGAGGATGGTATCTTGCAAGGATGAACATAGGTAAAAAATTTAAAATTCAATGAACAAATTAGATTAAAACCTAATAGACAGAGAAAAGGGGAAGTATGCATGCATACATCAGATTGAGAGGTCAATCATAGACCTTAATTCTTGAAGATTATTTGGCATAGGAAAAGCGCAAATAAAGCCTTCCTAAATTGGCAAATGGTCACTATCAACTTCCTAATCAGATGTATATTGCTACAGCAAAACAAAAGATGCTGCATGAGGAAAACAATATGAAAAAGCTGCCTGTGTGCAACAGAGAGCTATTAAATCTAACCACTTGAAAGTGAAAGAACAATTCTGCAATCAAAGAAGCTTTCTAAGTCAGTAGTGTTACTTTCACATTTCGACCATATGATATTAATTTCACCCTTACCTAAGCATCAACTGCCAGTCTAGAAACCCCAAGTTTCTAAAATATATTAATTTACATAAAGAATTCAAGTTACTGAATTATAAGGCCGGAAACAAAAATATAGGCACGCTACATCAACCTAAAGTTCCAAGTACAATATTCCTAAATATAATTCCAATTAATGTATAATAACAAGATGCAATTTGGAAGAGGCTAACACAAAAATATGGGTTTACCAGCCTCAAAGAGAGATAATTGGAATGAATCGCATGGTATAATTGGGCTCTTAAAATGAAGGAACTATAAGCAAAGACGAGGAAGATAAATGCTGAAGGATGATATCTCTAAAGGAAATTCAATACACACAAGAGAATTAGATAGTTACATCTCCTTCATAGTAAACCAAGACATGGAAAATAACTCTCATAGACCCAAGAAAGAACAACTATTAGAAGCACAAACCAGAAGCAAATTTTATTTTATTTTTTAAAAAAAAAAAAAAAAAGGAGAAAAGAAAAAGTTATGAAAAATAAAACATACTGTTCAAACTCAGGAGGTCCAAAAATCAAATGTACCAAATTTACAAATAAGTACAGCACTTACAGTCTCCTCTAAATGGAAGATGTTAACCAATTAGCAAAAGCACATTATATTAAAGTAAATTTCAAATAAAGGAAACTACAAGTTGACAATGAATGTACATGATATATGCTTTCAATGTGTAAGTTCCAACTTATGATGAAACTATACCAAGCTAAAAATAGATACCCAAAATGCAAACTTGCTTGGTAATGATTATTAATTAAAATACCTTCTCAAATATCCACAATAAACTATCATATAAGCATGCCAATCCAAAGGCCATATATGGGAATGGTTTAAAAAAAAATAAAAAAATAAAAAATAAAAAATTAACCTCTGAATTATTATCTTGAGGCTCAACATGTGCCCTTTCCACAAATGCTCTTGGAGCCTACAAACAAAGTTACACAAGTGTGTCAAAATGTAATCTGGTGAGAGGCAACTTTAAAAACACAACAGACAACTTCATCTCAAATTACCACTGTATGACATCTCAAATACTCACAGCAGTATATTCAAGTGTATTTACAGTCCCATTGTCAGATACTGAAGCCCTTGGTGAAGAACCTTCCTCTGATCCTTCTCGCACGGGTGATGGTGGTTGCGGTGGAGGGACATAAGCAACTCTCAACTTAGATTCCTCGACTTGGTTCCCAGACTCTTTGTTGAACTTTAAAATTAAAAAACATATAATTAAATAAACAAAACAATTATATGAGCAACAACACATTGTTTCAGATTTTTGGATCTTGCATACAAAATTATATAACAATTTCACAATTACCATCTCTTGAGTGATATCCTTTCCGGTAGCTCCGGGACCAACAACTGCGCTTTGAAGTAAGAACTTGTCTTTGCATTGCATGTCAGGAGGAGCCTCCTTTTGTGCTTGCATTGTCACTAAACCACACATTTTTTTTACAATTAATCGCCAAATAGAGAGAGAGATTTGATATCGATAATTAACAAAGAGTAATACTTCTCTATCCCAAAAGTTAGACCTACTTTTCAAACCTAATAATGTGACAGTCTATTAAAATATCTAAAACAACTCTCTTTATCTCATGGACTCTCTAATCATCAGTTTATCATATCTTTTACCCATCATTGGGTCTTAGAAATAGGTCTAGAAAGTGCGTACTACTGAAATTTTAGGAGTGCGATGTACTCCAATTTGAAATTATCTTACCAATTACTAATATAATATACATAGTTTACAAAAATTTTGGAGGTACGACCGCCCCCTAGATCCATCCTTGGGTGTGCTTCTACATCTGTAAAATATAAAGTTTGATAGCATAATTAACAAAGAGTAGTGCTACTCTAACACAATAGTTAGACCTACTTTTCAAACCCAATGTGATAGTCTATTAGAATATCTAAAGCCCTCTCTCATATATCCTCTAATCATCAGACAATCCTATCATTTACCCATCCTTGGGTCTAGAAAGTGGGTTCTATATCATTTTCCTTAACAAAAATGGATGATAAGGAGATGAAAATTATGGTAAGAAACACAAATTAAAATGAAGAATTGAAAATTAAATAATTAAAAAAAAAAAACTAAATAGCAAAATTGTAGAGAGAGAGAGAGAGAGAGAGAGAGAGAGAGAAGAGAGAGACCTATAACATCGCATGAAGAGTGTGGCAACACGATTCCAGTGTTAGGCCTAACACAATACTTCTTCGGATTCGTCGTTTTGACCTAAAAAATTGACAAATTCACGAATCAAAAAAATTACACATTTCCAAATCTCTAGGGCTTGATAAATCTCCCAAATCACTTTCACGAAATCATTACAACAAAATCACATACAAAAAATCAAAAATTGATTATACCTTGAAAGCAACCGTATTATCAGAATTGTTCAATAGTTGCAGAGAACACGAGATCTGCTTCTTCAATTCAACTTTTTTTTTTTTCCAAAACAAAAACACAAAATCTTTTTTTAAAAAGCAAAGATCTGAATCCAAAAAGCGAATTGTTGTATAAAGGAGAGTTTAAAAGTATGAAAATTATGAGAGAAAGTTTACATGGAAATTGAAGCTCCTGAGGTTCGATGCTGAGAAGCTCTCCGGTACTCATTTTCGAAGCGATCGGTGATTCTATCACCGAAGAGTGGTTTCAGGTGAAAGAAGTGGTTTTCCGATTTCGGCGAGCGGTATAGAGAGAGAGAGAGAGAGAGAGAGAAGAGGTGCAAAGTAGCAACAGTGGGGCAGTGTCTTTTGTCTATGTTATACTGTTGTCCCACTTTACAGTTCGTGCGTTTCCTTTATGCATGCGTTTGGTTGGGAAATTTAAAGGTTAATTTAAAAAAAAAAAAAAGAAAAAAAAAAATAAAGTTAAGTGAAATATAAATAAAATATATTTATATTTTATCTAATTTTACATATATTTTTTTTTTTTTTTTTCTTTTTAAATTTCTTATCAAATCTTTCAATTAAATAAACATTAAAGTCTCATCTTCAATGTGAAGTAAGTAAAGGTGCTGGTGAATCAATTTTTGATAGTATGGTTTGCTGTTTGGATTCGTTTGTATATTTGTAATTTGGAAAATATTAAACCATTAATTATTTGCAGTGTAGGTTGTGATTTGTGTTAATTGGGTTCACAAATATACGAGTCGTTTGTAGATTAAACTTTTTATTTTGAAAATTTATTTATGATGTAGTACTCAATAATACAATTAAAGTAAAATCATTTAAAATTTTAAATTTATTTAAAAGTAATTTTTTATTAATTTTTATATTTATTTAAAAACTAAAATGCAATAATAATAACTAGTTGGAAATTAAAATAAATTATTGTCAAACTTTATTCAAACCCATAAAATAAAATAAAATAAAAACATTTGCAAACTCGCAAACTCTATAGAAAATAAAAATTATATAATTTATTTAATTTTCAATCTTCATAGAAAATCTCAGTACTCTTTCTAAGAATTTTCACCAAGAGAAAAAGAAAAAAAATAAATAAAGGTTTTGTACCCTATTTTGTGGTCTAGAAAACAAACAAAATAATTTGTAAAACAAATCTTGAAGCTTTGTCCAAAGACAACCGACAACTCAAATGCTGAGAAGGATTCTAAGCTAAAAAAATACCTCCCATTAGGGGTGAGCAGCGGATATATCGATCCGCCAAAACCGACCGAACCGAACCGATCCGCTGCATTTTGGACGGATGCGTGATGACGAGCGGACGGTTGCGGATTGATTTTCTCCAATCCGCCAATTTGGCGGACGGATGGCGGGTTTGAGATTTCTTTGGCCGCAACCGAACCGCCAAACCGCCAAATTGCGAGCACCCCTAATAATTTATAAGACTTTGTGTTTTCAAGTTGTTTAAATATTATGTTTGTGTTTTCAATTGAAAAAGAGTTTAAATATTCTGTTGAAAAAAAGTTTTCAACTTGAATATATTTTTTGAATTGAAAAAAATAAACGTATTATTTATCTATATTTTTTGATTTTTAAATCTAACTATAAATATAATAAATAGAAAATATGATATATGCTGGTTGGTTTTTGTTTTCAAAAACATATATAGATGTAACAATACAGAGACATACAATCTTTACTACTACTCTGTTCATGGTTTTGGTGGTTTGAATTGTTATTATATTTTAAAAATCACAGATTGTAATACTTTATGTGGATAAATCATACTGTGATTGTAATATGTAGATGATGCATGCAGTAATCGTGATATTCTAAAGTTTTAAACTTTCTTTCTTTAGATAAGGCATACAGTGATTGTAATACTTTTTTAAGTCATTGACTGTAATACTTTCTTTTTTCTTTTTTTTGATGAAGTGCACAAGTTGAATTATGTTGAAAATTTATAAAATTTTAAACCGCCAAACCGATTCGCATCCATCCGCCAAACCGCTCAATCCACATCCGCCGAATTGGCGGACGGATGCGGATTGATTTTCTCCAATCCGTCAATCTAGCGGACGGATGGCGGATTGGAGGTTCTGTGGCCGCAACCGACCCGCGCCCACCCCTACCTCCCATCAACTTTATCTTTCCCTTTTACAAAACTTACAAGAAAATTTGACAATCCAGATTTTTTTAAAAACAAATATATAAAGATTTGAGCGGGTGAGTGCGAGTGCAAGTAAAACCCGTGATTCGCCTGCAACCCGCAAAATAGGAAAATCTTAATCCGCATCTAACCTAACGATTTTGTGAAACCGCCTAAATAGGTGAAGGCGGTTTGGGTTAGATGATTTTCGTGGATTGGATAACCCTATGTCCAACCCTAATGTAAAGTGTTTAAATGGTATATTTAAAAAATGGATAAATTACATTTTGCTCCTTTTAGTTTATTTTGGCAACTAAAAAAAAGTTAGCTTATAGGTTTATTTAGATTACATCATCTCTCCTCTTTTTTTTTTTCTTTTTTTTTTTGCATATTTTAAAAAAAATGAGATTGACCAGTAAGTCCCATATTTTAAACTTGTAATTTATATAGGTATAGTTTGGGAAGTGGGTTGCCTTTTTGACTTTTTTTGCTATTTTGAAAAAGCCTAGTTTGGAAAGGGTTTTTGGCTTTTTTAACTTTTTGTGAGAGAAAGAATGCAATGATTATGAGAGAAAAAATGGGCTAAAAAACCTATTTTATTTTTTGTGGCTATTTTAGCCAAAAAAATCCCCCAAACCCTCTTCCCAAACCGATCGTTTCATATTTTTATTTTTATTTTTTGTGACCCATTTAGTCTTTTTTGATTTGTAATGATTCATTTACCCATCACATTAGAATGTCACACTTGAAAAAAGTATACTAAAAAGTTTTTTAGTGTCGTATCATATCTATCACGTTAGAGAGTCACATTTGGGAAAAGTACACTAAAGAGTTTTTTATTTTTTTAGAGTGTCACATCATATCCGTCACGTTGGAGTGTCACATGTCATGTTTGGAAAAAGTACACTACAGAATTTTTAATTTTTTTTAGAGTGTCACATCATACCCGCCACATTGTCACCTTTGAGAAAAATATATTAAGGAGTTTTTTTTTTTTTTGAAGTGTTATATCATACCTGCCACATTGTCACATTAGAGAAAAGTATACTAAAGAGTTTATTTTTTTTGGAGTAAAAGTTTTGAAGTGGCACATCATACTCGCCACGTTGTCACATTTAAAAAAAGTACACTAAGGAGTTTTTAATTTTTTTAGAGTGTCGCATTGTTGGAGTGTTAAATTGATACTCGCTACATTGAAGTATCACATCATACCTGTCACATTAATAAAAGAGTATAGTTGTCCACCAAAACACTACCAAACTAAAAAATAGGACCACATGGAAATAAACTCTCCATCAATAGGACTTAGCGGATCAATAGAAAAAACTTAAGACTAATTGGACTACTTGTTTGTGAGATGATATTTATTGATAAATATCCCCAAAAATGAACCAAAAAGTTAGTTTTTTTTCTTATTTCCCAAAATAGACCAAGTTTTTTTTTTTTTTTTCACTCTGTCATTTCATGTTTCAAATTTTTTCCAATTTACTCTAAAATGAATTTTTGTTAAAAATTAAATAAAAAATGACATAATAAAACTCACGTGACATAAAAATATTTTACTACATATAACTCACATCTCTAACATAAACTTAAATTGCAATATAATAATATATATTTTTTTATGTAATGTGACAATTATTATGATATTTTCTATCTAATTTTAAATATAAATTAGTTTTGGAAGTAAATTAGAAAAAAAACTTGAAACAAAAAGGACTAAAGTGAGAAAAAATAAATTTTAAACGTCAAAGTGAGAAAATGACCAAATATAAAGGATGCAAAATGTAATTTAACCTTAAAAAATTCCTTATTTTTTTTAAAACCTTTTCAAGTTTACTAAATTTTATTTTGTTTCATTTTTTTTTTTTACTACTTTGATTTTCAAATTTTTATATAAAAAAAAAACAAAATTGTTTAGAATTTTAATAAAAGTAGGAAAATTTTAAATTTATATGTTGAATAAAGAAACCAGACTAACCTCGCATGAGCACAATCTTCATTTTTCAATAATATTATGTGTACAAAAAATAATCACAGAAAATCATAAATGTGTAAAGCTTACTACACCATAACATATTATTATTATTTTTTGGGTACAAAAGTACTATTGTTTTTTTATATTTTTTAAAATGATTTTGTTCACAATTTCACTAATAATAGGGATTTTTTTAATTTCATTCTTTTGCTTGATATTGCACATTGTAAAGGTTTCAAAAACAAAAAAATATGGTCATTATTCAGTGTTGGTCCTTGTAAACATATTTTTATTTGGTGATAAGTTCTTTCTTGGCCAATTTTATCCCCTTTTTTTTTTTTTTAAGGTTCTTCAAACTGTATATTCTCAATGAAAAATGATCAAGACCCCCTTTCTTCCCACCTCCTTTGACCCCCTCTCTTTCTTGATTGGCTAATTTTTTTATTTTTTTATTTTATTTTTTATTTTTTACAATCACCACCTGCTACGTGTGTGTGTGGAGGGTGGTGGGGATTGGTGATTGAGGGGTCTCAATCACAGCCCATTCTCAATATAGAGGCTATTTAATCTCATGGAGAGGAATGTGATAAATATGGAGGTCAACCAAAGTCCGGATTTTAAATCATCAAAATATTCTGAACTTCGATTATTACATCATACAAGTCCATGTGTAATGATTTCAAACAAACATTTGATAAGATTATGCTAATCCTTTTTCCTAATTCAAGAGCATTCCAAACATAAGATCTGATATGTAATCCTAAGGGATTGAATGATATCAAAAAGGTCTTATTATTAAGATGACTTAAAAAATTACACATTCATTATTAAATACTTTTCATGCAAGATATACAATCATTTTGGCCATCTTAGTAAGGTCAAGTTTGGCAAGTTAAAAAAAAGTCAAAAAGTTATTCAAAAAGTTAAAAAGTTATCACTATTCACCAAAAGTCAAAAAGTACGGCTGCACAACTCTCAATCCTAATTTTTCCCTACACATTAATTTATACAACTTTTTAATACACATTTTTCCATAAAAAGTCAAAAAGTTAACCCAAATATCCATATTTTTTCCCTCAACTTTTTAATCTAAAAAGATAAAAACTGCACTTATTTATGACACTCCAAACAACCCCTAAAGACATTGTTAACAATATCTATATCAAAATTATTAATCTCAAAATTAATAATCTCATGTAATCATGTTGAACTAATGTTGAGGGAAATATAACTAATAACAGATTGTACAAAATGTTTATTGTTAAACTTGGATCTACATTCTTATTATAAATAAAAAATCAAAAATAAAAACTACTTGCTCCTAAAAATAAAAATATTTTCTTAAGCTTAGTGACCTTTTATTTGAAGTTGCTAATGACAACCTAAGCTTAAGCCTAGCAACAAAACCATTTTGCAAGGAGAAGGCTGGAGTTCAACTCCCCCTAACTACTAATCTAATGACTAATTATTGACTTTTTTCAATAAAAAAAATAATAAATAAAAAATTACCACCACTGGCTATCTCTCACCTTTAGCCATCGTTAGCAACTACTACCAACCACTATCAACCATCCATTGGCAACAACCATCTTCTACTAATATCAACCACCTCTACTCATCAACAATTACTTTTAGCCATTACAATCCGCGAGCCCCTCCAACCACCCCTCACTTGTTTTCAAAACAATTTTTTGAGACAAGTATGTCAATTTTTTGTTTTTCATTTTTCATCAAAAATAAACATAACATATTTAATATTTTTTATAAACAAAAAATAATAAAGTGTAAACGTTACCAAAAGTCAAGGTGAATTGTTGGGACTATTTGGTTTTGCTTCAAAAGCAACTATTTGAAGTTTCCTAAAAGTTGGGTTCTTTTAGAAGAAGAAAAAAATTATGAGAATAAATTTTTTAAAAAAAAAATCATTTATCAAACAAATTTTTGGTATTTTTTGAAAAAAAAAGAAGCACAAAATGAAAATGATATCAAACAAGATTTTTAGCTACATTTAGGTTGGTTCAAGGCTTGAGTGTAAGTCTCGACAAAATATACATACATTATAATTCAGATTTATACTATCTACCTACAACAGATCGTGTTATTTTTGGCAGTATCATATGATACTTCAACATATTACAGTATCAAAATATCATATTTTGAAAAACTTATACTAGCAATTCATATGTTATATTTTAACACGATTTAATTTCTATCAAAGGATACAATTGTGTGTACCTTATTACACATATTCACAATGTCTTTAATTTATACTTTTAAAAACATCAATTTTTTGCTCCAAAAAGAAAACTTCAATTCATTATCCTAATTCAAAATGACATTAAATAAAATATATATATATATATAATGGTTAATATTTTCTAATGAAATTCCTTCAAATTGTACTTCAAATTAAATTATTTTAATACGATGTTTAGTATTTTTTTAAAATTTGTTTATTTTATTTTATTTATATACAAAATAAATAAAGTGGCATTTTTGGAGGCAATTTAATAGATTTAAATAAATCAATAATCAAACATTCATCATATTTAAATTTGACAAGATGAACAACACACTCCTCGAGTTTTTTTTTTGGGCTTATCATGTTATTAAAAATAATACAATAAATAGCACACTATAATAAAAAAGAACATGTCAAAAAAGGAAATGAGAAAGATGATACAATGACATTTTAAAAGTCTAGTCTGAAAAAAAAAGGGGGACCAATGTAATCCAAGCAAGTATATAGTTTCTAATAGCAAAATAAACACACGTGAAGAGAGCAATAGATGCAACAATGACCAATCTAGAAAATACAAAAGCATAGGCAATGACAAGTATTATGAGATCACAGTGCCCTACTCACTTGTATATATTGTGAAAACAAACCGACCATCATTGTTTGGATGTTTTCTTTCTTCTTTTCTTTCAAACCTGTCATGACCCACGTATTATTTACTTATTTATTATTATTATTATTTTGGCTACAACTAAGAACTTCACAAATATTATACAATTGAATTAAATATACTTTTCGTCCCTAAAATACATGGTGTCATTTGGTCCCGATATTCCAATTGTGTCAATTTGATCCTTCACTTATCTAGTTTGTATGCAAATGGTTCATAGTGCCCTTTCCGTCCAAATTTTATAATGGAATCGAGGGTTTTTTTGTCTGAATCTGGACAGAAATTGACTTGGACATCATTTAAACACAAATTAAACAAGTCGAAAATGAAACCGACACAATTAAAACAGGAAAGACTAAAATGAAACGTAGGGGCATTTAACCATATGTAGCATGTTAGGGGCCCAACCACTGGGCCATCTACTATGTTTCCATTAAACAGATGAAGAAAAACATTCCACCCCAATGAAATATTTTGCTTTCACTTCAATCATAAGTTAGTGGGTAAAACTAAAGTCACATTAGATAAGAGTTTATCCATTTGGTCAAAGTCTTCAGTATCTTTATCCTCCTTGCCAACTAAAAAATATGATAGCAGAACTTGACTTTAAAGTCTAACAGTAGCAAATTCAAGAATCTTTCTTTCTTTTCCTTTTCAAAAATAAAAAATAAAAAATAAAAAAAATTATATACATATATTGAATTGGAGAACATTCTCATGCAGTATTTTAACATAAGAACATCAAAAGGGGTCAAAGCTGAGATACATAAGTAGCAAACTTCAAATAAATAAAAAGGCCTAAGGTTCTGATAATGTTATTCTAATTTCTATTATTATTATTGTTAATGTTTTAATTAACATTTCTGTGTGGTAAGTTTAATCTAATGTATAAATATATATTTGACAATGAATATCTACCAGCCAATGAATAGACCCCTCTACCAAGAAATGCTTAACTGACAAAATACTCAATAATCATTGATTATAACAATTTGCTTTCTATTACATGTCTCTCTTCATACATAAGCATACAGGTCTGTACATAATATATTGTACATGTATAGCACAATCGAAAAAATTAAAAATAGCAACCAAACAAAGAAGTATGTGATTAAGCAGCTACAATATCCAAAAACTAAATTCAATCCAGTTGACATCTAACCGACCTGTGTATGAAGGCGCCATCCTTTACACACTCTTCACCATATAGACATCAATTAGCATCAGCAACAGCAGATGACTGTGGTTGACGAGCACGAGCGGCGAAACCAGCATACCAAGCAACCCTCATGAGCTGCATACCAAGAATCAATACCCACCAACACACCAGTCCTCTAATGGAGTGCACCATCCACGCCGGTGCATTAAGCTCAGCCCCAAGCTTCAGCCCTCTCATAAGCTGCAAAACACGGTATGCTTCGTAGATAACAGGGGTCACAAGCCACACTGAGGACTGCCAGTGCCATATAAGCATCTCTGTAATCATCTGTACTGACAGAAGCAGAAGGTATGGACCCAATAAAACAGCGAACGAAATAGGAGGGAGTTGGGGCTGAAGGAAGCCCTTTTGGGAACCAAACATCATTATCAAGGGAATGACAAAGCCGGTTATGGTTGCAACCATGTTCCAGAACCGATAACTAAAAGGAGCCTTGCTGCTACAGGGTTCGGTTGGGTTTTTGGGACGTGCACAAGAATCGGCCATGAGAAGGAAGAGAGACGCGCCGAGGTTAAATATGCAGTCGAGTCCAGTCAAGGAAAGTAGGCTGGCTATGTTGGGTCCAAGAAAAATCGAAGATGTGGGTAACCATAAGGTGGGGGCCATGCCCGTGGCAAGGAGGAGGGACGGGCCCAGAAGCCACATAGGCCATTTAAAGTACTGAAACTGGACAGATGACCGTGTCTGAACAGCTGCATCTGTAACCTCTTTGATAGTGGTTACAGGAGCTTCATCTGTCTTATCGGAACTCAGGGTCTCAAAGATGTTGGTAGTTTCCTTTAGGAAATTCCCTCCAGTATCATTATTTTCAGCATATGTGACGGGTGAGGGTTCCCATGGAGACAGATTTGTACAGCAAAGCGGGGATGGTTTAATGCATTTATGGTAAAAGGTGTGGCGATGATGTAGATTTGGGTATCTCAACAATTTCAGGCTCCTAGAGTGTATCTGAGTAATACTAATGGTTGAAATAATAGGAGATTGGATGAAAGATGCCATTTTGTGTTTCAGGAGCTGAAACCTTAGGAGGTTTAAATTGCGGCTTGCTTAACTATCTGAAAGAAGAAAAAATAAATTAGAATAATATAATAGACAATTATAATAAAACATAGATGTGTTTGGTTGAGTTTTGAAAATATATTTTCTTAAAAAATTAAAAAAACTAGATTGGTGAAAAAAGTGAAGAAAAAAAAACACTCATTATTTTCATATGGTTTTCTCTTTTGAGGTTGAAACAAATTTTGAAAATTCAAAAATATCTCTTTTGGTGTTTAATTTTGTCAAACTAGTTTCTAATTTTTCCAAAAAAAAAAAAAAAAAAAAAAAAAAAAATCAGAAAACAAGTGTTGAAAGAATCAGAAATCACCACCTAAAATGATATTTAAAACAAACACACACGCACACACACAAAAAAAGAAAAGAAAAAAAAAATCAATGCCATCCTCAAGTTCTCAAGCATGATCCTAAATGCTATAAAGTAGAGACTTGTTAAGAAAGAAATGAAAGGAGAAATGCACTTGACCTAATTACTTGATGCAACATTGAGAGCAGTTGACAGAATCCATCCCCCACAAACATCAAATAGTTATTGAAGTCATCCAATACCATTATACTATACTTACCTGGCCTTATATGGCTTTACCAAGTAAGGCAAAAAATGACCATACACCATGTAAAATCAGTATTCTAATTGCTAGGGTGCAAAACAAAATGTTCAACATTTGGTAGTAGTAAAACCCTGACCCCAAGATCTATTCTTTATGTTCAAGCTGTGGAGTTTAATTGCATAGACTTTAACTCGGTCTTGTTAAACCAACAGTAGGCTCTCTCAAGTTAATAATCTTAGTGGAAACATATTTCATTAGACACCAACATATGTCATTATACACCAGAGCATTTTACAAGGTGAGTAATCAACAATAGGCTCGCAGTAGTTTTGCAAACTAATTCCCTGTTTGAGCTTTTCGCTGAAGGTGTAGGGAACAAACCTCATAGTACTTTTACAGCTCTCTGCACATGTGCAATTGAGAGTCCTGTCAGGCAGGCTCTTGAGCAGACTCCAAAAACAATGGCCTTGTTTGGTTTGTCTCTTGAGAGACAATTTTTGAGAAATTTTTTTTAAATTTTGATTGGTTGCAAATTTTTGGAAAAAAAATTCAAAATCACTTTTCTCTCTACTACACATCAATCAATCATTTTTTCTCTCTCCTCTCCCCTTCTCTCACATCCTGCACATTTATCAATTACTTTTTCTCTCACACCCACATATTCAACTACAAAATAAATAAATAATAATAATAATTAAATCATCTCAAACTCCAAAACTTCAAAACATTCAACCAAACAAATTTTCAAATTTTGTAAACTTTTTTCAAAAAATTATTTTTCAAATTGTTTCACAAATACAAACCAAACATGACCAATGGGTCTTTCAAAAGCAATTTTCTAGTGAAAATCCAACAAAATGTCGGGAATAAAACCAGGTCAATTGGTGCCTATGAAAAGAACCGTGTCCTAAGTAATGCAAATGCTCCTGCAGTTTTTATCTTAGATGATTGTAAAGGAGCTACAACTTTGCATAAGCCACACACCTGCTTCAATTGTACTCAACAAGCTGACAGCCCAAACCTAGCTACTCTTACAAGCATGGCCAACTCACAATGCATAGACTCAAGTGTTTTGTCCCTTGGAAACTGTCAATCTAACCTAAGCTTTCTATAACACCTACTTTAGAAAACCACTTTGAGCAGGTCTTCCTCCTAACAACCACATCAAGGGGATTGGGTCCTAACCTTTCACATTCACGACCTTTAGCTGCCTTTGATCCACATATATGACAGGAAAGTGGCTCTGATACCATAGTTACATACCTTTTCAAGATAAAATCAAAACAGAAAAAACAGGGAGAGGGAGAGTAGCCAACTTGAGAGGGCTAGGAAATACAAATCTCCAGAGAGCAAAAGCCCTAAATTTTGAACTGGCTTTCTTCATTCTATCCAACCACACAGCATGTACAGATTATACATACCTATAAAAGATAACACCTAGAGACTACACACAAAATCAATAACTAACCAACATTATCCTTATTAAGGGGTTGTTTGGGATGACCTAAATAAGTGCACTTTTTGTCTTTTTACGAAAAGATATGCAAAAAAGTAGAGAGGTGATGTGATGGGAAAAAGATAAAAAGATGGATTATTTTGTGTATGTCAAACTTGGCCTAAATATCAAATTACTAAAAATAGAAAGCTTCATCGTCATCGTCATCGTCATCGTCGTCATCCCCCAACCCCACCCCTCCCCTCATAAATGTACCATTCTAATTACAAGTAAGACATCAAGAAAGCCATCGTCTCAGGCTACACAAGCATACAAGCACAGCAGCAGAAGTGATAGTACTGGGTTAACAGTTATCATGGTCATAGAATAAATAGAGGACCAAAGATGAATAGAAATCATTCTACTAAATACTAGCACAAGAATCAACTATCAATTGCTAAAAACCCATTACTATGCAGCGGTAGGGTAGTGGTGAGTTGATGGGGAAATTCTATAATACAAACCTCAAAAAAGGCAAGCACTCTATGCCTCAGTTACAATCATTTTCAGTTTTTGGTTATGACCCATTGTGGTATTAATCCATATGCCTCAATTATGATCTTCTTGTGATCATTGGTTATAACTTATTGGGATTGTTATTTTAGTTAGGATCAACTAAATCTTTGGTTATGGCTCAAGCAGTGTTTGGTTATGATTCATAGTGGTCTCTTTGGTTATAACTGAAAGTGTTTTTGTCAAGATACAAAATGGTACAAACACCACAAAATGTCATAACTTGCATTTGCTCCACATTTTTTTGAGAGTGTGTATTGTAGAATCTCTCGAGTTAATAACTACCATCGCAAAAATTCATGGTGTTTTCACAAACATCACAAACATAATCATATAAGTTCAACATTTTGATACATACTCTCACTCACAAAAATTACACATATACATATCAATAGATTCAATACACAGATACAAGCATAAAAGGAGATTTCTCAAAGCAATTGGTCTTTACGCAGTACAATCAATGAAAAAGTCGATAACTATGCATACCACTAACTCCAGTTAAACATAGAATTCGGAACTTTCAGCAAAAACCCTGTTTGGTTGCCGAGAAACGGAAGGAAAACAGAGGAAATTGGCGGAAAAAACCCGGATTTCTCAGGAATCAAAGAGGGCAGAAAGTGCAATGAAAATGAAAAATCGATTCGAAGAGCGATTTAAAATTACGAAATTGAAATTGAAAATGAAAATTAAGAGTATAGTACGCGATCGAATTTTTTACCTCATCTAAGCAAGTCTCTCAAATCGAGATTGATCGGTTGTTCCAAAATATTTTGTGATGATTTACTTTTAGTCAGCTGTTATCGAGAAGGGTAATGATCGGGTAAACCAAATTTCCGATCAAATAACGAATTTCCTATCACATACACGTGAGATTTGTAATTTTATGGACCAATATGTGAGTCATTTATGTTAGGTTTGGTAGAAATTTATTTGATAGAAAATTTGAGGTGTATAGTATTTTTCTATTTATGTTAGGTTTGGTATTTCTTAAAAAAAAAGGTTAAAAAATCACTATTTAAAGTCAAGTTTGGCATCTCTCTAAAAAGTTAAAAAGTTACACAAAAAGTTAAAAAGTTATTACTATTTATCAAAAAAAATATTAAAAAATTAATTTTTCACGTATTCATACAACTCAGCAATCATGAAAAATCTGGCGTTGTGCAGCGTTTGTTGAATACTATTGCACAGTTTGGGTGTAATTTTCACACACTACTGTTTGGCCTGTGGGGCCCCATCACGGGTCCCGTTTTGATAATCTGAACCGTTCAATGTATAGAACTCGTCGAATACTATATATTTATAACAAATCACATTGATTGGATATCGATAACTACATGATCAAATCAGTTTTGTATAAAAAAATGGATGGTGTTATAATTA
This sequence comes from Camellia japonica, assembly GCA_030407325.1. Lineage (NCBI taxonomy): Eukaryota > Viridiplantae > Streptophyta > Magnoliopsida > Ericales > Theaceae > Camellia > Camellia japonica. The sequence continues at coordinate 31,191,413 of JAPPVO010000029.1, read as the reverse complement.
ACGATTGAAAAAAAAACAAACAAATCTGATCAAATAGCTATCGATATCCGATCAACGTGATTTTTTACAAGCATATAGTACTCGACGAGTTCTACATATTGAACGGTTCAGATTATCAAAATGGGACCCGCGATGAACCCCACGGGCCGAAAAAAACCGTCCAGTGCAATGCCTGAAAAGTAGTCAATAATTTCTTACGTCATTTCGGCTGTGCAGATTGTACGGCTGTGGCCCACACATCTCTAATCTTCTCCTACACACTTCTTTATACAATTTTTTAATACACATTTTTTTTATAAAAAGTCAAAAAGTTAATCCAAATATCCATATTTTTTTCCTTAACTTTTTAGTTCAAAAAGACAAAAAATGCACTTTTTTTCCTCAATAAGTCACATCATCTTGTTTAAGTCACATTATCTCTCTACCACATCACTTCAAATCCAACCCATATTTCATAAAAAGTCAAAAAGTGTACTTATTTAGAACATCTCAAATAACCCTTTAAAATAAATTAAGAACGGTCTAACTTCCCTCCAGTCCTAGATCGGATTAGAGGGTACTGTTGCGCCTATGGAGGCTCATCACGTGTCCCATTTCGATAATCTGAACTGTTTAATGTGTAAAACTCATTGAGTATTATATTACTGTTAAAAAATCATATTGATCGGATATCGATAGTTACGTGATTAAATCAATTTTGTATTAAAAAAAATGGACGATGAAAAAATAAACAGGTGACAGAAATTTGATCAGATGAAGTAGCTATAGATATTCGATCAAAGTGATTTTTTATAAGCATACAGTACTCGACGATTTCTACATATTAAACGATACAGATTATCAAAACGGGATGTGTGATGGGCTTTTATAAGCCAAATAGTATCTTTTAGTCCGATCTGAGACAGGAGGGAAACTAGTCTCAATTAAGAATGTCATGATATGACGCTTTTGAGGCATTTACATATTTCAACCTGGAAAATTATACAAATTTTTTTTTTCTTCATCATTAAATAAATAGTTTTGTTAGAACATCTCTAACGTTTACTCAAAAAATTTATTAAATTTGAGTAAAGATTTGATGAAAAATTTCATTTGATATCATGTGTTTCAATACTAATTTTTCAATTTTCATCAAAGAACTGGTTTAACTAGGAAGACATCCGTGTAGATGTATAGGCAGTCATTCGCTTGTGTAAATTTTCATCAAACAATCGGTTAATTGGGAAGATAACCGGTCGGTCGTCCAGTGTATGGTGAAACCTCTGCAAAAATAACGGTTATTTGCAAAAATTTGATGAACCATGAAACCTCTCTCAATTTGATGAATTTTGTTTTATTTTTTCTTTATTTGATATAAGTTTGATGCCATGGTTGAAGTAGAAAAAGTGCACGTGTTTCATCAAATTTAATTTGATGAAAAATCTTAGTAAGGGTTAAAAACGCTCTAAGCTGATTAATTGGTTATATTTTATTCATTTCATATTAGTCGGTGGGATACGACAAAATCATTCTATTACATCTAATGTACTTATTCAATCTAATAAGCACATTATATGAGAATTGAAAAATTTTAGAATTGTTTCTCTTATTTATTATGTTTACTATTTAGACAAACTTATTTTGAGAAATAAGTTAAAAGTTGACTTTTTGACTTTTTTTAAAAAAACGTATAAAAAAATAGAAATGTGATATAATTAAAAAAAATAAAAAAAAACTGTTTTTAACTGAGTTGCCAAAACAAGCCACAAAATACCATCTCCTGTTTTTACTAAGAAATTGAAAAAAAATCCCAAACCGAAAGAAAGAGCAAAAAAATGTGAAAAGTAAAATAATAAATTAAAATATTAAAATTGCTTACATCTTCTTGTGCCATCCAAGTCTATAACAGATGCCTAACGAGATGGCGTGCACTGCAATGTGACTTAAATGTTAGGGAAGATTGATGTCATTTTTCCGAAACTAATGGGGTCAGTTGTAATTTGGGAAATTGTCAGAGTCAAGAGTCTCTCCTTGCAGTTCCGTCCTTGCGTCCGTCCTTACAGGCCTTCGGGTCTACTTTTAGGCCTAATTTTGATAATCCGAACCGTTCATATTTTATGATTTATTCAGTATATCATACCTGTAAAAAATCAAGTTGATCGGATATCAGAAAACATGTGTTCGGAAAACTGTTTATTAAATTATTTAAAAAATAGTTTTTAGTTCAATTTTTTGAACACATGCTTTCTGATATCCGATCAACTTGATTTTTTACAGGTATGATATACTGAATAAATCATAAAATATTAACGGTTCGGATTATCAAAATTGGGCCTAAAAGTAGACCCGAAGGCCTGCAAGGACGGGCACAAGGACGGAGGCTGCAAGGAGAGGATCCTGATACAATTGTCTGGGGAGATCCATGCAATTTGCTCAAACTATTTTAGTTTCCAATATTATCTTCTTCTTCTACCTTTTTTTTTTTTTTTTTTTGGTATTTATCATTTTTGTTTTGTTTTGTTTTGAGGAATGTATTTATCATGACTTTACACAATAATATATTTGGTAGTAAGAAAATTTAGTGATTACTACACTAAATGCAAATGATTTGAATATTTATGAGAAAAAAAATTTGATCAAATATCAATAAACACATGTTTAAACTACATTTATCTTCACGAAAGTATATAATAAATATAATTTTTAAAAATATTTATTTGATTAAGTTGATTGAATATTAGTAATTACATGTCTAAATCACATTATCTATAAGAAAAAATGACAATATAGAGGCATGTGATTTTACTAATGGAAAATTGAAAACTGGCAAATATTTGGATAGCGTAATAATATATAAATATAAAATTTATACATAATTTTTGGGGTAAACTATAAATACTTTTCTTGAGATTTGATTAAAATACAAATCACCCTTATAGTTTTAAAAATTACATTTCAACCCCTGAGATTTTTAATTTTATAACAAATCGTCTCTTTTATTAATAAATTATTAAGTAATTAACAGTTTTAAATGATGTTAGGAATATGTTTCAATTAATAATTTAGGTAATTTTATTATTGTATAGGAGAGCAATTATTAATTTCATCTTTTTAGTTAATTCTGTTAAATAAAAAATTCTGATAAGGGGTATTTGAATTTTCTAAATCATAGGAGATATTTATATTTTAAGCAAATCTTAAAAAATGTATTTATAATTTATCTTAATTTTTATGTATAATGATGTAATTTAATGAAGATCTTTTATTTTAAAATAAGACATCTATTATAATAATGTTAGCATATCATTCTTGTGTTGTTTATTTTGTATGCCTCCGTTTGGCAAGTACTTTTTTGGGCTTTTTTGGCTATTTAAGCCACAAAAGACAAAATAGGCTTTTTTAGCCATAAAAAACAAAACATCACATCCAACCCATAATCATTACACTCCTCTCTCACAAAAAAACTCAAAAAAGTCAAAAAGCCAAAAAACCCTTCCCAAACCAAACTTTTAAGCCCAGGCTAAAAAAGCTAAAAAAGCCAAAAAACCAAAAAACCAACCCACTTCCCAAACGGAGGCATAGCCACAGTTGTGCAATTAATGTCACAAGATTACGGTAAGAGGTTTTACTAACCCAAAACAAAGAGGTGGCTGCTGTTTTACTGTTGTACGACTATATGTAGGGAGGTAAGAAAAATTTTAAAAATTCATCAAATCAATTAAATCGGATTAAATTGGTCATATTTGGTCATTTTTTAATAAAATTTGATTTGTGTGGTTTTTAATTTTTTTTTAATTTTTGATTCGATATCGGTTTAAGCATCTTGTACACCGAGTTAAACCGAAATGATCGCCTCAACATATATTGTATTTATAATATATATAATCTAATTATATAATGATATTAATGAGTATAATAAATTATTAACTTTAATTAATTAACTTTATCATCTTTATTATTTAAGTTTGTAAACTTTTATTATAGTCTCGTTTGGGAACAAATTATTTTAGTAATTTTTTGATTTTTTACGAAAATATATGTAAAAAAATAGAAAGAATGATGTGATAAATTGTAATGATTTTTTAGCTTTTTGGCTTATGGTGATCTTAACTCTAAATCATTATTCTTGAAACCTCAATATTTTTTAACTTTTTTTTTTGTTAATCTAATAATTGAAAAGTATTTATTGAATGGATTGGATATGTTTGAGATGGTGGACAAATAACTAATTTAATGTTTTTATATAAATTAATGATTATATTTAAAAGTGACTTAAGTTTGAAAGGTCCTAGACCAATTGAGCCGCATCAAACCGAATCGTTTCAATCAGTTCAGTGTGGTATGATGGGAGAAATGGTCTGTATCAGTGTTCAAAATAATAAAACCGACATTATCGGTTTAGTGAAATTTTTTACCTAAATACCGACCGTACCAAACCGATTACATCCCTAGCTATATGAATCCATTTTGGGATCCGTTAGGATAATCATTTTTTTTAGAGTATATCGAGTAAAACATACCTGTAAAAAATTAAGTTAATCGAATATCGTTAATTCTTTCATCTACTCACATTTGTATTCAATTTTATACTTCAAATCACATATTTGTTATTTATTTTTGTAGATACAAATACAATTCGACAAAATGATTAATAATATCTAATCAACTTGATTTTTTGTAAGTATATTTTACTCGATGTACTTTAAAAAGTGAACGGTGTGGATTATTGAAACAGACCCTAAAATGAGCCCATATAACCTCACGATAGTGGTTGTTGTGCCCCTCACACAACAACCACCCTACTTCCAAACAAAAAAATGTTACGCGCTCCAAATATTTTACCAAAATTTTTACCAAATTACTGTGCATTTATGTCTCGTTTGAGAACATGCTATTTTATTAATTTTTTGAATTTTTGACTAAAATATGAAATAAAAAAAATTAATATGTTTGAAATGACTTTTTAACTTTTTATGAAAAAATGTGTAAAAAGTAGAGTAAAAAAAGAATCTTTAACTTTTTAGTATAAGTTGTTGATTTAACTTTCTAATATAAGTTGTTAATTTTTTTATTTTTTTAGTGATTTTTTAACTATTAGACTAAAAGATTGAGTTGCCAAAATGTTAAAATACATGTGCATTTAATGTCACAAGATTAAGGTAAGAAGTTTTACTGACACAAAACAAAAATGTTAAACGTTCCAAATGTTTTATCAAAATTTTTAACAAAAAATTTGAAAAAACATTGGGTAAATTACACTGACACTTCCTGAGATTTATATTTATTACAGTTTCCCTCCTCAACTTTTGAAAATTACATCTCACTCCCTGAGGTTTAAAGTTTCATTATAGATTCCCCCTCAGCAATTTAATTTTTTTAAATACCAATTTTTCCTTTACTGGGTAAATTACATTGACACCCCTCACATTTTAGAAATTACAATCCCCTCCCTAAGGTTTAAAGTAGCATTACCAATTGCTCCCTTGGTTGGTATTAGTTGGAAAAAAAATTCATTGAAAAAAAAAATTAATTGGAAAAAAAATTATTTAAAAAAAAATTAATTGAAAAAAATTTTGTTAGTGAAATTTTTAAATTTCTGTTTAAAAACCAAAGTAAACTCATTTTTTGAATTTACGTTTTTTCCTCAAATTTACAAACTGAGACAACCATTTATAAACCAAAAAAATTATCAAATAAGTTTTTATGATATTTTTTAAATTTTTTATAAATATAAATTAAAAATTGAAAACGAAATGGTTACCAAACAAGTTTTAAATGTAAAATGTCGTAAAATTAACAAATAATTAAATAAGTTACTAACTTAAGAAATGATTTATCAAAAAATTCTTAGGTTATGTATGGTTTGATTTTTAGAAATTTTTTTTAAAAATTAAAAATTAATTTGGTTAAGAAATAAAAAATAAAAAATAATTATCATTTTTATATAATTTTTATCTTTCCAGTGGTTAGAAATAGTTTTTTACAAATTAAATTGAAACAGCCATACGTATGTATATAACCTATCCAAAAGTTAAAATGATAATTATTTTTTATTTCTTAACCAAATTAATTTTTAATTTAAATTTTTTTTTTCTTCTAAAAATCAAACCATACATAGCCTAAGAATCTTTTGATAAGTCATTTCTTACGTTGGTAACTTATTTAATTATTTGTTAATTTTACGACATTTTTACTATCCGAGGGCAGTTTGGTAACCATTTTGTTTTCAATTTTCAATTTATATTTACAAAATTTTAAAAAACTGTCATAAAAACTTATTTGATAATTTTTTTGGTTTATAAATTGTTGTCTTAGTTTGTAAATTTGAGGAAAAAACGTAAATTCAAAAAATGAGTTTATGTTGGTTTTTAAACAGAAATTAAAAAATTTTACTAACAAAATTTTTTTCAATTAATTTTTTTTCAAAAAAATTTTTTCCAATTAATTTTTTTTTTAATGAATTTTTTTTCCAACTAATACTAACCAAGTGGGCAATTAGTAATGCTGCTTTAAACCTTAGGGAGGGGATTGTAATTTCTAAAATGTGAGGGATGTCAATGTAATTTATCCAGTGAGGGCAAAATTGGTATTTAAAAAAATTAAATTGATGGAGGGAGAATCTGTAATGAAACTTTAAACCTCAGGGAGGGGAGATGTAATTTCCAAAAGGTGAGAGAGGAACTGTAATAAACATAAATCTAAGGAGGTGTCAACGTAATTTACCCAACAACATTTGGGATTCTTAGCATTACTCAATCCAAAATGGAAAACTAGAGAAATTTTATCATATGCCCTCATTACAACTTTTGTAATTTTTCATTATAATCTATTGTAGTTTTAGTCATGACTTGATTATGACTCATTGTGTATTAGTTATGATATTGTTTTGGTTATTATTCAAAAGTTGTTTGGTCATACCTTATATAGTGTTTGGTTATAACTCAATTTTTATTTTATTTTAATTATGACTAAAAATGATGTAATTACAACATTAGTGATAATTAACACTATAAAACATTGACCTGGAAAATTAATAAGTATTTGGATAGAGTAAATGATATACGAACACATACATAGTGATGTGGCTTAATAAAAACCTTTCATTTTAAAACATATATAACATCTATAAAGATAACTTATATATGTGACAACGTCACTACTATATCATTCCTCTAGTATTTTTTAATATGAATTTTATGTATAAATATATTATCATATTTCTAGAATTATTCATTTTTATATATGTGACAACGTCACTACTATATCATTCCTCTAGTATTTTTTAATATGAATTTTATGTATAAATATATTATCATATTTCTAGAATTATTCATTTAATGTCATAAGATATATGTGCATTTAAAGTCACAAGATTAAGGGAAGTGAATTTACTAACCCAAAATGGAAAAGAAGTAAGAATTTGGATAATTTAAGAAAATCCTAGTTATAGGAGCAAAGATTTGTGTAATTTCACATCTCTGTCTCTCTATATGTAGTGAAGAAATTAGACAGTCCATTCCAAACCATATCATATGAATTATAAACAATAAGCGAGTTACTATTACTTAGGGGTAGGCACTGTATCGTGTTTGGGTTGTGTCATATTGGGCTCGTGTGTCGAAAGTATGAATACGAACACGACCACGACCTGTTTAATAAACGTGTCATATATGTAAACATTAACACGACCTGTTAATAATTGTGTCAACCCGTGGGTGATATGATTGACATGATTAATTTCTAAACCTATTTATTTACCATGACACGACACGACACGACTGACCCAACAAAAAACCTATTTGAGAGAGAGAGAAGCAAATACGAAAATCTTATTTGGAAGAAAAGAAAAGAAAAGAAATCTTGTTTGAAAGAAAATAAAATGAAAAAAATCAGGAGAACAAAAAAGGATATCACTCTCATTTAATTAATATAAATATCTATTGTACGGGAAATAAATAAACCTTCTCGTATAATCTTGTTGATCAAGTCTGCGCTCCTCCGTACGTCGTCGCTTTATCACCTGAAAACACAAACGTGAGCTAGCCGGCGAGTGTGTGCCGGAAACCTCTCCGATGCCTGAGTCAGCAAACTAAACAAATAGACAAAAGCTCCGTGTATTCGGAAATCAAAGTTGTGTTACCTCTCCATAGGTGATATTTGTGAGCTTTTATAGGTTTCGTGTGGCACAATCCTAGTAGGACTTTTACTCCTCCATGCAGAGTCCTCATAGGATTAATACTCCTGAAAGATAATGCTTATCCTTCAACACCCCCCTCACTGCTTGAACCAAGTGAGATGGTTTTACCATGGCCGGACTCCAATACGACCGAAGTAAGCACGGCCACGCCGAGCCACAGAGTAAACCGAACTATCGTTAGTTCGGTTCTTCCTTCAATGCCCTTACCTCAGTTCCTCCTGCGTAAACCGTGATAAGTCTAAACCGAGCTAACTTCTAGCAAGGCTTTAGACCGAACTAACCATACTGCGCCGTAACCGGTATAAGTTCTAGTATGGTGACCGAGCTAAACTCTTTGGGATCAGAGTAACTTTATGTCTCTTTCAGACTGAACTAACCTCAAGTCTCTTCCGGACCGGACTAACTTCGAAGCCTTTTTCACTCGGCCCTTCGTACTGTGGCCCATGACGGCCCATTGCCTATCTCTGCCCAATTTCCATATAAATTACCCTCTCAGTTGCCCCTTAATTCCATCTGCATAGCATGATAGGGATTACCTGCTTCACCAGCCGAGCTAAAACCTTTTAGTTTTTCCAGCCAAGCTAAAACCCTATAGCTTTTCCGGCCGAGCTAAAACCCTTTAGCTTTTCTAGCCGAGCTAAAACCTTTAGCCTATCCAGCCGAGCTAATTCCACACCGGGCTCTGCTTGTCTGGTCAAAACGTCTTTTCAATCACAGCAGCTGAATCGCTTCTTATTCCAATGACACGTGGTAGACACTGATTGGCCCAAGGCAGCTGTCACGCCGTCTTCGTATTTCGCGAGATTTGAACAGTCCCGCCCTTTTGCCCTTTACACAAAAACGTTTTCACTTTTGAATTCACCACTACATTTCTCATCTCCTTCATTCTCTCTCTCAAGCCTCCATTGTTCTTTAACTTTTGCAACTGTGAAGCTTGTGGCTGCGTTCTTCTTCCATTTCCTTCATTCTAGCCTGGTATGTTTACTCAAATCTGTTTCTCTTTTCTTGTTTTTGCTTTCGTTTAATCCATAGCATACTATTTTGTGTTTTTTGCAAAACACTTTTTCTGCTTAGCTTCTTGTTTTCTACATAAACATGTAATAGAACCACTTTGATTCAAGAAATATCATGAGAAACACTAGGTTTGATTAAAAAACATGTTCCAACCGAACTAGGATATTGTTTGTGCTATGTGTAAGTCTAGCCAGACTATTCAACCGAAATAACACTTGTACCAGTAGTTTTATCAAGTCAAACCATCTTCTGATTTACCTTTAGCCGAGATAACGAACCGAACTAATTCTGCACTTAGTGTACTGGGAAACCTTAATTCCGACCGAGCTAGGTCTTCGGGGCTAAACCATCTTTCTTAGTTTTTAGACCGAACTCAGAAAGCTGCCCCTAGAAGTTCAACCGGTCTAGCAGAACCTTCTCCTCAACCGAGATATCGAGTCGCTCGCCAAGACCGAGCTAAAAAAACCCCTGCTCAATCCGAGCTACCAAGCACCTTGTTGAAACCGAGACAGAACCTGTAACATCCTACATAGCCGAAGTAGGACTTCTATTTTCTTGCTTTTTACTTTGTAGCACGGTCCAACGATCTGTGCTTAACACCTTTGTTTTCCACTTTGCAGACTTAGGTTGCCCAGGCACTCCTCTGAGCGCTCAACCGAGCTACTAGGCACAAATCTCCCACCGATCTAATTTATTCATAACTTATAAAATAAATGGGAAAGTATAGGTTTTTGGTAGAAACACCTGGTGGCCTTGCCGAATTCCGAAAGGATTATAATATCCCTAACGATGTCCACCTTACCCTAGCCGAACAAGATACCATTCCATGGGGAAACGAAGGCTTCGTACCTTTTACCCTCTTGTCCATAGTAGAAACCGGTCTAAGATTTCCGGTCCAACCTTTGCTCTGTGAATTTCTTAGGCAAACTAGGATCTGCCCTACCCAACTTTCCACCAACTCATACCGTATAATAAACGGTATAGCCGAACTAAACCGCCGAGCTGGCATTAACCTTGGTCTAGCCGAGATATTCCACCAGTACTCCATAGGTTCAAAAGATGATGGCTGCGTGTACTATTTAAGAATACGACGCCGGCGTGAGAAAATAATAAAGGACACACCGGACAAAGACTTAAATGATGACGATTTTTTCTGGGTATCTGGCAATTTTGAAGACCACCAAGCCCAGATCCCAGGCCGCAGTATAAATTGGAATAAAGAAATCCACGGTATACTTATCTTCGGTTTCCTTTCATGCTTCTCTTTTATTTTGGTTTCCTATTCTTGAACCGAACTAATCAGTTGTCTTCTGTGTGCAGATTCAGCCCATCTCCAATCTCTTTACAGCCACCCCAATCTAAACACTCTCCGCGCCGCACTACGGTATCCAGAATGGAGTTGGGCCAAGCTGCTAAATTTTGAACCAACATACAGATACAGCGGCCGCCGAAAAGCCAGAGTGACCGACTTTCTGCTAGAGGACGCCCCCGAACCGGATCCAACCTTGCCACAAATTAACCTAGTCCCTCTGACAGCTGAACAAGAAATGGCCAAAAGGAACAGAGTAAGGGCCCTTTTGACCGAAACAAACTGAGCCGAGGTACCACCACCGAACCAAAAGCAAGAAACCGTGGTGGCCCTCCCATCTCAACAACCCTCTTCATCACGCCCAAGCAAGCGCGCCCGAACTACGCCAACCGAGCAGCGTCTTGTTGATGAAGATGAAACAACTCTGCCTCCAAGTCCTCCACCGAGCTCTCAGCCGGAGTGCTCCGACCGGGCCAGCTCTTCCAAATGGGCACCCAAACTTACCTTCCAAAACCGAGATATTCAGGACACTGACTCAGTTGTCGCTGAAAAGGATCATCTGATGGCCTTTAACCTAGCCAAGAGTGTGTGCCTCCCAGCAGACATGGAGCACCACCAGCATCTGACCGAACTAAGAGCTATCCGTTCAGCCACCAAATCCATGGTGCTTGTAAGTAACCTCTCCTGTCTAACTTTTCTAATGTTATACAATTTCCATCTCGGTTTGATTATCTGCCCTGTTTTTACAGGCTATGCAGAAGAGCCACATCGCTCATAAGCGAGTGCTTGAGCTTCGCAAGACCACAAGGCAGGCGCTGGCCGAAGTAGCTGAAAAAACTGCCGAGCTAGAAGAGGCCAAGAAGCAGCTAGCCGAGCTAAAATCCGAGAACGGTCGTCTGACCGGACTCGTTAGTTCGGCTGAAGCGGAGAAACAGAAGGCTGCGGCCGTGATCAAAGATAAATACCTACGTGAGTTGGCCAAACTTGAAGGCAAGAAGAACGCTGAAATTGCCGAGCTGAAGAAGAAGGCTGAAGACGCTAACGCTGAAGGTTTCAAGGAGGGAGAAGCCCTCTATATTCCTCAGTGTGAAGCCGCTAAGGATTTGTTCTTCAAATGCGGTTGGAGGGCAGCAGTGGTGCAGCTCGGTTGTGAACCTAAGACCGAGGTATACAATCCTCCTCAGTACTTCATACCGAGCTCACTGACGGAGTATGCTGCATCCGTTCAGCAACAATTTCTCCAGAGTTCAGACGATGAAGAAACCGAGCCTGTTAATACTTCGGTAGTCAATGAACCTTTCGATCAATCAGCTCGGCTGGAGCCAGCGGTGGAAGATCTCACTGATGAGCTGACAACTGAAACCGCACTTCCAGCAGATACCGAGCTCCCTCATGAGACAGCATTACCGACTGATGCCGGGCTTCGAGTTGACATAGATACTGATCTAGATGATTTATTTAACTGATTTTGTAATTTCTTTTCTTTGTTTGTTGGATCTGTAACCGGGCTGGGGGCCCCTTATCTGTAATTTGCTTTGAACTTCTATCAATGAAAAAATCTTCTTTTCTGCTCAACACTTATTTCGGTTTGATCTGTATGTTTGTACTTGTAATGACTTTTCCATGATCTTTTTTCTCCAACTGTTATCTCAGTTTAAATTCCTGTTTGAGCTTGCTTTCTAACTGCAGTTTGACCGAGATACTTTATTCCGGTCCTAGCTAATCAATCTGATTAAGCTTACTCGCCAACCACTCTTTAGCCGATATACTTACTCTAGCTGAAGAGTATCAAAGAGTTGGTTTAATCCAGCCAACCACTCTTCAGCCTATGCCCTTACTTCGGCTGAAGATTTCAAAGAGTTGGTTTAATCCAGCCAACCACTCTTCAGCCTATACCCTTACTTTGGCTGAAGAGTAATAAGAGTTGGTTTAATCCAGCCAACCTCTAAGTTAGTTTATCCAGCCAACTTAGAATAAAATGTTTGGTTATTCCGACCAAACGTCCTGCAGCCTGACTCCTTATCCTGGGCTTAGGAGGGGTGTTGGTTTAATCCAGCCAACCACTCTTCAGCCCATACCCTTACTTTGGCTGAAGAGTAATAAGAGTTGGTTTAATCCAGCCAACCTCTAAGTTAGTTTTCCAGCCAACTTAGAATAAAATGTTTGGTTATTCCGACCAAACGTCCTGCAGCCTGGATCCTTATCCTGGGCTTAGGAGGAGTGTTGGTTTAATCCAGCCAATCTCTAAGTTAGTTTTTTCCAGCCAACTTAGAATAAATGTTTGGTTATTCCGACCAAACGTCCTGCAGCCTGGATCCTTATCCTGGGCTTAGGAGGGGTGTTGTTAGTTTAATCCAGCCAACCTCTAAGTTTAGTTTTTCCAGCCAACTTAGAATAAAATGTTTGGATATTCCGACCAAACGTCCTGCAGCCTGGATCCTTATCCTGGGCTTAGGAGGGGTGTTGGTTTAATCCGGCCAACTGTGTTATTAATGCCCCTAACTCACTAATTTACTAAAACAAACTTTTACAGAAGAAAACGTCTAACTGAAAAGAAAACTACTTGTTTTATTGAGAAAGGGAGAAATTACAAAAATTTTAATAAGAAAAAAGCTAAAAATAAAATAACTTGAGATTTGCAGTATTCCATGGCCTGGGAATTGCCTTGCCGTCCTCGTCTTCTAAGTGGTATGCCCCTTTGCCTGCTAATCCTACCACTTTATATGGACCTTCCCAATTGGGCCCTAGCTTGCCATCTCCTGGTACCAAGGTATTTCCCATCACTTTGCGCAGTACCCAATCTCCGACCTTGAATTGCCTTGGATGAACTGTCTTGTTGTATTTCCTGGATAACTCTTGTTGATATGAGGCAATGTGAACCAGTGCTCTTTCTCTTCTTTCTTCTGCAAGGTCGAGCTCTAATGCTATGGCTTCGCCATTCAAGTCTGGATCAAAATTCTCGCTTCGAATTGTGGGGAGGCCAACTTCCAGTGGGATTACTGCCTCCATACCATAGGCTAAGGAGAATGGTGTTTCTCCTGTTGATCGCCGAGGTGTGGTGCGGTAAGCCCATAAAACATGAGGGAGCTCTGCCCACTTGCCTTTTGCTTTCTCTAACCTTTTCTTTAATCCATCCAAGACTACTTGTTTGATGCTTCTGCCTGTCCATTTGCTTGGGGATATGCCGGTGTAGAATTGTAGAACTCTATCTTGTACTCTTCACAAAAGCCTCTGAAGATTCTGCCGTCGAACTGAGTGCCGTTGTCTGATATTAGTGCCTTTGGTATGCCAAATCGAGTGATGATATTCTGCCAGACAAACTTTTTCACATCTTTTTCCTTGATTGATGCCAAGGCTTCTGCTTCCACCCACTTTGTGAAGTAGTCGGTTGCTGCAAGAAAGAACTTCCTGTTCCTGGTGCTGTTGGAAGTGGTCCTACTATGTCCAATCCCCACATTGCGAAGGGCCATGGGCTAGTTAGAGGTAGAAGTTCTCTGGCAGGTTGGTGTATTTGGTGTGCGAACTTCTTGACACTTTTCGCACTTTTTGACATACTTTTCTGAATCGCTTGCATGTATGGCCACCAATATCCTTGCGAAATTGCTCTGTATGCTAGTGATCTTCCTCCTTGATGGCTTCCGCATACGCCCTCGTGTATCTCGAATAAGAATGCTTCCACTTTGCTGGGATGAACACACTTTAGGTAGGGTCCTGAGAACGACTTTTTGTACAATGCTAGGGATGGGGAGAGCCAAAATCGCTGCGACTTCGCTCTTATTCTGTTGGCCTCTTTCTTCTCTTCTGGTAAGATGCCGTCTTTTAAGAACAGGATGATGGGATCCATCCAAGAGGGGCCTAGCTCTGCGCAACATACCTCTTCTGCTTCGGGGTCTTCAATGCTTGGTCTAGGTAGGTAGTCGATCAGTAATGGATGAGGGATGGAAGTATCTGCCATTGAGGCAAAGCCTGCTAGCTCGTCCGCTCTGCTGTTTTCCTCCCTGCCGATTTGTTCTATCCTGACTACTTCAAATTTCTTGATCTCTGTTCTGACCAACTCTTGGTATTTGGCCATCCTGTCATCCTTTGCTTCGTAGTCGCCAGATATTTGGTTTACCACCAGCTGTGAGTCGCTGTAAACCATTAGCTCGGTGGCCTTCATGTAGAATGCTAATTTGAGGCCTGCAAGAAGCGCTTCATACTCCGCTTCGTTGTTTGATGCTGGGAAGCCAAGGTTGATTGCCTGCTCCACTACTAGGCCGTCTGGAGAGATGAGGACTATGCCAAGCCCTGCTCCATACCGGTTGGATGCTCCATCCACGAAGAGCTTCCACATCTCTCCAACGAACAACTTCCAGCAAGTGGAGGGATCAGATGATGCCTTGGGATCTTCCATGTTGCTGGTGTTTTCTTCAGGTCCATGCTTGCTGTCTGCCCCTCGCTATCTGATTGTACCAAGTCTTTATTTGTTGGTAAGTCTTGACTTGGTGTAGCATGGTTTGCTTCTTCCTTCCTTGCTTTGCTTTGGTCTGCCTTGGGGTCTGACTGAATATCCTGTACCAGGGGTTGCGCTATTCCGGCGTCAATTTCCATCCCTAGTTCGGTTGTTTCAGTCAAGTCGACTGGGCAGATATGATGACTTCCTGGTGTGAATTCTGCGACAAAATCTGCCAAAGTTTGAGCCTTTATCGCTGTCCTGGGTTGGAACTTGATGTCATATTGTCCCAACTCTACTGCCCACTTCAAGATTCGCCCAGAGAAGTTCGCCCTTTCAAACAAAGCTTTTAATGGGAAAGCTGTGAGGACGACTATGGTGTGGGCGTGAAAGTAGTGCGACAACTTCCTTGAGGCCATCATCAAGGCCAATGCCAGTTTTTCCAGTGGCAAGTACCTTGTTTCGGCGCCCAGCAATGTTTTGCTGACATAAAAGATGGGCAGATGTTGGATTCCTTCCGCACGGACCAACACTGCGCTAATTGCGTGCTGAGAGACTGCCAGGTACAGGAAGAGTTCTTCTCCAGGTACTGGGGTGACAAGTAGTGGTGGAGAAGACATGTATTCTTTTAAGCTTTCCAGAGCGCGGTCGCATTCTTCGTCCCACTCAAACTTGGCTTTTAGTGCATGGAAGAAATGGTCGTAGTCTGTCTGATGACCGGCTTATGAACCGATTGAGCGCAGCTGCCATGCCGGTGAGATGCTGCACTTCTTTTACTGAGTTTGGTCTCTCCAAATCCTGGATTGCTTTGATCTGGGAGGGGTCTGCTTCGATACCCCGGTTGGTCACTAGGAAACCTAGGAATTTGCCAGATCCTACTCCGAACGCACACTTGGACGCATTGAGGCGCAACTTGTGCTTCTTCAGGATCTCAAACATCTCACCTAGGTCCTTGAGATGGTCATTCTCATCCTTGCTTTTGACCACCATGTCGTCGATGTAAGCCTCCATTGTTCTGCCTAACAACGGTTCAAACATCTTGGTGACCATCCGTTGGAATGTCGCCCCTGCGTTCTTTAGGCCAAAGGGCATGACCTTGTAGCAATACAGTCCTCTTGGAGTTGTAAAGGATGTGACTTCTTGATCTGGTTTATGCATGACGATTTGGTGGTAGCCTCTGTATGCATCCAGAAAGCTAAGTCGGTTGTGCCCCGCCGTTAGGTCTACCAATTGATCTATCCGTGGCAGAGGAAAGCTGTCTTTTGGGCATGCCTTGTTGACTGTTTTGTAGTCGACGCAGACACGCCACTTGCCATTCTTTTTTGGCACTACGACTGTGTTGGAGATCCATCTTGGGTAGTGTACCTCTCTGATTGCTCCTGCCTCCAGCAGGTTTCCTACTTCTTCCGCCACTATCTCGGCATGGTGGAGTGCCGATCTACGTGTGCGCTGAATGATTGGTCTGGCGGATGGGTGGACATTGAGTTGGTGACAGATGAAGTTGGGATCAATGCCTGGCATGTCGTATGGTGTCCAGGCGAACACTTCGATGTTAGAGGTCAAAAATTCCAAGACCTCTAATCTCTCAGTGCTGGACAACGACGAACCGAGCAAAAAGAACTTATCCGGGTTCTTTTCATCTATTCTTACCTCTACCAAGTCTTCCACCGCTTTCTGATTAGCTGCTTTGCCGACATCTGCGAACAGTTCATTGCTCTCAGGTTCTTCCACCGAATGAACGTATCCTTTGGCAGCGCGGCTGCCATTCACCGTGACAAAGCATTGCTTGGACATAATCTGATCTCCATAGACTCTTCAATTACACCGGTGTCGTTGGGGAACCGCATTACTTGGTGGTAGGATGACGCCACCGATCGCATGGCATGCAGCCATGTTCTGCCCAAGATGATGTTATAAGTGGAGGGGACTTTCAATACCCAGAACTCCACTTGTTTCGTCACGCTTCCTGCTTTGACTGGGAGGATTATTTTGCCGACGGGCCATTCTGGCATGGAGTTGAATCCAATCAGGGGAGATACGGCAGGTGCCAAGTCTTTATCTTGTAACTTCAACTGTTTAAATGTTTCGTAGTACATTATTTCACATGAACTACCCTGGTCGATCAAAATTCGCTTGACGTCAAAATCCTTGACTCGAAGAGTGACGACCAGGGCATCATTGTGAGGGCAATATATCCTTGCCAAGTCTTTATCCGAAAAAGACATGACGTTCGTGGCCTCTGTCTTCCCCTTCTTGATGGCAGGTTGGGCACTTAGTACCTCTCTTAAATGCTCAGCCTTTTTGATTGATCCTCTGAGCTCGCATACACGCTCAGGTTCGAAAACTCCATGTATCACATTGATAATGCCTTGAGGTGGGGCGTCGATTGGCATTCCGTTGGGGTTATTATGGTCCTGGGGGGCTGGTTGCGTCCCTCCTTCAATGTATTTATCCAGGTGACCTGCTGCCACCAACTCCTCCAGGTGCTGTCTCAATGGCGTGCAATTTTCAGTGCGGTGCCCTTTTCTTTGTGGAAGGTGCACCGTGATCTTTCGTCATAGTCCTTCTGAGCTTCCCCTAGCTTGGCTGGCCATCTGACGAAAGGCTCATCCGTATTTCACTTAGAATTCGGTAGATCGGTTTCTTGAAGACCGTGGTTATGGCAGTGCGGACTCTCAACCATCTTTTATCCTGGTCCTCTCCGTTGTCTCGTCTGCCACGTCCGTTTCTGCTCGGACGATCTACCGTGTTGACCTTTGCTGAGGCCTTTTTCTCTGGTACTGCGGTCGTGCCAGATTTTGATTTGGCACGTGCGCCATCCTCTCCACCCTGATGTGCTGATGCACTCTTTCCATCAAGGCTTCCATGGTGAGGGGTGGTGTCATGGTGATTGAGTCCCTTAGTCTGTTCCCGACTGGAAGGCCTCTTTTGTACTGTGCGATGGCGAGATTGGTGGGGCAGTCCCCAATTGGTTAAAGGTCTCCCAGTAGCGACTATTGTAGGATCTGAAGGTCTCTTTGTCGCCCATGTCGATGGAGAGTAACTGGTCGATCTCCACCAGGGTTTTAGTGTTTGTTCCGAACCTTGTGACGAACGCTTCCGCCAATTGCGCCCAGGAGGCTATGTTGCCTTCTGGAAGTTTTTCGAACCAAGTCAAGCCTAGGTCGCCAAGGCTAGATGGGAAGAGGATGCACATCAAAGCCTCGTTCCGCCGGTATACAGCCATGACCTGGCGAAAGTGGCTCAAGTGTGAGTAGGGGTCCGTCTTCCCCTCATATGTAGTGAATTTGGGCTGAAGGAAGCCTGATGGTAGGGACGCGTTTTCAATCGCCAGAACGAACGGTGAGGTTTGCAGTCTTGCTAGTGCCTTGTTCGTTGGTTCGTAGGCAGGGCGCGGTATCGGCATTCCAACCTCGACGCTTCCATGCGTCCGAGGAGCCAACCGCTGTAAGGCAGAAACTCTGTGTGGATCGCGTGCCCTAGCGTCCTCCTTCCATCGTGCCTTTTCTTCGAGCACGGTTCGTAGGTCGGATGATCTGGGCAACTCCGTCTGTCTGGATCTTGTTTGGTGCGTATGTGAGGGCCAATAGGTGCTCCCTTCAGTGTACGACCTCTCAGATCTCGTCCTCTCAGACCTGGAGTGACGAGTTCTGGAAGACCTGGATTGGGTATCGCCTGTCCTGAGGCTTCTGCTCTCTGCTTGTGAGGGTGTGGTATTCCTACTACGATTTTCCGAGTGGCGAGGGGGTGTCTTGTTTGTACGCCTCTCTCCTGTCGTCACTCCTTTTCCTTTCACCTGGCGCTTTAGAGATTCCATGTCCGCCGCCATTCGTCGTATCAATTCGTCCTGCTCCTTGACGCGATCCTCCAAAGCTTGAGGATCAATTCTCCGCCTTTGTCTTTCTGGACTCTGTGAACGAGAGTGACGGGGGCAGTTAGTCTGCCTTCTCTCTCTTGTATCCCTCCTGGGATTCTGTCTTTGTGGCTCAATCCCCCATAGGAGGGATAAGAGGTAGACCTTCGCGCCTTGCACCCCCCTGTGGTGTTTGTCCGTCAATGGCGGATTGTGGCAAATCTTCGTTGTGCACCATTGATTCTAAAGAAGAAAAGCTTGATCAAGAGGTTTTGTTCTTGTCTGAATTCCCACAGACGGCGCCAATTGTACGGGAAAGAAATAAACCTTCTCGTATAATCCTGTTGATCAAGTCTGCGCTCCTCCGTACGTCGTCGCTTTATCACCTGAAAACACAAACGTGAGCTAGCTGGCGGGTGTGTGCCGGAAACCTCTCCGATGCCTGAGTCAGCAAACTAAACAAATAGACAAAAGCTCCGTGTATTCATAAATCAAAGTTGTGTTACCTCTCCATAGGTGATGTTTGTGAGCTTTTATAGGTTTCGTGTGGCACAATCCTAGTAGGACTTTTACTCCTCCATGCAGAGTCCTCATAGGATTCATACTCCTGAAAGATAATGCTTATCCTTCAACACCCTCCTCACCGCTTGAACCAAGTGAGATGGTTTTACCATGGCCGGACTCCAATACGACCGAAGTAAGCATGGCCACGCCGAGCCACAGAGTAAACCGAACTATCGTTAGTTCGGTTCTTCCTTCAATGCCCTTACCTTAGTTCCTCCTGCGTAAACCGTGGTAAGTCTAAACCGAGCTAACTTCTAGCAAGGCTTTAGACCGAACTAACCATACTGCGCCGTAACCGGTATAAGTTCTAGTATGGTGACCAAGCTAAACTCTTTGGGATCAGAGTAACTTTATGTCTCTTTTAGACCGAACTAATCTCAAGTCTCTTTCGGACCGGACTAACTTTGAAGCTTTTTTCACTCGGCCCTTCGTACTGTGGCCCATGACGGCCCATTGCCCATCTCGGCCCAATTTCCATATAAATTACCCTCTCATCTATCTACATATATACATACACTTATATATATATATATAATTACACAGGTCGTAAATAGGTCATTTTCGAATTGCGGGTTGTGTTCATGTTAACGGGTGACACACTAAATAAACGGATTAGGCATGTTATTTTTGAGTTTTGCGGGTTCAATCCGAACATGACTTGTTTATTATACGGGTTCACAGGTCGTGTCATATACGTGTTCGTGTTGAAAAATGTTCAACCTTAACCCATTAATTTCATGTACGGTTCGAGTTGTGTTGGAAATTCCGATCCCTTCTACTACTACTCCTACCTATCATGAATGCCTTCATTCACTTGTTTAGCCCTCTTGGTTGTGCTCACGGTGGTGTCATCTGGTTAGTCTTTTTATTTGTCTCTCAAACATAATCGGATACAAAATATATATAGATAAAATGAACAATTTTTTTTTTTTTGCTTTTATCATCAAATTTCATAAAATTTTATCTATTTATATGTATCCTATGTTCTTTTCCTTGTAATATTTGAAACAATGGAAGGAAATCAGAGGCCATTAATAGACTCAATCCTCTCTCATCAATTAGTGAAATCTAAATAGTTGAATTTTTTTTTTGAGGGGCCTATAGGGTTCACTACGGATCCCGTTTCGATAATTTGAACCGCTAATTTTGTAGGACTCGCAATGTATATTATCTATGAAAAAAATTGGTTCGGTCCGATAATCATAACCTTTTTATTTCATTGCATTTGTATTCGAAAAAAAGGACGACAAATATACTTTTGAAGTAGACAATCTATTTTTTTTAGAGAAAAATGTGATAAAATGAAAATGTTACGATTATTGAATCGTCTTACATTTTTCATGGATATTATACATTACAGGCCCTACAAAATAAACGGTT
This sequence comes from Camellia japonica, assembly GCA_030407325.1. Lineage (NCBI taxonomy): Eukaryota > Viridiplantae > Streptophyta > Magnoliopsida > Ericales > Theaceae > Camellia > Camellia japonica. Next base: position 31,170,685 of record JAPPVO010000029.1, on the reverse strand, counting down.
TGAATTATCGAAACGAAACTTGTGTTGGGTCCTACAGACCCCTCAAATTTTATTATATTGAGATCCCAGCATAAGAGAAGCCTAACGCAATCCAATCCTAATTTTTTTCAATAAAATATAATCTTTAAGCTATCCGTATAAGAATTTGATTCAAATTGTTCAATCAAAATAATCTTTGTTTATTTGGTATTTTTATTTTTTACTTTTCGTCTTTAGCGATTTTTATTTTCTTAAAATTTCAAAAGGTTTTAGGTTTATAGATTCAGTTCAACGAGACGAATCGGAAAATTAAATTTTTAAAAATTTTTTTTTAGAAAAGACCAAAAAAAAAGAGAGTAAAAAATAGTGGAGTTTTTATGGCTTATTTTGGCTTTTCAATTTTATTTTTAAATTTTTTATTTTTTTTCTTTTTAGATTCGTCTAATGCACTGAAAAAGTAAGAGAATTTGACATAATTTTAAAAAAAGTTACAAAAAATATAATAAAACAAAATCGAAAAAAGTGGTGGCTTTTAGCCAATAAGCAAAGTTCTCAAACTTAGGTTTAAGCCTTATAACAAAATAAATTATGAGACTTTAATTTTATCAATTTAAACTCTAAATTTTTAATTTATTTTCAATTTAAATAATTTGTCTATTTTCGTTAAGTAAAATCAATTAGAATAAATGGGTATTTTAGTTATTAAACTCAATCAAAAGGGTATTTTAGATATTTTATGTATACCTATATTGAGTTTAATGATTAAAATACTATCTTTTTTTTATCGATTTTACTTGAGAAAAATAGAAAAATGATTGAAACTGAAAACAAATTAAAAGATTAATGTTTAAATTAAAAATAAAAAATTTATTTTGTTGTAAAGCTCAAACATTAAGATTTTTTATTTATTTATTTTTTGTAATTGTCCCTAAAATATATTTACCATGTGTTAATACGTCAATTTCTATCTAATTTTGAGCATAAGTAAATTTTTTTAAAAAAAATTGAAATATCAAAATCAAAATAAGAAAAAATAACTTCTTCTGAGAGCCAAGTGACAAAATGACTAGACAAGTACGGATCCTTGGGAACCATCACAAGTACGGCCGGCCTATATTTGAACGAAAATGCCGTGTCGTCCAGCGGAGCCTAGAAGAAGGTGACTCGCGCAGACAGCTGACTCCTTTTCAATAGAAAAGAATAGCCAAACCAACCCAGCTGGCTGGTCAATCTCAGAGATCTTATCGGCCGGCAAACCGGAGACGGACGACCACGGTCCCGACCTTACCAGCACCGGAGGTGTACTAATCAATGAACCCCCGAAACTTTCTTTTCTGACAAAATCAACCAAGCCTAACTGGTCACGACATCTTGTTGATATTGATTGAGTTGGAGGGACTTTCACTGACTGAATCCATCCATAAACCTAGACCCCGGTAACCTTCGTAACCAAAGCGTCACGACAACATCCAAAGGTTACCTTTGGATTCTTAAGTAGGGGGGCAAGGAGGAGCACGTAGGAATGCCGACCACTACATAAGTCACTAGTGGCTGAGAGAAAGCGAGCAGCACCTTGTATAGGTTGGGCGGAGCTTGAAGAAGCGAGCCCCTATCAGAGAAAGCCATTGCGCGCTAGCCTAGCTAGTTTTTCAACTGGCTGTTATGTTAGTTGTAGCGCGCCTTCCCTCCTTCTCTCACTTCGGAAAGATTTAGCAGTCTTTTCTTATGATGACCTGGTCGAGAGAGTACGATACATCGGTGTAAAAGATTGAGTTGGATCTGTGAGGTTGCTTATAGTAAGGCCTGGTTGGAAAGTGTTCTTGCCTCTATCATTAGCTCGGGTAACGGAAGTTCGCTGGGACTTCTTTGTACCGCCCTTAGGAGTACGAAAGAAGAACGGATCCAATACCAAGACGACTACCCCCGGCAAGCTACTCTCGCCCACTTCATCTATTCTAACAATGCTTTCTCAAGTAAGTAATCCAACTTCTTCTTCCTTGTCTATCTTCTTTTCAATCAGTAAATAATGGGATTAGAGGGCATCTAGAATCCCTTCTACCGAGCTATCTTGCCTTTCTGATCTCATAAGTTTTATTCTTACAACTCTCTTTTTGAAGCAGATAGTTTACAGTGCTCATTCTATAGAAACTGGAAAAGCCAACTCATGTTTCCACTCCATTTTCATTACGAAGATGTATCACGTCAGGATCCGTTGCTCAAACCGAATCACGCCAACGTTATGGAAGTTCTTGGATCGTGTAAAATAAGAGTAGTACCAAAGGCAGCACCTTCTGCTTTAATAATAAAAAATGGAAAATTGGCTATGGAGATTCCGCGCGGTCAGAAATTAATAAAGACACAAAGGGCTTCGACAGGAAAGTCGTAAAAAGCAACAAAGTAAAAGTGCAATTTATCTTATTTTTACAATTTTTTTTTTTTTTGGGGGGGGGTTTCCACATCAACTGGCTGTGAAGTTGGGTGTGTTCCAAGCCTAAATCATATTTTTTTTAAGACTTAATTTTTTTTTTAAAAATTTCATAAGACCAATAATGGTGAAATTTCGATCACATTTAATTTTTGAGTTGAGTTTGGGATAAAATGTTTTAACTTAGTCAATTTTGTCTAGCAATTTATAGAATTTTAATTAGAAAATAAACTGGGTTCGTTTGGGATGTAGGTTGGCTTTTTTGCTATTAGTCTTGGTTAAAAAGCCTCGTTTGGGATATACATTTTGACTTTTTTAAATTTTGCAAGAGAAAAAATAAAATGATTACGGGTTGGATGTGACAATTTGTCATATTTGGCTAAAATAGCCTATTTTGTCCTATATGACTATTTTAATCCCAACATTTATCCCAAACGGGGCCTAAGAAAATCATAAAAGACAAGAAAACATTTGGTGAAAAAATAATTATAATTGAATTTTGTTAATGTTTTATAATTGAATAATTATATAATTGAATTTTGTTAATGTTTTATAATTGAATAATTATTAATAATTTAATAGTCTTTCAAAATATATTATTATCTATCAGGTTCAATGGGTGGTGAACTTGGGATTTAAAAATTTGTTTAGGGTCAAGCTCGTGATGATTAGAATTGGCCCAATGCTCAACCTGACCTGATTTTTGTCAACCCTTTTTGTATATATATATACTTCTTATTTTTTTCTTAATTTGTATTTGGTGGCTCTTTCAATTATTGTTGAACTTTAATTGGCCCAATGCCAAGCCCGACCTGATTTTTGTTAACCTCTTTTGTATATAGTTTTTATTCTCTTTTCTAATCTTTAATTGGCCCAATATCCAACCCGACTTGATTTTTGTCCACCCTTTTGTTATATAGTTTTTATTTTCTTTCCTAATTTGTACTCGGTGGCTCTTGCAATTATTGTTGAACTTTAATTGGGCCAATATCCAACCCGATCTGATTTTTGTTAATCCTTTTTGTATGTAGTTCTTATTTTCTTTCCTAATTTGTACTTGGTAGTTCTTGCAATTATTGTTGAATTTTAATTGGCCCAATATGCAACCTGACTTGATTTTTGCAACTCTTTTTGTATATAGTTTTTATTTTCTTTCCTAATTTGTACTTGTTGGCTCTTGCAATTATTGTTGAACTTGAATTGTCCAATATAAATGTAATGTTTGATTGAAAAAAAAAAAAGAAGAAGAAGAAAGAAATTACATGGATATATAGAGTCCAAACAACAGTCTTTGGAAATTCTAGGAGTTATTGTCAAAATTAGAGGTGAGTAGCGGATATATCAATTCGTTCAAACTGATTGAATCAAGTAGATCCGCCGCATTTTGGATAAATGTGTGATGACGAGCAGATGGTTGCGGATTGATTTTTTTCAATTTGCCTAGTTTTGGACAGATGGCCGATTTAAGGTTCTTTTGACCGCAACCGGACCATCAAACCACGAGTACCACTAGTAATTTATAAGATTTTGTGTTTTCAATTTGTTTAGATATTTTGTTTGTATTTTCAATTGAAAAAGAGTTTAAATATTTTGTTGAATATATACTGTTGAAAAAGAGTTTTCAACTTGAATATATTTTTTGAATTGAAAAAAATAAATGTATTATTTATTTATATTTTTGATTTTTAAATTTAACTCTAAAAATAATAAATAGAAAATGATATATGCTGGTTGGTTTTTGTTTTCAAAAATAGATATAGATGTAACAATACAAAGGCATACAATCTCTACTACTGCTCGATTCATGGTTTTGGTGGTTTGAATTGTTTTTATATTTTAAGAATCACAGATTGTAATACTTTATGTGGATGAGGTATGCTGTGATTGTAATATGTGGATGAAGTATGTAGTGATTGTAATATTCTAAAGTTTCAAACTTTCTTTCTTTAGATGAGGCATGTAGTGATTATAATACTTTTTAAAGTCATTGACTGTAATACTTTTTTTTTTTTGTTGAGAAAGTGCACAAGTTGAATTATATTGAAAATTTATAAAATTTTAAACTGCCAAACCGATTCGCATATATTCTATAACTCCCCAACCCTTTACATGTCATCGATATTATCCGCTTTGGGCCATATCCGCACGGATTTTTTTCCCCAGTAGGTCACCCATCTCAGAACTACTCTAGTCTAAGCACACTTAACTGGAGAGTTATGTTAGGGATTTCACTACCTTGGAAAAGGCCTCAATGTTATGTAAGGGTTCAAGTTTTTACTTTTATAGCCCAAAAACTCTCCCTCTATTCCCGATGTGGGACACCGGAACCTTACACTCTACCCTCTTTAGGGTTGCACGTCCTTATGCAGTAGCCTGCCAACTCGCAAGCCCGCCCACGTGCACGGAGAGACGCCAGGGGCCCACACTCAGTATTCCGGAGAGTCGACTTTGATACCATTTGTAACACCCCAACCCTTCACATGTCATCGATATTGTTCGCTTTGGACCATGCCCGCACGAATTTTTTTTCCCAGTAGGTCATCCATCTCAAAACTACTCCAGCCTAAGCACGCTTAACTGGGGAGTTCCGCTAAGGATTTCACCACCCTGAAAAAGGCCTCAATGCTATGTAAGGGTCCAGATTTTTAATTTTATAGCCCAAAAACTCCCCCTCCATTCCCGATGTGGGACACCGGACCTTACATATCCACCAATCCGCTCAATCCACATCTGCTGGATTGGTGGACGGATGCGGATTGATTTTTTCTAATCCGCCAATCTGACGGACGGATGGCGAATTGAGATTTCGTGGCCGCAACCGACCCGCACCCACCTCTAGTCAAAACCATTGCTTTGAGTAAGATTGGTTTGGTAAGGGTGAATATGCCATGGAAATATTCTTTGCAGCTTACATGCATTGTGTCATCAATTTATATGTATTGACTTATTTGTAGCTAATAAGTAATTAAAATATGATGTGAAAAAAAATTAAAGTGTTTGAGAATGATTTTTTGATTTTTTTAAATAAAAAATAATGCAAAAAATTAAAGAGTAAGGAAATAATTTTTTGACTTTTTTTTTGGGTAAGGAAATTTGCATACCATATGTACCCTACTACAAAAACATGTAATTTTATTCCAAAATTTTGTAATAATAATCATAAAATGTATAATCTCGCCATAAATTGACATAATAAAATGTTTAAATCCAGCCCGACCTGATTTTTGTTAACCCCTTTTGTATATAGTTTTTATTTTCTTTCCTAATTTGTACTTGGTGGCTCTTGCAATTATTGTTGAGCTTTAATTAGCCCAATATCCAACCTGACCTTATTTTTGTCAACCCTTTTTGTATATGGTTTTTATTTTCTTTCCAAATTTGTACTTGGTCGCTCTTGCAATTATTGTTGAACTTTAATTGGCCCAACATCCAACCCGACCTGATTTTTGGCAACCCTTTTTGTATGTGGTTTTTATTTTCTTTCCTAATTTGTACTTGGTGGCTCTTGCAATTGTTGTTGAACTTTAATTATCCAATATAAATGTAATGTTTGATTGAAGAAAAAAAAAAAAAAGAAAAGAAAAAAATGGAAAAGAAAAGAAAGAAACTACATGGATATATAGAGTCCAAAGAACAGTCTTTGGAAATTCTAGGAGTTGTTGTCAATGTTAAATTTTCTTGACATAAAACCTTATGCTTTGGATCATTTATCATGTGTATCATCAAGAAATTAAGACAAACAAAAAAAAAAACGTACCCGAATCCATTGTTGAACGGAAGCGTGATTGTCAATAAATCCTTTCCTATTGACTTTGTTATTGCCTTCCAATCCTTTCCTTATCAGTGCCTTAAGTTTCTTCTTGAGAGGATATAGAAGAAAAATGGCAGTTCTTCCTCTTAGGCAGGATTAGGGACCATAACAACTTAAGGCTAAAATAGGTTTTCAAAATAAAACCGTGTGGCAGTTTCTAAGAGAATGAAAACCAACTTAACCAATTTTGTTTTAATTTCTATTTCTGCCCCTCATAGAAATAGAAATTACTAACTAGTATCTACACATTAGGTCCATGACACATATACCCTTAAGCCTATTAACTAAATTGAATCACTTAAATTGTAGGCTTCTTATAAATGATAACACCACATTTAAATATGTGGTCCCATTGAGACATTATCTAACAATCTCCCACTGGACCACATATGTAACCTGACAAATGTGCTTAACTTTAGTGAGCTCAGAAATTTGTTATCATGACCTGAGGGTATCCAAACAATCTTGTCCATTAACTATATTGATATAGGATCTAAGCGGTCTTCATTACATTAATCATAACTTGACCCACCAATGGTCACGTATACCAATACAGCTAAATGACATAGATCAATCATGGATGCGTAGCATGGAAATTACATGTAATGTGATCCATATATGCCTATTTCCAACTGGTCCTACTTAACTTTATTGAGATCAATACTTCACAATACGTAACAGAGTGTAATAAACTGAATACTTCATTTCTGCAGAAATTAATCTAATTACATAGATAAAAACTCAAGGCTGACATAAAGCAGTAATATAAATACAAACTCCCACTAAACCAAAATGTTCTCAAATAGAACAACACCCATATGAGCAGTGTGCTCATGAAAGACCTTGGGTGGTAGTCCCTTCGTAAGTGGATCCGCTATCATGGAGTTTGTCCCAATGTGCTCTATGGAAATCTGTCCACTCTGCACTCTTTCTTTTACAACTAGGAACTTGATATCAATATGCTTTGATTTTGTCGAGCTCCTGTTGTTATTGGAATATAAAACTGCAGACTTATTGTCACAGTATAACTTAAGTGGCCTTTCAATACCTTCCAAAATACGCAACCCAGTGACAAAATTCCGCAGCCATATCCCTTGGTTTGATGCCTCATAACATGCTACAAACTCTGCGGCCATGGTGGATGAAGCTATGAGCGTCTGCTTTGCAGACCTCCAAGAAATTGCTCCGCTAGCTAACAGATAAATATAGCCTGATGTGGATTTCCTACTGTCTTGGCATCCAGCAAAATCGGAGTCGGAATATCCAATGATCTCTAACTTATCCGATCTCCTATATGTGAGCATATATTCCTTTGTTCTCTGTAAATATTGCATAACACGCTTGACTGCTTTCCAATGATCCATGCCAGGATTACTTAAATATCTGCCTAAAATGCCAATTATGAACGCAATATCCGGACGCGTACATACTTGGGCATACATTAGACTCCCTACAGCCGAGGCATAAGGAATCTTCTGCATTTTTTGAATTTCAAGACTGTTTTTTGGGCATTGGCTGAGACTAAACTTGTCTCCCTTAGCAACCGGGGTTTCACATGATTTACAATTTTGCATGCCAAATCTATTGAGTATTTTTTCGATATAGCTCCTTTGTGATAATCCCAGAATACCCCGAGAACGATCTCGGTGTATTTCGATTCCTAATACAAAGGAAGCATCACCAAGATCTTTCATTTCAAAATTCTTAGATAGAAATCTCTTGGTGTCATGCAATAAGTTTATATCGTTTGTGGCAAGCAATATATCATCAACATATAAAACCAAAAATATGTGTTTACTCCCACTGAACTTGTGATACACACATTCATCAACAACATTAGTTTCAAAACCATATGAAGTGAGAACTTGATGAAATTTGAAGTACCACTGACGAGAAGCTTGTTTGAGTCCATAGATGGATTTAGTCAATTTGCAAACCATATCTTTGGGTCTCCTGACAAAAGTTTTCTGGCTGCACCATATAAATTGTTTCTTTAATGTCACCATTAAGAAAAGCTGTTTTGACATCCATCTGATGCAACTCAAGATCAAAATATGCAACAAGCGCCATAATTGTCCTAAAAGAATCTTTCGTAGAAACTGGAGAGAAAGTTTCTTTAAAGTCAATTCCTTCCTTTTGAGTAAAGCCTTTGGCTACAAGACGTGCCTTATACCTCTCCACATTACCATTTGAATCCCTTTTGGTTTTAAATATCCATTTACAACCTACGGGCTTCGCACCAACTGGTAATGGGACAAGTTCCCAAACTTTATTGTCTTGCATAGACTTATATTCTTCATTCATGGCTTCTATCCATTTATGAGAGTTAGAACTTTCCATGGCTTGACGAAAGTTGATTGGATCATCTTTCGACATTCCATTTTCTACCTCATGTTCCTGGAGATATACAAGATAATCATCCGAAATTGCAAATCTCCTTTCTCTTGTGGATCGCCTTAGTGGCACAGGTTCTTGAGGTTGAGGTTGTAGAGTTTGTTCCTCAGGAACAACTACCTCATCTTGAATGAGGGGTTGAACTATATTATCTTGAACAACATTGTCTGGTTGAGGATCCGAAGTTACTTCTCGAGCAATGACAGGTATATGAACCTGTAATCGGTCAAAAGTAGTAATAGGAAGTGGGATTACTCCTGCTTTCTCCTCAAAGACAATGTCTCTAACTGGATTTCTCCCCCCAAACTCAACATCCTCAAAAAATGTTGCAATTCCCGTCTCAAATATTGACCTATTTGTGGGATCATAAAACTTGTAACCCCGTGATCGTTCGGCATAGCCAATAAAGTAGCTGCTGATGGTTTTGGAGTCCAATTTTCTTTCATGAGGTTTATAAGGCCTCGCCTCAGCAGGACACCCCCACACATGCAAGTGTTTTAGACTAGGCTTTCGCCCACCCAAAGCTCATAAGGTGTTTTTGCAGCTGCTTTAGTTGGCACCCGATTTAAGATATAAGTTGCTGTCTTTAGAGCCTCACCCCAGAGGGACTCTGGTAAAGTAGAATGACTGATCATATTTACCATATCCTTAAGAGTCCGGTTTCGTCTCTCAGATACACCATTCATGCTAGGTGATCCTGGCATGGTGTATTGTGGGACGATTCCACATTCCTGCAGGTATTTTGCAAACGGTCCTGGACGTTGTTCACCTGATCCATCATATCTGCCATAGTATTCACCACCACGGTCAGACCTGACACTTTTTATCCGTTTGTTGAGTTGTAACTCAACTTCGGCCTTAAATTTTTTGAATACGTCTAAAGACTGTGATTTCTCATGGATAAGAAATAGATACCCATATCTGGAATAGTCGTCTATGAATGTGATAAAATACTGTTGACCATTCCAAGACGCCATAGGGAATGGCCCACAGATGTCCGTATGAATTAATTCTAAGACATTTGTAGTCCTATGGGCACCAAATTTCTTCATTTTGGTCTGTTTTCCCTTGATACACTCAATACAGACATCAAATTCTGAAAAATCAAGAGAGTCCAAAATTCCATCAGACACAAGACGCTCAACTTTAGATTTAGAGATGTGACCTAGGCGTTTGTGCCATAATGAGGCTGAATTTTCCTTAGTTAATTTATGCTTTGTACCTCGTGATTCCACGTGCAATGTTTCATTATAAGATGCAATAGTTTCGAGCAAATATAGATTATCAAACGCATTAAGTAAACCAGTACCAACAACATTTGAATTAATAGACATACTAAACTTCATATTTCCAAAAGAACAACAATATCCAATTTGTCCAATACAGAAATGGAAATTAAATTCCGTCTAAAGGACGGTACAACAAAAGTGTCTATTAAGTCCAAATAATAACCAGTTTTTAGCAATAATCTAAAGTGCCCTATTGCCTGCACTTCTACTGACTTGCCATCACCCACAAAGATGTATTTTTCAGCATTAGTTGGCTTTCGGTAGTTCAGGCAACCCTGCATAGAAACACATATGTGAGTAGTAGCACCAGAAGAATCTACCAAAGTGTTTCTTGGTACTGAAGCTAAATTTATTTCAGAACAGACCAAAACATAATATGTACCTTTCTTTACACGCCAGGCGACGTATTTGGCACAATCCTTCTTTCTGTGTCCGGGCTTGCCACAAAAGAAACAACCATCCTGCACTTTCTGTTTCTTTGGTTCCGGACCCTTAGGAGCAGCAACTTCCTTTCCCTTATGCTTTCTTTTGCCCGTATGCTTGGAGGTGCTTGCCAGATGAGCACTTTCAGTCCTTTCTTGCTTCAATCTCTTTCCTCTTGCACACAAAATGAAATGAGCTCATTGAGAGTCCATTTCTCCTTCTGGCAGTTATAACTGACCTTAAATTGGTTAAATGTGCAGGAAGAAAGATGAGAACTAAATGCACGAGCAAATCATCAGATAGGTGAGCTTTAGTGCCTTAAGTTTTGAAGCAAGATGAGACATTCCATGATGTACTCGCGAACCTTACCCTTGCCTTTATACTTCATTGAAATCAAGCTTGCTAAAAGCGTGCTTGTTTCAGCCTTATCATTTTTAGCAAAACGCTTTTGAATTTCTGAAAGAAATTCACCGGCAATGGTAACATCCTCTGTTATTGCACCCCGAAAGACTTCTGGAATCCCACGCTTCATGATCATAAGACTTAGTCTGTTAGAACGATCCCACTTTTCAAAGTACACAATTTCCTCAGGAGTACTTTGTTCAGTGAGATCATTCGGTTTTGGCATTCTTAATGCCAAGTCTATGTCCATGCAGCCGAGAACAATCAATATGTTCTCTTTCCAGTCCTTAAAGTTTGTTCCATTTAACATTGGAACATTGTTCATGTTGGCAGAGATTGAAGTAGTCGACATTAAAGCTGAATAGGAAATAAAATAAAACGAATAAACAATTATGCTCACTTTAAGTAACCAAACAGATAATTTCTAAATAAATTAATTTAATGACAACATCTCAAGATACCTAGCACAACATTAATACCAAGCCTTTGGGTAGTGATATTAACAGTAAGTGGTATTCTTGTTGTAATGATCAAACATTGACAATAAGTTATGTCAAATAACAAATCTATCTTTTGATGGATTTATTATTCACATTAGGTTTCCTTGACAATTGGCACATGTTTATCACCACAAAATGTGTGTGTAATTCTGCCAAGTATTATGTCTTTGGACCGATAAAGACCCGCATGATGTATACATACATGAACATCAAAACATTCCATATAAAACAATCTAGACAAGAGAGATCACTTTTGTGACATCTTGTTTTAATTGACTTATATTTAGAACGTTAGAAAATTAAATTTCAACTGTAGACGTTGTATGAAATTACTTTAAATACGTTTTTTTTTTTTTAAAGCCACAAATCACAGCATCAAGTGAATAGAAAAAAAAAACTCCAAACCAATTCTTTATATGAAAATAATAACACAATGATACTTTGATTCAAACACCCAGGACAAACACACATGCATGAGTAGATTAGAAAATGCCAAAAAAAAAAAAAAAAACCAAACTGTTTGATACAGTCAAATTACATGCAAGAAGTGATTACAATAAGCCAAAGACCAACCAACACATGCATGAATAGATTAAGAAACTGCCAAAAAACCAAACCTTTTATGTTGTGTTAAACATAAAACTGCTCTGTTTCAAATGCCCAAAGAACGCAGACGGAAGTGGGTCATTTTTTTTTTTTACAATCAAACCGCATGATATATATATATATATATGCACTTATCTACCCACTGCCCATCTCAATTAGTTTACATTTCCAGAAACCAGATTACTATTTTTTTTTCAAAAAACCAGAAAATACAGAATTTCCAGTAGTAAGAAAAATTCAAAATCCGCAAACCAGGAAACTAAATTGGATAAATAATAGCATATCAATTTTTGATAATACACATGATATAACTGCTCTGATACCAATTGTTAAATTTTCTTGACATAAAACCTTATGCTTTGGATCATCTATCATGTGTATCATCAAGAAATTAAGACAAACAAAAAAAAAACGTACCCGAATCCATTGTTGAACGGAAGCGTGATTGTCAATAAATCCTTTCCTATTGACTTTGTTATTGTCTTCCAATCCTTTCCTTATCAGTGCCTTAAGTTTCTTCTTGAGAGGATATAGAAGAAAAATGGCAGTTCTTCCTCTTAGGTAGGATTAGGGACCATAACAACTTAAGGCTAAAATAGGTTTTCAAAAATAAAACCGTGTGCAGTTTCTAAGAGAATGAAAACCAACTTAACCAATTTTGTTTTAATTTCTATTTCTGCCCCTCATAGAAATAGAAATTACTCAACTAGTATCTACACATTAGGTCCATGACACATATACCCTTAAGCCTATTAACTAAATTGAATCACTTAAATTGTAGGCTTCTTATAAATGATAACACCACATTTAAATATGTGGTCCCATTGAGACATTATCTAACAGTCAAAACCATCGCTTTGAATTAGATTGGTTTGGTAAGGGTGAATATGCCATGGAAATATTCTTTGCAGCTTACATGCATTGTGTCATCAATTTATATGTATTGACTTATTTGTAGCTAATAAGTTTTCTTTAAGCTCCGTTTGTTTTTGAAAGTAAAATTGAGAAAATTAATAGTGAGGCGATTAATAGTGAAGAGATTGTTAATGAGAGAATTGATAGTAAAAGGATTAAGTAAAATTGTGTTTGTTTTGACGATAGTTGTTGGTGTATGGATTGTTAATTTTTTTTAATATAAAATAAATATAAAAAAATAAAAAAAATAAAGAATACAAAAATATTAAACAGTAATGTTAAAAAACAATGCCCAACATGTAAAATAAAAAATAAAAAAAACAAATAAAACTATGATTTTTACTTAATAAAAAATAAAAAAAATTAAACATTAATGTTCAAAAAAAAAATTGCCCAACATGTAAAAATAAAAAAAATAAAAATAGTCTGGTTTTCTAATATCAAGTTCCAAGCCTCCCCAAGGCCATCCTAATCCGGAGGGGATTATGAATCTCCTCTTTATCTCCCAAAACAAATACAATATTAGTGGGTGTAGACACCCCATTTTTGACCGACCTTAAGACTCAGACGTCATCGACTGAGCGCTTGGTGATAGTGCATGTCGTGCTCGTTTCAAGGTTTTGGAGTTTTGGCTGAGAGCCTTGCCTCCGGGCCTCTGAACTCTTTGTGCTTCGGCTCGGTTTGCGGACCAAGCCTTGTTTTCCTTGCTTGAGGGAGGGAGAGGTCTTGTAGATCATCTCTTTGTGGTCATAGATCACTTTTCCCGTTTGGAGACTAGTTTTCGATTTTTGGAGCCTTCGGCCGCGCGGTTTGTCTCGGGACCGCTTAACGTTCTCCGTTTAGCGTGGTTTTTGAACCATACCTTGTTTCCTTGGCCTAGAGGGCCACTGTGATTTGGGAGACCACTTTTGTGGTCGTAAATCACTTTTGGTGCTCGACAGCTAGTTTCTGAGGCTCCCAGCTGCGCGCTTTGCCTCCCGAACTTTCGTCTTGCATCTGTTTTGGTTTGTTTTTGGTACAAACCTTGTTTTCCTTGTTTGGAAGGTGGTACAAGGGTGGAAGACCACTATTTTCCCTTGGAGACCACTTTTCCTCCTGCCAGCCAGTTTTCTGGTCTGACAACTAGTCTCCCTGATCTTTGGACCATCAAAAGTGGTCGGCCACCACACCATTTGCTTGTTTTCATGCTCTGGACTCTCTCCCATCATGGCCGACCAGTTGTTGTTCTGGAAGACCACTTAAAGTGGTCGGCTGCTTTTTGTCACCTTTTTGGAGATATTTTGGGCCAGCTGGCACAGCTGGAGAGCACAAGAACCATCCTCCATATGTATGGAGGGATGACCTTGAGCCTTAGCTTCTCCTAGAAGCTTTAGCTTTTGTTCTCTATAAGAGGGAGGCTCCTCTTCCCTCCTCTAGGTTCAGAAAAATTGCCTTGAGAGTTATACATATAGCTTTGTCTCTATATTGCTCTTGTTTTTGATTTTGTGCCTTAAAAGTGTAGTTTTACCACACTTTAACACAAAAACACACACTCAAACACCATACTCTTGGAGCTGAGGTCCCTTGAGGTTGTTTTTGAAGCTTTTGGACTGGTTTTGGTTGGAAAAAGTTGCTGGAGTTTTGGTTTTGAAGAGGGTCTTCAAGGGTGAGTCTTTAACCTTTTAAACCCCCATTCTTGCTTAAGCTTTTGGACCCTTTTGCATGCTGTTTTAAGACTAACTTCCTACTGCAAAAAGTTCTAAATTTTGGTGCTTAAGATCTTTGTTTAAGATCACTTTTGTGTTTGGGGTTGTTTACCCCCTCTTAGGTCTTGTTTGGCCTTGCTTTTGTGCCTTATTTGTGAGCCTTTGGGACCACCTTGTTTTGGCCTTCTCACCATTGAAATTTAGAATTTCAGTGGTGGGGGTGGTGTTTTGAGGTCCCAAAAAGGAGAGGGTTATCCCTTCTCCTTATGTCTTCAATACTTGCTTTGAATGCCTCATGTGTGAGCATGTTTGTTAAGTTTATGTTGACAATATCTTAGTTTGTATTTGGGCTTATTTTAGCATGGCATGCCACTGTTTTTACTTGGTTTTGTCACTCCATGCATGCCTAATACACTTGTAGTGTAAATCACACAAACTAGTCTTATATGCTTCATGAAGTAGCATGTCATTCTAGCTTATTTTGTTTCCATTTCAGCATGTTTTTGGTGATGTTTTGCCATGTCATACCTCTGTTAGGGGTTGGTTTGGTCACCTCTTGCATGCTCCATGCACTTATAGTGCATTCCTATGAATTAGCCTAACATGCATCATGCTTTAACATGTCATTCTAGCATGCTTTAGGCTTAACTTCAAGAAGCTTTTGTCCATGTTTTAGCATGCTCTAGCTCTGATTTTGGTTGTTTTGGCCGTGCATGACTTGCTTTGTATAGCTATAGTGCATTCTAGCTTGTTAGCTTTGTGTGTCAAGTCCACTAGTATGCATTGCTGGGACTATTTTCATGCTTTGGCATCATTTGAAATGTTATTTCAGTCCACATAGTGTGGTCATACACTTGCATTTATCACTCTTTTAATGCGTTGGAGGGTTTCCCCCTTTATGCCTTAACACGAATCATTGCGTATGCCTCCATGCCTTAGCTTGCGAGCCATCATTTCAGTGTTTATTTGGGGTTATCTTGCCATGATATAACTCTATTTTTGCTTGGTTAAGTCATTCCATGCTTGGTCCTAATAGGTGTATTGTAATCTACCTTATTTGCCTTGCATTCATCATGCTTCATGCCCTTCATGCTAGCTTGTTTTGGCTTCCTTCTATGCATGTTTTAGTATCATTTTGACATGTTCTAGGACTGTTTTGGGTTGCATTTGCCATATCCTTTATGCTTTGTATAGCTGTAGTGCAATTGGCCTTGCTAGCTTTGTGTTTTGATGCTTCTTGCATGCTATCTTTGAGCTATTTAGATGATTTGGCATCATTTAATACTTCATTTCAGAGCTTATCACATTGCCATGTTCCCACTTCATTCACTCTTTTAGTGCCTTTGAGTGTTGTGCATTGTGGCCTAGTTTGTGGCCTACTATGTATGCCATCTTGCCTAGGTACTTGAGCCTCCATCTTAGCATGTTTTGGTCATTGTCTTGATCTACTTGAGCTCTGTTTGTGGTTGGTTCATGCATATTTACCATGTATTGCATGCCTTCTTTGTAGTCATCTTTATTAGCTTTTATGCTTTAGGACCTTTGCATGCTTTACTTGCTTTGTTTGAATGATTTGGCATCATTTCTTACCTCATTTCAGTACACTTGGTGTTGTTACACTTCCATGTTTGTCACTCTTTGAGCACTCTTGAGAGTTGAGCTCTTAGGCCTCTTTGATGGGCCATTGCATGTGCATGCTTGTATATGCTTCATGTGCCTTAATTTTATCACCATTGGCCACTGATTTGGGCATGGCTGAGGTCTGTCCATTTTGGTTTAAGTCCGTTGAGCATGTTTGATTACATGTTGTTTGCATGCTATGATGTCCATTGCATTGTGTATGCCTTATACTTTGCATTGTGTATGCTTAGGTTACATAGATATTGTGCATGCCATGTAGTTCATAGGATTGAGTATGCCATGTTGTTTGCATGTTGATTCATGGCATTGTGTATGCCATGTTGTTTGCATGCTTAGGTCGCATTGCATTGAGTATACCATCATTGCATTGTGCATACTAATTGACATTTGCATTGTGTATGTTAGTTGTTGCATGCATTAGCATTGTGCATGCCATTAGCCTTGTTAGGTTGTTCATATTGCATTGCATGTTTGCATGCTTAAGTTGTATTGCATACTTGCATGCTTGAGTCACATTGTGTATGCCATGCTTGTGTTGCATTTTGTTTGGAATAGGTGTTAGTCTAAACACGAGAAACGAGGGACGTTTCATACTTGAAGTAATGAAATGTGCCTTAATTCTTGGTCGCCGACGTTCTTGATCATACATGATAGAGTTTTAGGCCTTATGTGTTTATGTGTGCATTCATTTTCATATTGAATTGTGCAACTTCGCCTCTCGGCCATCATGCATTGAAATGGGAGATTGGTGGCCCGAGGGTCGAGAACCACACTCCCTTGAGCTTATGAAATGATAGGGAGGATGGTTGTACACACATATCTTGCAAATACATTGCCATGCCCTTTCTTGCTCTCTGTTGCAGCAAACTGGTATTCAGCAGCAACAACTGGTCGGCCGACCAGTATTACTAGCTGGCCGACCACTTTTCCTGATTTTTCAGCACAGAAAGTGGTCGGCAGGTGGTCTCCTTCCTCAACAACTGGTCGGTAGCCCTTCCACAGGTTCCCAAGGTGGATTTTAAGCTTTCTGGAGCTTGGTGCAGTGTTCTGGAAACAATTGCAAACAGAGGCAAATTGGGGCATCGCGACGGATTTCCAAACGAGGCGACCGAGCATGCATCCAGTCTTCTCCCTCTGAGAACCTCCTGTTTTATTGCTTGATTTAGCTTCTTTATTTAGCTAGATTAAGCATTTGTTTTGTACTTCAATAGTTAATGCGTTTAGCTATTTCAATTTGTTTTGTAATAATTAGTTAATTAGGATTAGTTAATTAGTTTGTTTTGTAATAATTAGTTTAATTAGCTTAGATTAGTTAGTTAGCTTCTTATTCGGTCCCTCCTGTGAGAGGGGGTATTGTTGTAATAAGCGTGCATGTGTGTGATGCATGTCTTCCAACCTCTATTTCTTTCTCCCTTTTACTTAACCGCTTATGATGGTTAGTTTGAGGGCATATTTCATTTAGCATACCTTATGCTCGCATGCGTGCATCCATTCATCTGTATTGCATGCACTGGGCTCGGCGCATCATACTAACTGCATTGTATTTCAATACCTATTTGAATACATGTATCAAGTTGCATTTCACATGACATCTTAGAATAGCCGAGCCTATTTTAGTTGCATTCTCGCATGTGTTGCATTAGCCATCTTAACATAAATTAGGATCATGCATGATTTCTAACTAGTTCTTTGTTTTGGCTAGGAGTACACTGTGGGTGTTTAAGCTTTAGCATACTGCATGTGTGTTAATGCTGCCATGAAAGCATGCTTGGCATGAGGCTAACTGCTTATTTGATATAACTGCCTGAATACCTGTGGGTGAATGTTGGATTGCTTGAATTGGAACAATTCATTGAAATCCGTGATTTAGCCTACTTGCGAGTGTAGCAAACTTCAAACCATTTTCACAAACTAACGTGCAATATTTTGTTTCAAATTAGGCGATCTAGTCTATACTTTTTTGCTGTGCGCATCACACAGTAAGATTAGCTAATTAACCAGAATAAGAACACCTGTGTTTTCAAAAACAACATATCATGCTTAGTACAGGCCGATCTTTGATCGGGCGAGCGGGAGTGCTCATTGCATGACCTTCCTCTCTCATACCCAAGCTCCCGAGCTGAGGCAACTTGGGTGATGACGGACACGTGGCCTTAGGCACGAGTTAGGGTTTCCTAAATTCCCCCAAAATAAAATATTTAGGTGGCGACTCTGTATCTGGCAAAGCAGTCCATGTTTGGCACTTTTTTATAAAAATCAGTTTTCCAAAACGATTTGCCGGATTTGGACTCTTTGGTGATTTATCAGTCTTGCATTGCGCGAGATCAGATTAAGAACCGTGACATTGAGTCCGAACTGTAGTAGCTCAGAACAAGACGAGATTCGGGCCGCCCCTCGCGAGCGCGGATATCGGGGAGTTCCCGGGAGCGCGTCTACAGTTTCTGGCGACTCTGGTGGGGACTTAGAGAACTTGACTCGAACTCATGATATCTTGTTTTGACTACACTTATGTATCTCTTTGCATTGCATTTGCATTGGTGTGCCTAAGTGACCGTGTTTGCCGTCTGCTATTCCTAAACGGTTAGCCTGAGGCTGTGTGCCATAAGGTTGACCGGTTACGGGCTCTGCCACGATGGGAACACAAACCCCGGTTGTTACCGGGGCACCCTTTTTGACCATTCGACCTAGTGCATATCGGAATCCGTAGTGACTTTTCCAAACTAGGACAGGTTGCTTATCTGGTTATAGGTTGTTTGAAACTGCTGTGTGCATAATGAAACCTTAGCTCCTGACAAAATAGGACAGGGAAACCCTACCCCAACATAGGGGTGTTTTGGCTCTCATTTGCTTGCTATGTGCTTTTAGAGTATATCTCTACAAGAATGCATGTATCAGTTTGCAAGTCTAGGTATCAGGCCTGAGGGCATTAGTACTTGGGAAATCAGTCTCACCTGAGGGTATCAGATTCAGTTTTGGGGCAGTAATTTGGGGAACAGTGATCAGTGGTTGAGACCAGTTATTGCAGCTTGTGTTTTCCAACTGTGTGTTATCTTTAATTTATCTAGCTCATAACATAGCACACTGCATGTTCGGGTTGTTTGTTTATTTATTATGCTTTATTTATCTTTTTGCAAGGTAGTTTAGCACAATTGCATCCGACCAAGCAGATATTCCCCGAGCACTCTAGGTTAGAGGTCGAAGACTTAATCGATTCAGGGATCTGATAGACGGACAAGCAGTGTTTCTTTATTTACCCCCAGTTACTAGGCGGAGGTCAAGAAGACACGGTGTATCAGTACAGAGATTGCCAGATCAGCGGTCCTTGAACAGTTAGGCTGAGGTCTCAGTTTTTACTGCAGAGTTAGATATACCGGTTGTTCAGTTAGATCAAGACAGTATGGCAGGTATGGAAGAGATGATGCGTCAGCTCCAGGAAAGTATGAAAGCCATGTAGCAGGATGCTGCCCGCCAGGAAGAAGTGTCTGCACGTCAAGCCGAGGTAGTAACCCAACAGGCAGAGTTAATTGCCAGACTACAGCAGCAAACCGGAGCATCTGCTTCGCACACACCTCCTCCCCCACCCAGAGTTCCAATACTCGGGGAGACGCCAAATGTCCAGGAAAATACGGACATTCCAATGGGGCCAGCTCCGCCCCCAATCCTACCCCAGCTATCCAAAGCGCCCACCAACCTAGTTGATTCACCGTTTGAGTTCGAGGTGGATCCAACGGCGCTAAAAGTGAGCAAGCTAGAAAAGCTTTTCAAGAAGTCCCAAGGTGTGAAATCCATTCCGGATATAGAGGATGGGTATACTGATTCGGCCGTGACTCTGCCGGACCGGTTTAAGATGCCGCACATCGACCGTTTTGATGGGTCTGGAGATCCTATGGTGCACCTACGACTGTTTTCAGATATCCTAAGGCCGATGGGCCTCTCCAGATTGTAGAAGCTTTCCTTATTTGGCCGGACCCTGTCGGGTGTAGCGGCTATTTGGTATGCAAAACTGGAAGACTCCGTTAAGAGAAGTTGGGAGGAGATGGCTGAGGCCTTCATAGCTCAATACTTCTACAATACACAGATCGAGGTCACAACTCGTGATCTCGAGACTACCAGGCAAGAACCGAAGGAGAGTTTCTCCGATTTTGTCACCCGTTGGAGGGCTAAAGCCTCGATGATGACCATCAGGCCCGTTGACAAAGATCAGATTCAGATGGTTGTGTGCAACCTCCAGCCCAAGCTCATGCAGAAGATGATAGTCCTCCCCCTCCCCACCTTTGCAGATCTACATGAGATTGGGGTGCAGATCGAGGACGCAATGAAACAAGGTCTGATTGACCATGAAAGGGAGCAGCCCAAGAAGACGTTCAACCGCAGTACAAATGCAGGCACAAGCAGTGCTGCAGTTGTCAGATCTTCAGATGTGGGAATGGTCACCATCACCCCTCCCAAAACCTTTGCAGCTACACCCTTTACCAGTGTGTCCGGAAATAGTTCGCAAATAGCCAGATATGCCCCCAGAGGCCAAAGAACCTTCACCCCACTATACATGCCTTTGTCCAAGGCTTTGGGGGTTTTGATCAAGAAAGGGCACTTGAAACCCCTAGAGCCGCGACCCTTACCAGAAAAACTTCCCCCTTCCCATAACCCGGCGAAGTACTGTGCCTATCACCAACAGCATGATCACGAAACCGACCATTGCTTTCGATTGAGTCATGGGATTCAGGATCTCATTGACAACAGGGTAATCATGCCTCTGGAGAAACTGAATGTCACAACCAACCCACTCCCACCACATAACCAAGCTCCACCTCCCAAACGCATCAACTTCATCCAAACTGGGGTTGTGTCATATGACCCTAGCATATATATCACCTCTTCCCACCTACCCAAGCCGGAGGTGTTCATTCTCGACAGCATTAACTTGTGCATGTTGGACATCTCCTAAACCCAACCAGAACTGGTGGTGGTGACTACCGAAGGTAGAGTAGAGATCACTTTGGGAGCAGAGAGGAATGAGGATTCAGGGCCTGAGGGGTCTGCGAGTTTTGAGTACAACCCGAGCGGTTATATCACACCAACGAATTAGCCTAAACCAAGGGTGGAATTGCAAGTGGGGGCAGAAATCTGTGTAGTTCGAGAGGATGGACCTAATCAAGGTTTAGATGACCTGGCAAGACTAGAGGAGGATATTACAAATCTGCAATTCTTTGGAGAACAGGATTCAGGGGACGTGACTGTCAACTGGTTTGATCTGGAAGGGTCAGTGGAAGCTACTGGGTGGCTTAGTGACGAGCCGGATGTTATCGAACAGCCTCAGCCAGAACGTGGTCCGTTAGACACGGGGACATCGACAGTGGCCGGAATGGCCAGAGATCAGAATGAACCGCCGGAGAGCACCGATGTTAAGAATTTTGCTCAGAATCAGAACAGTTTGAGTATAGAGGATGCTGAGCAGCAGGCTGCACTGAAATAGTTTGAGCAAGAGAAGATCGAAGATCTGGAGAGGGTTAGAAAGGCCAAAACCCCTATAGGGACTGAATGTGCTGTGAGCACGGGAACCGAATGTGCTGTGGGCCCAGGAACAGTTGTAACAGAACCAGATAGCTGCTTGTCGATGGCCGACGGAATGTGGTGGGAGGACGACGACCTATGTCTCGCCCATACAGACGAAGATTGGGGGAACAACCAGCCAGATGGTACCTGGTATATTGAAGAGGTGGACCACATGACCAGAAGTGGGCGGTACTTCAAGCTCTCACACCTGGATCAACCAGAGGTGTACGGGAAGGATAGGAAAACAGAGAGGCAGAAAGAAAAATTACTCGAGGAGGAGGCTGTGCTGAAACAACTTAAGAAGATACAAGTAGACATCTCCATCTGGGGACTGCTTATGGCCTCAAGAGTTCATAGACAGGCTGTCATTTCTGCAATGGACAGAGCCAAACTCTCAATTGATACCACGCCTGAACAGCTGGTAGGGTTAGTCTTTCCGGGAGGAGCTTCCCTGACATTGACCTTCATTGACAAGGAGCTGCCGCCTGAGGGCGCAA
Organism: Camellia japonica; assembly: GCA_030407325.1. NCBI lineage: Eukaryota > Viridiplantae > Streptophyta > Magnoliopsida > Ericales > Theaceae > Camellia > Camellia japonica. The sequence continues at coordinate 31,148,565 of JAPPVO010000029.1, read as the reverse complement.
ACCATAACAAACCTCTCTACATCTCTGTGGAGTGTAGAGACAAATGGATACCAGTAGTTCTTGTCGATATAGGATCTGCCATCAACGTATGTCCGTCGAGGACGACATATGTAATCGGGTTAAAGCCCGTGGACTTCGTACCCACCGCCCAGGTGATTCGGGCATATGACAATACCAGCAGAGAAGTGATGGGGACTGTGCAGATTCAGACTCAGGTTGGTCCAGGACAACAGAATATTGACTTTCATGTCTTGGACGTTCCCGCGACCTTCAATTTACTCCTAGGGCGGCCGTGGCTGCACCAGGTGAAGGCAGTCTCTTCCACCCTGCATCAGATGCTGAAATACCCCCACGGGAAGGGGGTGGCTATAGTTTTGGAAATTCTTCAATCCATCGCCGCCAGAGGTTTCTACACTGGTTTTGGAGATCGAACATGGCGTGGAGGATGTGTTCCTGTTGGGATTTACCCTAGCCGAGGCCCGGGTTGTAGAGGACATACTGGCTATTGATGAGGGTTATATGTCAGTGCACAGTCTGTGTACTTCATGAACAAGCTCCAGCACATCCCGGGATGGGATTAGGTAGAAGTGGCTGAAAAGGTGTTGCGGCGTCGGCTGAAGTGCCAACACAACCCATATACCTTTAGTCTAGGTTATCTGCCTACCAAAGAGGACTGGGTGAGAGGAAAGGACAAAGAGATGGCTGGAAGGGCCAGAGCTAAGCAGACCGGGAAGCGTTATGAGTTAATGCATCGACTTATCCAGGGTACCCTAAACGGACGTTTTGTCTGGGAGGGGGAGCATTTTCCGTTCTGTGGCTTCCCAGAGCCATGGCTAAACGCAGAAAGGCGGCGGTTGCCGGGGTTTGAGATTTTCTTTGGCTTGCAATTGTTTGGGGATGATGTTGCTGAGGAACAGACAGACCCACTAGCTGAGGTTGAGCAATGCAGGGAGGAGGATTCCGAGAGCGAAGAGATTGAAATGGGGGTAGCACTGGCTTGTCTACTTTCAGATCCTTCGATCGTACATGAGTGCTTGGGGGATAACTTCTCGGTGTCCATGATCGGGAATGAAATGGCTGCGAGCCCATCTTCAAACATTCTGGATACATCCATCGCACCCTCTCTCGTTTGGCAATACGAGGAGGGATTCTTATCGAGCAGCACCGGGTCAGGTAGTGAGCCAGAATCTGATTCCACTAAGTTCGTAGAGTCGGAATCAGGTTCCAGCTCGTCTGAGTCTGAGTCCGGTATTCTTGGGGGTGACAACCCGGATGCCACAGTCCTGTTTAAGTCGTCTTTTTCTTTTTCCTTTGAGTCTGTTGTAACAGAGGAATCAAACGATGTGGAAGTGATTAATAAGAATTGCGCGGCTGTGGCCTTCGATTACTTTTCTGTGCCTTTGATTTATTGCATTAATCAGGACTTTCAAAATTTCGATGAAAACGACGAGGAAAAAATTCTTCTGATTTTGAAGTATTTGCTTGATCAAGAGCAGGAGAGGTTTGTAAAACCCTTGGTTGATGAAATCACCACAATTAACGTTGGTACTGAGAAGGACTCGCGGCTGGTCTAGATTGGGTCCACGTTGTTTTCGGAGAAGCGTGAGCGCTTAGTCGCTTTGTTAAAAGATTTCAAAGATGTTTTCGCATGGTCCTACGAAGACATGCCTGGAATCGATCCTGAGATTGTACAGCACCGGATCCCTCTTGACTCAGAGGCTCGACCTGTTAAGCAGAAGCTTAGAAGGATCCGCCCTGATTGGGCTCTCAAGATCAAAGAAGAGGTCACCAAGCAAATTGACGCAGGGTTCCTGCTGGTATCAGAATACCCAACTTGGTTGGCCAGTATAGTTCCAGTACCGAAGAAGGACGGCAGAATTCGATATGTGTGGACTTCAGGGATTTGAACAAAGCCAGTCCGAAGGACGACTTTCCTCTGCTGCATATCGATGAGTTAGAGGACTTCACTGCAGGGCATGCGCTGCTCTCGTTCATGGATGGGTTTTCTGGCTACAATCAGATTCTGATGGCACCCGAAGACTAGGAGAAGACTGCTTTCACCACCCTGTGGGGAACCTATTGTTATAGGGTGATGCTGTTTGGGCTGAAGAATGCTGGAGCTACGTATCAACGGGCTGTAACCACAATATTGCATGACATGATCCATAAAGAGGTGGAGGTATATGTGGACGACATGATTGTCAAGTCTAAGGAAAGAGAGGGCCATTACACCGCCTTGCAGAAGTTCTTCCAAAGGATCAGGGAGTATTGGCTGCGGATGAATCCTCAAAAATGTACGTTCGGTGTTACAGCAGAGAAAATGCTGGGGTTCTTGATCACACAAAGGGGCATCGAGGTCGACCCTTCCAAAATCAAGGCCATCTTAGAAATGCCATCACCAAGGACTGAAAAGGAGGTGCGAGGCTTTCTGGGTAAAGTGCAATTCATAAGATGGTTTATTTCTAAATTAACCTTGACTTGTGAACCACTCTTTGGTCTCCTGAAGAAAGGAACGAAGTTCCAATGGGACAGCTGATGCCAAGCTGCTTTTGAACAGATCAAACAATATCTACAGAACCCACCTGTGTTGTCACCACCTGAGCCGGGAAAACCGTTGATTCTGTATCATTCAGTGACTAAAACTACAATGGGCTGCATGCTCGCACAAGAGTCTGAGGACAAAGTGGAGAGAGCTATCTACTATCTGAGCAAGAAAATGCTGGGTTACGAGACCCGCTACACTCTGCTGGAGAAGGCTTGTCTGGCCTTAGTATGGGCTACCAGGAAGCTGCAGCACTACCTGTTAGCTCACTCTGTAATACTAGTTTCGAGATTAGATACCATTAAATATCTTTTTGAGAAACCAGCGTTTACGGGTAGGCTAGCTCATTGGTTGCTTCTGCTTTCCAATTCGATCTGAAATATATGACGCGCAAGTTAGTAAAAGGGAGAGCGGTAGCGGAGTTCCTAGCCGATCACCCAGTCGAAGGGGATGAAGCAGTTGAGTACCTGTTCCCATATGAGGCCATTTTGCATGTTGAAGACGAAACCTGGACGATGTACTTTGACGGAGCGTCAAACCAATATGGGTATGGGATAGGAGTGTTGCTGATAGCACCTGACAATTCCCGCATACCTCTAGCATTCAAACTCCGGTTCAAAGTATCGAACAATGAGGCAGAATATGAGGCATGTATTGCCGGTTTAGAAGCTGCCCTAGAACTAGGGGCAAAACGGTTGGACGTCATTGGGGACTCGAACCTTGTTGTATCTCAAGCTAAGGGAGATTGGAAAGTTAAAGAAGAAAAGATGAGAATCTATCACCAGACCTTGGACGTGCTGATTCCTTGGTTTGAGAAGTTGAACTTCGCTCATCTGTTAAGAGAGAACAATAGGTTCGCAGATTCACTAGCAACTCTATCTTCCATGATAGACATCCCTTTTGGAGTCCGGATGCGTCCGATCATCATTGAACATAAATTTGTGCCGGCCTACGAGCTGATTGCTGCCATAGATGAGGTACAAGATGAGAATCCTTGGTATTACGATGTCTGGAACTTCTTGGAAATAGAAGCGTATCCACCAGGGGCAAATGCCAAAGATAAGAGGGCAATTCGAAGAATGGCTGCTTAGTTCATCGTCTGCGGGGGTAAACTGTATAAGAGAGGTCATCTCGGGATGCATAAACTGTGTGTTGATGCTGAAGAATCCAAGCGCCTGATGGAGGCCATCCATGGAGGAGAGTGCGGAGCGCACATGAACGGGGTGATGCTAGCCCGGAAGATCCTTAGACAGGGTTATTATTGGTCCACCATGGAGGAGGATTGTATTGGCTTTGTCCGGCGATGCCACAAATGTCAGATCCATGCAAACCGCATGAACATTCCGCCGTCGAAGCTGTACAACATGACTTCGCCATGGCCGTTTTCAGTCTGGGGGATTGATGTAATTGGAGCTGTCACCCCGAACGGGTCCAATGGGCATGAGTACATTCTCGTAGCGATAGACTACTTCACAAAGTGGGCTAAGGCCCAATCTTATGCAGTGTTGAAGGCTTCGCATGTCGCCAAGTTCATTAGGAACAACATCATCTGTCGCTATGGGGTCCTGAACGAGATTATTTCAGATAATGGTTCTCACTTCAAGAAGGAAGTGATCGACTTGTTGGAGAAGTATAACGTGGCTTTTCATAAGTCATCCACATATCGGCCGTAGACCAACGGAGCAGTTGAGGCCGCCAACAAGAACATTAAGCACATTCTGCAGAAGATGGTGGAGACCTATCGGGACTGGCCAGATAAGCTGCCATTTGCTCTGTGGGGCTACCGGACGTCAATTCGAACTTCTACTGGAGCGACTCCGTATTCCTTGGTTTATGGGATGGAGGTTGTTCTACCTATCGAAGTTGAGGTTCCGTCATTGCAAGTATTGGCTGAGTGTCAGATAGCTGAGGCAGATTGGCAGCAAAGTAGGTTCGAAGAACTCATGCTGTTTGATGAGAGAAGACTGAAAGCACTGTACCATATTCAGGGTTATCAACGAAGAATTTCCAGGGCTTTCAACAAGAAGGTTAAGTCCAGGAATTTGAAAGAAGGAGATTTGGTGCTCAAAGACAACCGAACTCCCATCCACGACCCTAGGGGCAAGTTCAGACCCAATTGGACTGGTCCTTACATCATCAAGTCTATTTGGTCGGGTGGAGCTATCGTTCTGATGGACCTAGATGGCCTGGAGTTCTCCCAACCGATCAACATGGACAAGTTGAAGAAATATTATCCCTGAGTGGCTCGCTAGGCCGAAAACCCGAAAGGGCGACCTAGGCAAAAGTTAGAGCATATAAAATTTGAAATAATAAAAACTGAGCTCGCAAGGTTGAAAACCCAGAAAGGGCGGCCTTGGCAAAAGTTAGAGCGCAAAAGGAGAGTGTTAATACACGAGTAAACCCAAGCCGAACTACGTAAGGCTTGATTCCCATTTTTGGGATACGTAGGCAACTTCATTCTGAAGTCCAGCCATAAACACTTCCCGATCAACTTTGTCCATGTGATCATGTTTGGTCATCTTCGTCTATTCTGCATTTAAGAGCTCGGTTGTGATCTCTAGTGCAGTGCTATTCAGACTAAGGGCAACTTTCTAGTTGCTGGGATCCGGGGTTGTACATCTCAGTGATAGATCTCAGGCGTGTCTAGTTCTGATGCATATCGAAAATGGTTTTGAAAAGTTTTAATAAAAGTTGATTTTGGTCAAATTAATCTTTTTACGACTTAGACCATTTTTGGACCAAAACGGAAAATTTTCAGTACCCACAACCTTCAATTACATTGATTTTAATACAGAGCTCTCATACTCTTGAATACAAATTAAAGTTGCTTTTTATTATATTCATAAAGAAAACTTGAAAGTACTAATAAAGCAATAAATTCGGGGCATAGTCAGGTGTTCTTGCGTTCCCTCCCAAAGCTGGTCGAAGCCTCTGATGCCAAAGTGGGCCTGATCTGCGCCTCCTCATCAAGCCAAGCTATGCACTCATCAGAGAGGGTGCAACTGAAAGTGGGAGCGGGGACCAAAAGCTCTCTCATCCTCCATGTCGTGGCATACCGAGCTAGCTGTGCGCCTTAGACCGGGAATGTAGCTGGGTACTCTATCCCCTCTGCTGGGCAGGTCTGATCATGTCCGAACTGGCGCCGGAATCGGAACGGAAAGTAAAAGGCACAATGAGTCAGACCGATCAACTGAATCCCAGGCTGGCGAGACATGCTGTAACTCATCGCCGATAGATTGAGCCAAGGGCAGCACCAAGCAATACTGGTAGCGGATAGATGGCACATCCATTCGCACCACCATCCCTCATCAAGGGCATCGACTAAACGTCGCCGGAAGAAATAGCTATAAGCTGAATATGCTGGGCATGAGTCCACAACCCTTAATTTGTCCATCAACCATACCTGGGGAGGGATGAAAAATGAGAGATTAAAGAATAGAGAGGTGTACGTTAAGAGAAAAGTAAGAAAAGGGTTTTTGTGAGAAAAACCAAGCCTGAGGGCCGAGTGATGTGAGCAATATATGCGAGATAGGGTGGGAAACATTACCTGCAGCAGTAGTGGACTCTCCGCGAATCTAGTCGTCTCTCAGCGAAGAAAAAACATCCAAGCCTATCAAAGTCTCAGCCAGTGTCATGGCAATGTAGCTCTTGCCCTCCTTTAAGCCTTGGGCAACCTCAATCAAACGGACGCTAGATCCTCCGGAGCCTGAGGCAAGCAAGAAGTGAGACAGCATGCATAAGCAAAGGGCGTGTCGCCGAAAACCCTGCCAGTGATGGTCGCCGCGGTCACCGGCATCAGAAAATCCATAAACCAAGCTGGGGACGTCCAACTTCCCATCGCGAATCAAAGATCAAGCGTCATGCATAGTGAGCCCGCACATCCGTCCTAAGGCTTGGATGTGGCCGAAGCGGAATTGCGGCAAAATCTCTTCCTCGCGGTTGGACTCCCTCAAAGCTTGGAATTCTTTGAAAGTAGGACATATCTTTTGCCCGCCAAAGCTAAAGACATGTGTTACTGGGTTCCAAAACCTTGCCGCGGCATGAAGGAACGGAAATTGCAGCGGGGTGCGACTTAGCGTGAATAGTGCATTTATGCCGAAGCCCCGGAAATTCAACTTTTCCGAGCCATCCAAGGTAGCAATCCAATTTGTGAGATTTTCGACAAGAAACGCCTCCATTTTGGTGCAAAATTGAGTTAGAATGAGAGAACCACGAAGCTGGAACCTTTATGGAGGATAAGACACTGTTTGGAGGACAAGTGTCAGAAAACTGGAGGTTCCCAGGTTAAGTGGTCGGCCGACCACTTTTTCTGGTCGGCCAGCTACTTTTTTGGGTTGCAGACAGAAAACTGGTCGGCAAGCTCTAAAAGTGGTCGGCCATGTGCAAAAAGTTAGTCTCCAGCTGTTTCTTGTCTCCAGAAGGGAGTCTCTAGCTTTCATGCGTGCTGAGAGTACTGAAGGCCTGAGTTTACCTCTGTTTCGGATGCATTTTGTCACTTTGTTTGTCTCAAAATGCATTCGCTTTTCGAGTTATTAAGTTTTGCTTATTGAGTTGTTAAGTTTTGCTTATCGAGTTGTTAAGTTTTGATTATCGAGTTGTTGCTCTTTGTTTATCGAGTTGTTGCTCGTTGCTTATCGAGTTGTAAACTTGCTAAGGTTTTGTTGTTTCTTAGTGAGTTAGGTTGTTTAGTTTGTTTTTTCGGTTCACTATCTGACTTGGTAATACACGAGGTTCAATTTCTATTCAATTTTATTTTTGTGCAAAATAGTGCGATGCGATGTGTAGACGTCCCCCGAACGCCCCGGGAGGGTTAGGTCCCGTTCTGTTCATATTGGGGTCACTACAATTCAAGGACTCAAATGTCACGGTTCTTAATCTTGAACCATAGAGTCCAAATCCGGCAAATCGTTTTGAGAAAACAGATTTTTGAAAGAAGTGCCAAACATGGACTGCTTTGACAGATAACAGAGTCGCCACCTAAATATTTTTTAAATGGGAAATTTAGGAAACCCTGACTCGGTGCCAAAGGCCACGTGTCCGTCATCACCAAAGTTGGCTCGGGAACTTGGGTACGATTGGGGAAGGTCACATCGTGAGCACCCCCGCTCGCCCGGTCAAAGACCGGCCTCTACTAACCATGATATCTGTTTCTGAAAACATTGTGAGTTCTTATTCCGATTATTAGCCTAGGTTACTATGTGATGCTCGCAGCAAATAAGTATAGACTGAGCCGCCTGAATTGGAACTAAACATTTCATGTTTGTTTATTTGAAAATGGTTTGATGGTGCTACCCGCAGGTAGGCTAAGACGCGGATTTGCCACCCTCAGGTGGGCTTAGAAAACATGAGTTTGCCACAATCTAGTGGGCTTAAAACAAACGGTCAATGATTCGTCCCAATTCAAATAACCCAACCTCCACCCACAGGCATTCAAGGCAATTATATCACATAAGCACATAGCCTCATGGTAAGCATGCTATCATGGCAACACTCACACGCATGCAAGGATGCTAAAGCATAAAACTCACCGAGTACTCCAAGCCAAAAACAGAAACTTATTAGAAATCATGCATGATCCTAAGTATACAGAAATGCCTAATGCAACACATGCAAAAATGCAACTATAGCAGGCTCGGCTTTTCTAAACATGGGATGTGAAATGCAACAGCTATCACGTATTCAATTTGGAATTTGAAATACGAATGCAGTTTGTATGATGCGCCGAGCCCGGTGCGTGCAAGACAGATGAATGAATGCAAACATGCTATCATACTGTATGCTAATTAAAATATGCCCTATATCTAACCATCGTAAGCGGATAAATAAAAGGGAGAAAGAAATGGGGGTTGGAAGACATACATCACACTCACCCACACTTATTACAGTTATGCCCTCGCGCAGAGGGTCCGAATAAATAATAATACAGTCCGAAATAATAAAAAGGATAATACAGATTTCTAAGTAATTAACAATTTAAACTAAGAAAGCTGTAAATCGGTTTGCAAGCCGGGGGCTGCCTCGCTTCTGATGAATACTGCATTTTGGGCTGCCTTGCGCAGAAATCCACTGGAATGCCCGATTTAGCCTCTGTTCGCAGTGTTTCTTGAAATGCGTGCCCGACTTTGAAAAGTTGCTGATTCCTTATCTTGCTGCAACAGAGAGCAGGAAAAGGGCATAGCAATGGATTTCACAGATATATGCATGCCTCGATCCTCGTGCCACCAATCACGCATACCGATGCATGATGGCCGAGGAATCGGATTGCACAACTCAATATAGGATGAATGCAGATGAATGCTACAATGAAAACCTAACTCCATCATGGGTAATCCGGAGTGTCGGTGATTGGGAATTGAGACCCGTTCCGTGAAACGTGCCTCGTTTCCCGTGCCCGGACTAACTCCTATCCCGAACACGATGCAATATGCATGATATGTATGAAATACAGCTAATATACAATTCTAGCATGTACAATGCTGATGAAAATGAGATGTCTCGAAATGCGTGCACACGGGCACGCAAACCGAGAAAATACATGAATGCAATCTAAGATACAACCTAGTATGCACTATGCTGTGAACATGAGATGAAAATGAGACGCCTCGAAAAGCGTGCACGCGGGCACGCAAACCGAGGCGATGATATGAAATGCAAATCGGATAAAAACTGAAGTGCCTCAAAATGCGTGCACACAGGCGCGCATACCGAGGCAATGATGAAATGGAAATCGGATGAAACTGAAGTGCTCGAAATGCGTGCACACAGGCGCGCATACCGAGGCAATGATAAAATGAGAAATCGGATAAAACCGAAGTGCCTCGAAATGCGTGCCCACAGGCGCGCATACCGAGGCAATGATGAAATGGAAATCGGATGAAACCGAAGTGCCTCGAAATGCGTGCACACAGCGCGCATACCGAGGTAATGATAAAATGAGAAATCGGATAAAACCGAAGTGCCTCGAAATGCGTGCCCACAGGCGCGCATACCGAGGCAATGATAAAATGAGATGGAAATGCAAATTGGGCTTATACTGACATGAGTGGACCTCAGCCACACTCACATCAGATGCCGTTGAATAAAACAGAGGTGCCTCGAAGTGCGTACCCACGGGCACGCAAACCGAGGCATGGCCCGAAGGCATGAAATAGCACGGGAAATGATATGCAAGCATGCAAACCAAATTTCAGCACCTAAATGAAAGGGAAAACAGTCCCGAAATGATACGAAATGACAACCGATGCATGAAATCATCCCGAAATGTGATTCTAAGTACCCGAAATGGCCTACGGCTATGCTAAACATGCAAAATTGATACATGAAAGCAAAAACAGTAGCAAGGCAGCCCCAAATATGGCATTTTTTCAATACAAAGCAAGGCTAAACAAGAACCACAAGCATGGCAAAAATAGCTTGCAAAAACGGGAAAAAAAAGAGAGGAATTACAAAGCAAGTAGTATGTACAATGCTCAAACCAGAAAAATCAGTTCTAAAAAATTGAAGAGGGGCCAAAAACATGCATATTTACAGTAGATGAGATCCTCTAATTCAGTGTGTGGATATGCTCAAAATGGCATGCAAAAATGTGCCAATAAGGGGCTACAACATGAGGTACCATAAGAAATGCTCAAACAACTTTTGACCCTTGACAAAGTATGAAGAATAGACAATTATAAGACACTTTATAAGCCTGATGAAGACTCAAATCAGTGGCTAAGCAAGCCTAAACAAACATGCAATTTTACGGGAAATATGAAGGATATAACATGAAGTACCAAAACCAATCATCAAATGGCCTAAGGCCCTTAACAAAACATGAAGAATAGGAAAAAATAAGGCTCTGTCTAGGCCTGATGAAAGCTGAAATCCGAAGCATGGTGAGCTTAAAAACAAATGCAAAGTGGGATTATGACAAGAATTCAAAGCAAGTGATATGTAGAGTAAGAAAACCAGGTTGAGCCCTTCTTCAATATTGAAGAGGGGCTCAAAATAAGCACAATCACAGTATGTTGCATACTCCAACTCAGATCATAAATAGGCCAAAACAATCATGCAATTTTACGGTAAAATGGAAGGATTTCAAAGGAAGTGCATGCTAGAATCACCAAACATGATGGAGCCCTTCTTCAATGTTTAAGAGGGGCTCAATATAAGCCCACTAACAGTTTACATCAGTCCCGAAATCAGATTACTCATAAGGCAAATAAAGCATGCAAAACAATGGCCTAAAGAGTGATATTGAAGGAAGTATATTATGGAGACACCAAATGAGGTTGAGCCCTTCTACAAAGTTGTAGATGGGCTCAAAATAAGCCCAAAACCAGTAGGGGTCAGAGCCCAAAAATGGAAGCAAATGGGGTAAAGAATTGACTCAAAAAAATGCAAGAAAAAGGGATTTAGGAACTTACCCTTGAAGATCCAACTATGGTGGCTTCTTGGCTTCGATTTGTTGACTCTTGGCCTCTGAAAATCACTTCCTTGCTGCTGAAATGGAGTTGTTGATGGTAGAGCTTAGGGTTGGTGAAGGGTTGAGCTAGGAAGCTTGAAAGTTTTTTGAACTTTTGGAGATGGAAATGGGAGTTTTTGGAGAGGGGCTCTCTTAGACAAATTTTGTAACCTCAACAAAGGAGGAGGCCAAGCCTTCAAATAGGGAAGAAAAGGTGTAAAAGGGGAGGGAATTGCATCCAAGTATTCCCTCCCAAAATATCCCCCGGATGCTGGGATATTTTGCCAAAAATATCCGGACAGCTGGAAAGGGCTGGAAAGCAGAAAGCTGGCCGGCCAGGGAACTTTCTGGGAGGTGGCCGGCCGGCCACCCCACCTGGTCGGCCAGCCACTCACCCTGGCCGGCCGGCCATGGCCCAAAATGAAGTGCAAAATTTTCTGGCCGACCACCATGCAAAGGTGTCCTCCCATGTGTGTAGAATAAGGCCCCAAGGTCGGAATCTGGCAACTCTGAAGCAGGAGTCACAACATAGGACTTGAAGGAGAGGCTCAAAAATGAAAACAACAATTTCTGGCCGACCACCAACTTTTAGAGTCCTCCCAGATGTGTAGAACAAGGTTCCAAGGTCGGAAATTGGCAACACTGAAGCAGGAGCCACAACATAGAGCTTGAAGGAGGGGCTCAAAAATGAAACCTGGAATTTCTGGCCGACCAGTAGTTTTTAGGGTCCTCCCATGTCCCCTGATCACAGATATGTAGCTTTGGTTGGAAGAAAATATCCCCGGGGTGTTCAACATTGGCCCGGAAGTGAGCAAAACGGGCGCCGGAGGAGCGAAACTGGTTATCTGGGATAATTGCTGGCCTCCCACCCCCCAGTGATCTTCTTGGTGTTGAAACAGAGGTACCTGCCAAATTTGAACAAAAACTAATGAGAAATGAACGCTCGGGGCCAAAACCGGGCAATTCGGGATCCCGAAAATGGGCTGCAAGTGCCGGAAATGGTGTTTAGCTGCGAAGTGGGTATCTGTGACCCCAGTGTCCCTCGGAATGACGAAACAGAGGTACCTGCCAAAAACCGGAGAAATCCGATGCGAAATGAATGCTCGGGGGCCAAACCGCGAGGTTCGGGGCCCAAAAACCGGCTATAAGCACCGAAAGTGGCATTCAGCCACGAAGTGGGCATCGGGGGCCCCAGTGTTCCTCAAAATGATAAAACAGAGGTACTAGCAAGAACCGGAGAGAAATCGGAGATGGTTGGGCGGTCCCGAGCCGAGGCACACGGCCTGACGGTCCCGAAAACCGGGAACCGGGCTCCGAAATGGGCAAAATGACCTACGGCCACGAAATGTAGCTCACGGCCACCGGGAGATAGTCTACAGGACCACTCCCTTCCCACGGGAAAGAAAACAGAGAAAACCGAGCCTGGTTCGCAAACCGAGACAAGGCACAGAAGAGAATTCGGAAGTTCGGAGGCAGGGCGCACGGCCGCGACTCTGAAACTTCTGAACGAGCACGATATGCAACATCACCGAGCGCTCAATCGGCGACGTCTGAGTCTTAAGGTCGGTCAAAAATGGGGTGTCTACACGATGCTAAGAATACAAGTACAAACACTTTTCGAATAAAAAAGTCGTTTTCATTCCATCATAGCTTCTTTTTACAACATTTTACAAAAGGGTACAAGTTTTGAAGAAAATAAAACTACCTTAGCTGTACAATGTGCTACAACTACATGTAAAAAGAAAAATAAAGCAACAACATTGGCATCAGTGCCATCAAGCTCAAGACCGAGAGGCCCTCTTCACCCTCTTCGGTTGAGCAGCCTCCGCCACCACCGGC